>JALXJV020000025.1:24575452-24599395 GCA_024633595.2 Lepomis macrochirus | reverse complement strand
GTTGTGATTAATCAGACAGAGCAGGACCCAAGCATAGCGCCACAGGTTTTCTCAGAGGTTTATTGAGGGAAGGGAAAAGGGAGAGTCAGGAGAAGGACTGTGTGGGGCGTGGGGAGGCGGAGAGAACCGTGGAGCTGGCGAGCTTGGGGAGTTCAGAGAGGGCGAAGGTGGGCGCATGAACCAGGTGGTCAGGAGAACAGCGGCTGGCCGGACGAGCAAGGAGGCGAGGGGGGACGGGGAGAGCCGTGGAGGTGAGGAGAGGGGAAGGTAGGCAGGCGAGCCCAGCTGACAAAACAGGAGACTGAGGTGAGTGGACCTGGCGGGGAAAACAGACAGACAAGGTTAGTACAGGAAAAGAGGGAAGACAAGTCTAAGGCAGGAAAATATAAGCTTGAATGTAGTGGTGGCACCAAGTCTGGAGCGGCGGCGATCAGCGGAGATCGAAGTGGAGAAGCGGGGTTAAAATACTGGAGATGATGAGGCTGATAGGTGGCAGGTGTGGCGGGCAGAGGTGGAGGTTGATGAGTTCCAGGTGCTGGGTGGTCAGCCGGGCTCTGGAGCAGGGAGAGGGGCGAGCACACAGACACACAGGAGAGAGAGAGAGGGAAACAAAATAGACTACACCAGGGAAAAGAGCACAGGGCACTCACCGTCCAGCCGGGCTGCCACCGTAACAGTGCCCCCCTCAGCGGGCGCCTCCAGGCGGACCCGGCTTGTCAGGGTGGACCCGGTAGAAGTCGGTCAAGAGGGACTTGTCCAAGATTTGGCTGGCGGGGATCCAGGAGCTCTTCGGACCATACCGGCCCAGTCCACCAGGTACCGGTACCCCGACCCTGCGTCGCATTTGCTCGAGTCGGCGCACAGTAGCAGCGGGGTGACCGTCGATAATTCTGGGAGGGCTGCCACTGGCATGGAGAGGGCACTGCGTGGAAACCGGCTTGACCGGGAAACGTGGAAGACAGGGTGGACTTTCATGTGAGGGGTAGAGACAGGCGCCTGGCGGAAGGGTTGATGACAGCTTCAATGGGGTAGGGGCCAATGAACCGGGGAGAGTTTCTTGGATGAGGTCTGTAGAGGGAGGTCCTTGGAGGAAAGCCAGACCTGCTGTCCAGGGCGGTAGGTGGGCGCCGGGGACCTATGGCGATCCGCCAGCCGCCGATGCGGTCCGTTGATTACGTCGTAGAGCGGCGTGGCTTCTTTCCAAACTTCGGCGGCAGCGCGGAGGTGGAGCCTGCACCGGCGGGACAGCAACCTCCCTCCTCCTGGGGCGGGAACAAGGGGGGCTGGTATCCCAGGGAGCACATGAAGGGGGACATACCAGTGGCAGCGCAGACTTGGGAATTGTCGGCGTACTCGATCCAGGGAATGTAAGAACTCCAGGAGGCGGGGCTGCGATGCGCTACACACCTGAGTGCGCCCCAGGTCTTGGTTGGCCCGTTCGGTCTGTCCGTTGGTCTGTGGGTGGTATCCAGAGGAAAGGCTAGCAGTGGTTCCGAAGGCATGACAGAATGCTTTCCACACCTGAGAGCGTGAACTGGGGTCCCCGATCGGAGGCGATGTCCTGGGGATGCCGTGTAGGCGGGAAGAGCGTTATTAATGAGCAGGCGGGCCGTTTCCATAGAGGTGGGGAGCTTGGGTAGGGGAATAAAGTGGCGGATTTTGGCGGTCCACAATGGTGAGGATTACCGTGTTACCCTTGGACTTGGGAAGACCGGTGGCGAAGTCCAGGGCTATGTGGGACCAAGGGCGGCCGGGAACTGGGAGGCCGGAGCAGAACCGGCAGGTGGAAGATGGGAGGACTTGGCGCGGCGCATACCTCCAGAGCAGCCACAAAGGTCCGACAGTCTTTGTTCATGGTGGGCCACCAGAACCTTTGGCGAAGGAGGAAGAGGGTGCGGGCCATCCCGGGGTGGCAACTAAACTTAGAGGCATGCGCCCACTGGAGGACCTGGGGGCGGGCCTTCGGCTGAGGACATAAAGGCGGTTGGGAGGTCGGAACCGGGATTGGGCTCCGGTGGACTGGGCTGGCGGGCGGCTGTCTCCACCTCCCATACTACTGAAGCAATGAGACAGGTGCGGGGGAGGATGGTGTCTGGGGAGTCGAAGGGGTATCCGGAGAGTGGAGCGGGAGAGGGCATCTGGTTTAGTGTTGCGGGATCCGAGGCGGTAGGAGAGGGTGAAAGTGAACCTGTTGAAGAACAAGGCCCACCGGGCTTGGCGGGAAGTTCAGTCTTTAGCAGTCCGGATATATGAGAGATTCTTGTGGTCAGTTAATACAAGAAAGGGGTGTTCAGCTCCCTCAAGCCAGTGTCTCCCACTCCTCAAGGGCCAATTTGATGGCGAGCAACTCCACGGTCTCCACGGTGTAATTTAGCTCCGTGGGAGATAGGCGGCGTGAATAGAAAGCACAGGGTGCAATTTGCCGTCTTTAGGGGAGCGCTGGGAAAGGCAGGCCTAAGCCCACATCCGAGGCGTCCACCTCCACCACAAACTGAAGGGAGGGATCGGGGTTGGTGAGGGCGGGGCGGAGGTGAACAGGGTCTTGAGGTGGGAAAAGGCTGCGGCGGCCTCCGGAGACCAGGCGAAGGGGACAGAGGTAGAAGTGAGATGGGTGAGAGGCGGCGATGGAGCTGTAGTTGCGGATGAATCTTGATAGAAGTTAAGCGAAGCCAAGGAAGCGTTGCAACTGTTTCCGCGGAGGTGGGGGTAGGCCAACCAGCGACCGCCTGAATCTTCGATGGAGTGCGGCGGAGCCGCCCTCCTCGATTATGAAACCAAGGAACTGGACTGAGAGGCGTGGAACTCACACTTCTCCGCTTTGACAAAAAGTCGGTTCTCCAGAAGCCGCTGCAAAACTAATCGGACATGTTCGGTGTGTTGGCGGGGTCACGGGAGAAGATCAGGATGTCATATAGATACACAAAGACAAAGCGGTGGAGAAAGTCACCGGAGAACGTCGTTGATAAGGGCTTGGAAAACAGCGGGGGGCATTAGTAAGGCGAAGGGCATGACTAGGTATTACGTAGTGACCAAGGGAGTGTTGGCGGTCTTCCATTCGTCTCCCTCCGGATCCGCACCAGATGGTAAGCGTTTCTTAGATCCAGTTTGGTGAAAATGGTGGACCGGAGAGAGACTCAAATACAGAATCCATGGCGGGGAGGGGTACTTATTTTTAATGGTAATGGTATTGAGCCCGCTGTAATCGATACAGAGGCGAAGGGTCTTATCTTTCTTGGTGACAAAAAGAAACCAGCTCTAATGGGGAGGAAGAGGGACGGATTATACCAGCTGCTAAGGAGTCTTTAATGTATTGTTCCATGGCCTCTCTCTCCGGGCGAGAGAGGTTGTACAGGTGACTGGAGGGTAGGGGTGCGTCCGGGAGAAGGTCAATGGAGCAGTCGTGAGAGGCGGTGGGGGGGTAGAGACAAGGCTTGATCCTTGCTGAAAACTAAAAGCTAGGTGCGTGGTACATATCAGGGGCGCTCGGACAGGTCGGGGAGGGAGGAAGGCGGGTCTGGCGGGCGGAGTTGCCTGGGGCTCGGCGGAGAGGAGGCAGGAAAGCGTGACAATAGGGGCTCAATTCCCTTATCCTTCCCGCGACCAGTCAATGTTGGGATTGTGGGTGACTAGCCAGGGAAGTCCAAGGACCAGGGGGGCAGCAGGAGAGGAAATAAGGTGAAAGGAAAGAGATTCGTGGTGGTTGCCAGAAGTAACTAGCGGTACGAGCGGGGTGCGATGGGTAACTATGGTGAGGGGCTGACCATTAAGTCCTGTGGCGTGAAGGGGGGTAACTAAAGGGTATTGGGGAATCTTGAGCTGATGGGCAATCTCAAGATCTAAAAAGTTCTCGTCAGCACCCGAATCAATCAGAGCCTCGAGAGGGGCGGTGATATTTCCCCAGGAAACGGAGGCATTAAGTAAGGTCCGAGGAATGGGTGAGGAATTTTGCTCGCCAGTAGACCCAATCCTACTGGCGAGCAAACACTTTGGGCGCCTGGGACAGGCTGACCACGAAATGGCCGGGCTTACCACAATAAAGCATTCACGGCGGCGGCGGCGCTCACGTTCTTCCGGCGGAGTGCGGCCTAACTGCATGGGCTCGGGAGAAGATGAGGTAGGAGGCAGGAGGGAGCTGGAGGTGGCGGAGTAAGAGGCGGCGCGGCTGGGCGTAGCAGCGGGAATGGCGAGACAGAGACCGAGGCGGTGTGAGGCCAGAGCGAGAGGAGGAAGAGCAGCGGGTAGGGCGATCTCTCTCTCTCTCCGCAGGCGGTTGCTCGAGATCGAGTGGAGACCTCGATTAAGGCATCAAGACCCTCGGCGCGCCCGGACGGCCAACAGATCCTTTATGCGGTTGTTGAGACCGTCTAGGAACACGCACCGGAGGAGCCTCGTTGTTCCAGCCGGATTGGCCGCCAAGATACGAAAATCTACCGAGTACTCCGCCACACTCCGATCACCCTGGCGGAGAGAGAGCGCCCGGCGTCTCCCTTCCCGCACCGGGCGTCGAAGACTCTCCGCATCTCCCTCTCAAAGGAGGAGTGCGAGGAGAGGGCAGCGGGGCTGACCCTCACTGACAGCGGCATACCAGGCCAGGGCTCCGGTCCGCGGAGTAACCCGGCCACATAACAAATCTTGGCCTCATCGGACTGGAAGGCTACTGGTTGCCTCTTAAACACCAGGGCGCACTGTACCAGAAAGCCATCACGCGTACCCAAAACTCCGGAAAACTTCTCAGGGTGGCGACAGGTGACTCGTGGGAAAAAGGAGTGCTGGAGGCGGGGAACTGAGGATAATCAGCGGAAAGGGAGTGAGGCGGGGATTGAGATGGAGAGGGGGGCCGCGCTAAGCCAGGATCTAAGAGACGGGTCCCGAGGCGCCAAACCTCCTCACCCAGGGAGCAAAGCGCGTCTGACATTGACTGGAGACGGGCCGCGTGCAGGTCGAGTGCCGCTCCCTGAGAGGCGACAGCTTGGACTACTTCTAGCGGAGAGGGACCGGTGGGAGGAGGGGGAGAGGGAGAGCGTGCTGGGTCCATAATGGCTTGATCGTTCTGTTGTGATTAATCAGACAGAGCGGACCCAAACGCAACGCCACAGGTTTTCTCAGAGAGGTTTATTGAGGGAAAGGGGAAAAGGGAGAGTCAGGAGAAGGACTGTGTGGGGCGTGGGGAGGCGGAGAACCGTGGAGCTGGCGAGCTTGGGGAGTTCCAGAGAGGGCGAAGGTGGGCCGCAGACCAGGTGGTCAGGAGAACAGCGGCTGGCGGACGAGCAAGGAGGCGAGGGGGACCGGGGAGAGCGTGGAGGTGAGGAGAGGGGAAGGTAGGCAGGTGAGCCCAGCTGACAAAACAGGAGACTGAGGTGAGTGGACCAAGTCTGGGCGGCGGCGATCAAGCGGAGATCGAGTGGAAAGCGGGGTTAAAATACTGGAGATGATGAGGCTGATAGGTGGCAGGTGTGGCGGGCAGAGGTGGAGGTTGATGAGTTCCAGGTGCGGGTGGTCAGCCGGGCTCTGGAGCAGGGAGAGGGACGAAGCGCACACAGACACACAGGAGAGAGAGAGAGAGGGAAACAAAATAGACTACACCAGGGAAAAGAGCACAGGGCACTCACCGTCAGCCGGGCTGCCACCGTAACAGCTGTTTCCACAGAAAAAAAAGCTAATTCAACTTTACTAAGTTACTTCAGGTGCTAACGCTAGCCAACCTGCAGTAGACTAACATTACATTTAAGGCAAGGCAAGGCAAGGCAAGTTTATTTGTATAGCACATTTCAACAACAAGGTAATTCAAAGTGCTTTACATAAAACATAAAAGCAACAGGAAAAACGTTTAAAAGCAACATAAAATATAATACAATCAGGGTTAAAAGAGTTAAATGGAAAATAAAAACAGGCTGAGGGGTTGAGCAAATAAGTGAGTCACAATCATTCTGAAAAGAGAACAAACAGAGAAGTACTCTTAATCTACTCTCTAGCTAGTCTGTACTCGGGTCCACAGCAATTTTTGGGTCCACTGAAACTCCAAAAACCCTTGGACACTACAGAGAAACCAGGACATGTCTGTCAGCAGGCCCCTTTGATCCAGTTATACTCTGGACCCACCTGCACGTTTACAGGTGGACAGAGGTTCCTGCAAATCACTCGGGCGCGAGATTTAAGATTCACTTCCTTCACTCTGTTCAATCTCACTCCCAAAACGTCCTAACCCAGCTACCTACTCATTTCTCACCGTGTAAATATTTATTTAAAAGTAATGGTAAAAAGCTAAAAACAAAGAAAAAGAAAACAGAACAGTAAAAGTTACAGTGCAGTGTAAGTTATCAATAAAAAGAAAAATCTTAGATATTTAATTAAAAGCAGTGGTAAAAAGAAAGGTCTTCAGTCTTGATTTAAAAGAACTGACAGTTTCAGCAGACCTGCAGTTATCTGGGAGTTTGTTCCAAATATCACGAGACATAATAACTGAGCGCTGCTTCTCCTTGTTTAGTTTTGACTCTGGGGACAGAAAGCAGACCTGCCCCAGGCGACCTGAGAGGTCTGGTTGGTTCATAACGAAGCAGAAGATCAGAAATATATTTTGGCCCTAAACCATTTAGTGCTTTGTAAACTAACAGCAGGATTTTGAAATCAATTCTTTGACATACAGGAAGCCAATGTAAAGACCTCAGAACTGGAGTGATGTGATCCACCTTTTGGTCTTAGTGAGGACTTCGAGCAGCAGCGTTCTGAATCAGCTGCAGCTGTCTGATGGATTTCTTAGGGAGCCCTGTAAGGACACTGTTACAGTAGTCAAGTCGACTGAAGATAAATGCATGGATAAGCTTTTCCAGGTCCTGTTGAGACATAAGGCCTCTTATCCTTGATATATTCTTCAGGTGATAGTAGGCTGACTTTGTAATTGTCTTAATATGGCTCCGCAAATTCAGGTCTGAGTCCATGACTACACCAAGATTTCTGGCTTGGTCCGTGGTTCTTAACATTACAGACTGAAGTTGAGCACTGACTTTCAATCGTTCCTCCCTGGCTCCAAAAACAATAACTTCAGTCTTATCTTTGTTTAATTGGAGAAAATTCTGGCACATCCAGTCGTTGACCTGCTCAATACAGTTACTCAAGCCCTGTATGGGATCATAGTCTCCTGGTGAAATGGTTATGTAAATCTGTGTGTCATCTGCATAATTATGGTAACATATTTTGTTGTTTTTCATAATCTGAGCCAGTGGAAGCATGTAAATGTTAAACAAAAGAGGTCCCAGAATGGAGCCTTGGGGAACTCCACATGTCATTTTGTCAGCTCAGATGTGTAGTTACCTATAGACACAAAGTAGTCCCTGTCCTTTAAGTAGGATTCAAACCAGTTTAGTACTGTGCCAGAAAGTCCAACCCAGTTTTCAAGTCTGTCTAGTAATATGTTGTGGTCTACCATGTCGAATGCAGCACTGAGATCCAATAATACTAAGACTGAAGTTCTGCCACTGTCAGTGTTTAAATGGATGTCATTGAAGACCTTGACTAGAGCCGTCTCAGTGCTGTGGTGTGGTCGAAAACCTGACTGGAAGACATCAAAACACTAAGCACTAAGCTGTTGAAAAACAGCCTTTTCAATTATTTTACTTAAAAATGGGAGATTTGATATGGGCCTATAATTCCGCATTAGTGAATTGTCTAGATTGCTCTTTTTTTAAGAGTGGCTTAATGACTGCAGTTTTCAGGGCCTGTGGGAAAAAACCTGAGAGGAGAGACATGTTGACAATTTGTAGTAAATCTGAGGCCATGCATTTAGAAACCTTTTTGAAAAAACCTGTTGGCAGAATATCAAGGCAGCATGAGGATGATTTCAGATTTTGTATTATGTCCTCCAGGTTTTTTTATGGTTAATAGAATCAAATTGTCTCATGCTATATGAATTATTTTTAAGTGGACATAGGGATAAGACATATCCTGTTACTGACATGGAGCCGCTGATTGCTTGTCTAATTGTTTGAATTTTGTCTGCGAAGAAGGAAGCAAATTCATTGCAGGCCCTGGTGGATAGAAGGTCAGAGGCTACAGACACAGGAGGGTTGGTTAGCCTGTCGACAGTAGCAAACAGGGCACGTGCATTATTAGTGTTTTTGGTGATGATGTCAGAGAAGAAGGACCCGCCTTGCATTTCTCAGCTCTAAATTATAAATGCGAAGTCTCTCTTTATAGATGTCATTATGAACCTGGAGATTTGTTTTCCGCCACCTGCGTTCAGTTTTTCGACACTCTCTTTTTTGAGCTCTAACCAGCGTGGCATTTCTCCATGGAGATCTTCTCTTACCAGAGACCACCTTTACCTTGGCTGGTGCAATGGCATCAATAACATTTGTAATTTTAGAACTGAAAGTATCCACAAGCTCATTGACTGAGACCTGTGGAAGGGCAGGTGTCGGGAAGAAAGCCTCAATAAATTCTTCACTAGTGTTTTCCGTGATATGCCGTTTTGTGATTACTTCTGTTTTAACATTTGTGCGCACGCAGATAGCACTCTCAAAGAAAACACAGGAATGATCAGAGAGAGCAACATCAGTCACCACAACCTTGGGAATGTCCAGACCCTTGGAGATGACCAAGTCCAAAGTGTGCCCCTTATTGTGCGTGGGCTCCGTCACATGTTGAGTCAGTCCATAATTATCAAGAACACAGAACAGTTCTTTAGTCCCTCTGTCCTGGGGTTGTCAACATGGATGTTAAAATCACCAACAATAACCACACAGTCAAAGTCAACACAGATTATAGACAGCAGTTCACCAAAGTCATCAAAAAAGTTTGCACCGTATTTAGGGGGCCTGTAGATATTTAGAAAAATAGCTCTAGAAAAGGAGTTCAGCTGAAGAGCCACATATTCAAAAGAAGCAAAATTCCCATAAGAAATCTTTTTTGCATTGGAGGGAGTCACTAAACAAAATGGCAACTCCACCTCCTCTCTTATGCACTCTGGCTTCACTCATAAAACTGAAGTTGGGAGGGGTCGACTCGATAAGGACAGCTGCACTGTTATCTTGGTCCAACCAAGTTTCAGTTAAAAACATGAAATTAAGATTGTGAGTTATTATAAAATCATTGATTAAAAATGTTTTGCCTGCCAAAGACCTAACATTTAACAAAGCTAATTTAAGTGAGTTAAAAACATTATCTGGCCCACTTTTCTGCGGCTGACGAGGAATTAATACTAAACTTGCCGGCTTCCTGTTTTTTAACACATTCACCACACTTTTTCTGTTACCTATCAAGACAGGGATGGAGAAGACTACCAGCACATTGGGCCCCGGCTTGTCCTGGGAAGAGTCATGAGTGCTATTTTCCTTGTAGCCTGGACCCAGCACATATCAGACAGAGCTTACTGGGCTTTTTTTAGCCATTGCGGAGCGGGATGGCGGGTTGTGCCTGGAGGACTTAGAGCCAGTGGTGGAGGTGGACGGTGAGGGGGGGGGTTTAGGGTAGAGAAAATGGGAGTGGAGCGAGGGAGGGTGCGGGGAGTGAGTTTGGTCCCAGCTCTAACCAGGTCTTCCATGTGATCAGTGAAGTCCAGCAGAGGGGAGAGGGGAGAAAGTGTGTCTGGAGATGGGGATTGGGGGGGTAGAGATGTTGAATCCTCACTGTTGGTTTTCAGTGAGAGAGGTGGAGGCTCTTCCTCTTGGTTCAGATGTCTCCCGTGATCACAGCTCTCTTCCGGCGGGGGCTGGGGTGGCTCTCCTTCAAGGTTTCTGGCATGTTGTGTTATGTCTTCTTCTTGTTTGGATTCCTCTTGTCTCTTGTCCTTGGTAGAGGGAACAGATGAGTGACGTAGAAAGTAAAACAGGTTGGAGCTAAACAATTTTACTCCTGACTTGTTAAGGCGAAGTCCATCTGCCTTAAAAAAGATGTCTGTGCTCCCACAGAATATAAAAGTTTTGGATGAAATGCACTGAATGGACAGCACATGCCGTTGAGAGCCACCTGTTCAGTGCCATCAGTCTGCTGAATCTCTCAGCTCCTCTTCGGACTGGCGGTATAGGGCCACTGATAAACACCTCAGCATTCAATGAGCTGACTGTGTTCAACAGATTATTAAAGTCCTTTTTTAACACTTCGGACTGTTGCTTCTCAACATCGTTGGCCCCGATGTGCAGTATGATGTTTTTCACAGTAGGATGTTCAGCCACGATATGCAGGATTCTTTCTGCCAAGTCAGACACCGTATCCTTTGGAAAGCAGAGTACTTTGGTGTTCTTACTGCACATGCTTCTTACATCGTTTACAGCAGAGTCACCCACAATCAGAGTTTGAGGCCCAGTCGTTAGCTTTCGCTGCAGCCTTTTACTGTCTGATTTACTCTCAGTCCTTACCCTTCTGTGTGAGGACGGGATGTTATCCAGGTCATCAGACGGAGATCCTGCTGTTGCACACTCGGCTGTTGGGGAGGTTTGTTGCTAACTCTCCCTTTCACGGCTGTCCACGGCTGTGTCCTACCAAGAACAGGGGTAGAAGAGGCGCTCTGCCTGGATGATAATGAGGCCAGCCAGTCGCATCACAAATCTCAGGGCGCTGTGTTCTGCCTGTTACTCGTCCTCCCATTTCCCAAGGAAATGATTTACTCTTAGGCTTTGCACCCAGAGCGTTCCAGGGAGGACTCCCACTTTTAGATTTATTATCCAGTACACAGGCCTCCTGCTTCTTGGTAGTCTTGTTGGTGCTAATTAGCCGTGTGTTAGCATGCTCTTGTCCACTGCTTTGGCTCCACGGGAAAGTGGTGTCATTCCCACATAATCCATTCACTTCCACATTCACTTCTAACCTTTGGATCTTGGTTTCCAGCACAGTAATTTTCTGTAGAAGTTTGTAGAAGTCGTCCGTGGAGAAGGGAGGCATCTTATTGCTAATTAGCATTAGCTATAGCTCCAGTCACTGCGGTACAGGCTATTACTATTGATAGGCCGCACTCGCGTAAAAGTTTTTAAAGTATGGCAGGAGCCTACTTTATCTGATAGTCCGAGTGATTTAAAAGTATCCAAGAGCTGCTGACTTCTAGCAGGGTGAAAAAAAAAAGAGACTTTAAGCGAAAATAAAGCAAAAGAATGCAAGGAGAGGCAAGAGCAAGCAGCAAAAGCGTCTGCACTGTGAGAAAGCAGGAAGTAGAATTAAAACGACACATAGTCTAACATTACCCACGTGTGAAGCATTCAGTACTTTGCTTTTTTAATTGCACAAACACTGATTGCAGTAGCTTTTTTGGCAGTGAACACAGACCCCATGCTTTTGGATGTTTTACAGTGTTTCAGTGCCAGTCAGTTACCTACCGGTGCCACGATGTGTGGTGCAGCCAAACACTGCAGCCAAAACAACGGAGAAGTTACCTGCTTTCGGGACGAAAAAGTCAGCATATCATTTCCAGTCCGGCAGCAGGGCGGACTTCAGAGCGGAGGCTGCACCGAAAGTGAGTTCAGAGCGGCACCGTTCTTCACCGGTCTTCGGGCACCGGTTTAAACAATGACGTGATTGGCCAACGCAAGTTGACAAGGTAACAACACGAGCTTTGATTGGTTGTTACTCCGGCTAACATTTTGTGGTTAGCTAGCGAGATTATATCACGATATATTTTTAATGTGCAACAATGAAAAGTTGGAAACAAGCAGTAATGTATTCAACAACAATTTATATAGACACATACAAAAAATGAACCAGTTCCCTGGAGGAGATCTATCAAATCGAAAACTAAAGGAGAAAAACAGACTTGGCCCCCTGCCTATTATTTTGAAAGCACATGTTACCACAGTATTTAGCTTAAACACATTTTGATAGCCTCGTTTCTGATGGTGGACTTTGTGACCATGAAGCATCTTGTCCTGGTTTCTCTGGTCCTGAGCGAGCAGAGAAACTCTGAGAAGGTCAGAGTCCTTTAAGCCTGAACTATTCCAGAGACTGTTAACAGCTGTGCAACGTTCACAGGCTGCAGGAAACTTCTGCTTCATTTCACGTCCATCAACATGTCAACCTCATGTCCATCACTGCATTAAGTCATCAGGACGTCTCATTGGTTTTTAACTCAAAGCATAAAATACCACACTAACAATAAAACCATCCACATCACTCAGTCACATTATTGTCTCCTGGTGTCTCAAACCAAGCAGGAAATAAGGGCCCTTTCACACCTGAACGTCCGAACCAAAGTTCCTGTTTTGATACGCTGGTTAGTTTTACTGGCGTCCTGTCGTCATCGTCTCTGTGGCTGCGCCTCCCTGTACCTGACACTGACTGTTTGAAACGACAGCTTGTTGTCAGTTTGTAGCTTTGACAACAATGAATGAATGAGGAATGAACAGATGCTTATCGTTGCCACTGTACTGTTATTAAAAGGTTTTACTGCCTGTACCCAAAGGAAAGCAAAGTCCAAGCTGAGATCTCAGAGTTGTTTCCTTCTTTCCTCCTGGACACAAATGAGCTGCTTTAAATACCAAACTGAGACCAAAGGCCTTTTCTCCCACTTCTCAAATTCATCTCAGGAGAAACAACCATATAAAATCTCATTTATGTCTGACTGATCAAAACAAGAGATCTCTACCTGATCTTAAGTCTAATTTCAGTCTCCTGAACATCGGACCATGAGGTCAGAGAAAGAGCTCAGAGAAAACTCAGCTGTGACTCCTGGGATCTCTGTTTCTTCTGTAATGTGTCTCAGTTTTCTCACATTGGCCTCAGAAGCAAAAACTCATCTGTCTTACTCTGATCAAAAGATGAGATCTCTACAGGATCTTAAGTCTAACTTCAGCCTCCAGAATGTGGATCAGAAAAAAAGCTCAGTTTTGTCTCAGTGTTCCCACTTAGGGGTTATTTTACTCGAGTACTTTACTTACGTCAAATGTTGAGTATTTTCTTTTTATGGGGGTTTGTACTTTCACTCCCCTTAATTTCAAATCCTCATTGTATTTATTTTAATTATCTGTTACAAGTTACTGAGAAGAATCAAATACACTTTGACATTGAAATAAAACACTTTAAAATGTGATGTTTTCCAGTTTGTTAAGGTCACAGCCAGCATAACTGGAACAGCCAATACTTTGACATGATGTTTAGAGATTAATTCATTAACTGAGATACAACAAGTATCTGTCAGACAGAATGAGCACTTTTACTTTTCATACTTAAGTACATCCACTATGTAAGACTTTATACCTTTTACTTGAGTAGAATTTTGAGGACTTTAATTGTGGATTTGGTATCTCTCCTCTTTTGAGAAAAGGAAAATTGTTCTTTATTTAAATACAGTCAGTGCTTTGCTGTTAATTTCAGCTGGTTGGCACAGCAGCAGTGTTGTTGCCTTTGAACAGCATAGAGCAGGGTTCAAATCCAGCTCAGGGCCTCCAGCATGGTTCAAACTCAGACAGTAATGTGATACAATCAAGCTCAGGAGCATCAACAGAGCTCCCAACTGCTTTTAGGAGCAATAAGCGAGACATTAATGAACTCAGCATGATACAATGATGAGATCTCAGCTGTTACTTTCATTTATCCTGTTGTATCTCAGTTCGGATCCATTTGTCTCAATACCTCAATCTCTCTTCATCCTTTTCTCTTAAAGGGTTTTAGGAGCAACAGTTCAGATTGGAGTGATCTCAAAAGATATACCATTGAGATCTTTGTGTTTTCTCAAGAGTTAAAGAAAAGACTGTTCTGAGCAGAAGATTTTTCCTCTGGGTAGCACCAACTGTCCTCGAGGTTACTTCACCAAACACACAAGATAAAGCAATCCTTCTGCACCTCCGTCTGAGGAGAGGCCGTCTGTTTCTAAAGTCTGGACCAAACGAGGTGTGAAAGCCCCCTTAAAGAGAATCTGTCCTCTCAATATCTCAAAATATCTCAAAAATCAGTAACTCAGGAGAGATCTCTACAGAATTTATGGTTCTGCTGTTCCAACATTAGAACTGTTCAGCTTCTCTCTTCTTCACATCATTAAATAAAAACTTCCTGCAGCTGTTTCTAAAAGCTCCAACAGGTTCAGAGGAACAGGAAGTGACTAGAAGGAAGGATCCACCAACCCTCATCAGTACTGATTAGTACATATTGATCCTAATAAGAAGTCTGAGTCCTGTTGGCCCCACCTCAGTGTAATGTAGTGTTGTAGTGACTCAGAGTGACCACTGGAGGGCAGTAACTCCTCTGCTTCTTCCTCTAGGAGTCCACATCAGTCAGTCCTCATGTTGACATCTCTTTGTGTCTTTCAGAGCAGATTTGGAAACTCTGAGCTTCAAACATCCAAAGGAAACAGGAGCGTAGCTCCCACTGAGGACGCTGACGTCCCGTCTTCAGGATTTCTTCTGTTTCAGAAACCTCCGCTGAGTTCACCTTCTACTCTAGTGGAGATTTTATTAGCTGACTTCAGGATTTCTCCCTGTTTCTGCGAACTCGCTGCACTCGAGGCAGTCGGACCGGCACGGTGTGGAACCAGGGAGGCTGGGACCCAGAGGGGGACGAGCCAATTGGTCTGAATCCAGCTGGGACACCCAGACAGAAACCACATCCACCTAAAAAAACGTTTAAAGCCACAATAAACATTAAAACCACCTTTAAACGCTATACCACCTTAAAAAAATCACAGGACCACAGGACAGGACCACCTTAAGAAAACTAATACCGCCTTAAAAACCATATAACAGTCTTCAACATACTAATACCACCTTAAAAACCATATGAGTCTTAAACATAGTAATACCACCTTAAAAACCATGTAACAGTTTTAAACATACTAATACCACCTTAAAAACCATATTAACAACCTGAACATACTAATACCACCTTAAAAACCATATAACAGTTTTAAACATACTAATACCACCTTAAAAACCATATTAACAACCTTGAACATACTAATACCACCTTAAAAACTGAATAACTGTCTTAAACTTACTAATACCACCTTAAAAACCATATAACAGTCTTCACCACACTAATACCACCTTAAAACCATATAACAGTCTTCACCACACTAATACCACCTTAAAAGCTCCTCCCAGCTGAATGGTGTCAGCAGTCCTGAGCTGAGAAAGACAACAAACACACTCACAGTAACATTCTGCTTTTATTGGAACAAGAGCCAGAATTCAAAGCAACACATGACAGAAGGTACAAGTCAACGGCATTTCCACCATTTAATGATCAGAGCTTCCATCTTTAAAGGACTGGAAGTGGAAGAAGTTTACAATGGAAATGAGGAATCTGTTCAATCACTTTGAATCACTTTGGATTTATTACAAGAAGCTGAAAGATTTCTGGGATCTGATCTGGAACACAGGGGCACAGGGACACTGAGGAACCAGAACTGGACCACCAGAGCCCAAATCCAGGATAAAGAGGTTCAGTGAATGTGGTGTTGAAGGTGTGGAGGTGGATCAGTGTGTCAGAGGAGACTCTGTAGAAGGACAGAGAGCCAGCAGGACAGTCCACATACACTGCTACTCTACCAGAGGAGGAGGAGGAGGAGGAGGAGGAGGAGGAGGAGGAGGAGGAGGAGGAGGAGGAGGAGGAGGAGATGGATGTTTCTCTGTTATTGTGCCAGACAGAGTAACCAAAAACATCAGAGCACCTCAGACTCCAGGACTGATCATTCTCTCCAAACACACAGTCTTTACTGCCTCCTTTCCTTCTGATTCCTCTGTAACTCACTGATATATAAACTCCTTGTCTCCACTCGACCTCCCAGTAACAGCGACCAGTCAGACCATCTCTACACAGCAGCTGACAGTACTCAAACCTGTCTGGATGATCAGGATATGACTGATCCTCCTCCACCCATGTCGCCTTCCTGTTGTTGTCAGACAGTTTGATCTCTCTGCTTACTGTGTTTGTGTCGATTGTGAGTTGACAGGAATCTGATGAGAGAATCCAGCTGCAGTTATTGATCATCTGTTCATTGATTGGCACTTTGAATGAGTGATGTCACAGTCTGAAGATGGTTGAATGTGTGCTGCTTTGTTTTCATGAATCAAATGAAAAACACACTTACACTTCCTCAGACCTGGTCTCAACCATCGGACTCCAGCAGGCTCCACCCTGAAAGGAGGAGGGGGGTCAGAGCAGCATCAGACATGGACATTTATGGGCTTATTTATCTTTCAATATTATTTGTGTGAACAGATGAGCGATCTGTGTGGAAATGTGTCATCTGGAAATATAAAACACAAACTCACAAAAATATTTTGCAAATATTAAACAGATTTGCAAACACATGAACAAATTCCACAAATCAAAAAATATCTGTGAATATATTTAATAGTTTACAAATAAATGAAGCACATTTGTGAAAATCTCTCAAACAGACATTTGTGAGTCCCGCCTGTATTTGTGGATCTCAGTTCTTCACACAAAGAAAATGGACTGGTGTCATTCGGCTGCTTTCGGAGACCACGTGATGGTGCCTCCACATTTCAAAGTAAAGCGGCCTCTGAACTGCCTGAATGTGCCAGCTTGTTGCTGTCGCCAAGGAAATGTCAGCTGCTGTTTCAACAAAATGTGAATGCAGACTGAAATTCAACGGTGTTGTTGTGTCGGAGAGAGCAGCGATTCAAAGCAGCCGTGAGGGAAGAAACAGTATAATTATACAACGTAATGTTATTAAGCTCTGAGCACAGGGAAAGCCAGCTAGCCTTCGCCTAATTTCAGCAGGTGGAATTTACATTTAGCCATATCCTTTTCTTTTGGAGTACGGCCAAAAGCCGAGTGGACATCGGTGGGAGTTCCTGTCCTGTGGTCAACACCAGCATCAACAAGTGGACAAAAAGAACAACAACAACAACCAAATGAAGAATGAATAAGTCCTTAGGATAGAAAACAAAGTTTAATGCAAACAATAGAATCAAATCCTTTTCTAATCCAGCCCACGTCTTGTTGTTTCTGTAAATACAGAGAAAGAATGTGTGTAACGTTGTTACTGTGTAATTATAGAGTTTAGGATAACAGTGGACACTTACTAGGTTCCTCTGGACCTCATTTAACATTAGATATGTTTGATCCCATTTCATATAACATATAACATTGATTTTGTTTTAAGATTATGTCTCTCACAGTGGACATGCACCTACGATGACAATTTCAGACCCCTCCATGATTTTTAAGTGGGAGAACTTGCAAAATAGCAGGGTGTTCAAATACTTATTTTCCTCACTGTATATTTTTAATGATATGCAGTGTTCGTGTCATTTGGACAACAATAACTGTATTAAATTAAAAATAAAATATCACATTCCTGCGACTAAAATATTACTTATTCAATATGTTTAAGTGAATGGTATTTTTTTAAACATTTTAATCTGTTTTACGGAGAAAATTAATCAATACACTGCACTTAAGGAGGAGACTGTGACATTATAGATATTATTATAGATAACTATTTCCAAAAATCCAAAAGAAAAGCAAATACATTGTATATAAAACATTTATTTTACTAAGAACTTGTTAAAACTGTTAAGCATGTTAAGAAAATGAATTAATTTTAAAATAAATTATGGTCGCACCACATGGCATTTTTTAAGGCCACAAACAGTTTATGCAGCTGAAAAAACACTAAAATAATTTAATTTGAAAAAAATACATTCATTCATGTGTACATGGCATTCTTAATGTTTGAACAACTGCAATAAATGTTTTAATTTTTTGTATTTTAAAATTGGCCTGTTGAAAATCCTTATACGTCAATGACCCATATATTCAAATGTTTTTTTCCTGACCTGCTACACACAGGACTTGAAATGTTGGCCTACTGTATAGCCCATTCAATATAGTATATAGTGTAAAATATATACTGTATTGAATAGGAAAACATAGGCCTAAAAAATAAAATAAAGTGAAACAATAGCCTATATACAATACTGGCTGGTTAGGAGGTTTGTGAAGGCATAGCTGCCCAGAGTGCTGAAAGGAGCAGAGACCAAAAAAGCTAGTAATTATCACATCATGGTTTGTTGTCTTAGCCTGCTTGCTTTTAAAATAACTGTCGGTGCCAATTCCTTTTCCACTCAGTGTAGCAGCATAGAGAGAGAGAGAGATGTTTCACGCTTCCCCACTGATTTGAAGTATTTATTGTGAATGCTCTGATTAATGCTAGCCTACACACAGAGCTTAAAAGTAGGCTGACTGTAAATAAGGCAACATACAAAAAATAAAATAAAACTATTTCTAAGGTCATTTATATAGATATATACAGTATCTCACAAAAGTGAGTCCACCCCTCACATTTGTGTAAATATGTGATTCTATCTGTTCATGTGAAACACTGAAGAAATGACACATTGCTCCAATGTAAAGTAGTGAATTCCGAATTCCGTTGTTGTTGAGAGAGTCATGTTTAAGACTTGCTGCTGAACAAAACGCTTGTTTTCGGTTCAAAAATTGGATAAACACCGACTTTTTATGAGAAAAATGCAAAAGAAGTGACCAGAATACTCCAGAGGAGAGAAATAGAGGAAAAAGAAGGAGAAAGAAAGAGAAAAAAGGAAAAGAGATACAGTTTGAAGAAGGAGCTCAGAGGACAGGAGCTCAGAAACAGCATCGAGCTGAAGAGAAACAAGGAGAGGACAAAAACAAACAAAGAAGAAGAAAGAGGGACTACAACAAGTAACAGCAAACTACTGGACACTGAAATCAGTAAGTTTTGCAATTATTACTATAAAAAAGTCCCAAACTGAAACAGTCAAGCTAATAGCTAACAAGCTAGCACTGCAGGGTGGTTACCTAGCAACGGCATAAACAGCAGTAGTGCTGTTTTAAACACAGAAGCTTGAAGATAAACAACTGTTTCATGATGTCTACACACTCTGAAACCATTGACTACCCCAGCTATCAAAAGCAAAACTGCAAGGGTAAAATATAAACAAACAATACTCAGAGAAAGACCAGAAATCCTGTTCCTAGACCAATACAAAGATGGAAGGTCCTGCAATTTAATCTTCTGGACTGATGAACCATGTGCCTGGCTGAATGTGTTCAGCTCTCATTACCCAGCAATAAAGAGAGCAGGCATCTGTAATGGATGGAAAATAAGTGTCCTGGAAGAAAATGACTCTGACACCAACAGAATAACAGTAAACCTGTTCAAAAACGGAACTGCCATGATACAAGGCGACCTGAGACAGTTTGAACTCGACTTTCCTGCTATGAGACTGAGAGCTGAGAAGGAGAAGGGAGGTCCTCATAAGCATCGCTCCAACCCTGGGAATCAAACCGTCCTGTTCTGTCCTTGCTCCTGACAGACAGCCTGCAGATGCTGACACTGATCCTCTCCTGCTACAGCACCCTGAGGCCCTGGACATCTTGAGGGAACACTTCTCCCAGATGGAAATAGAACTGGTACAGATCAGAGAGCAGCTGGACCAACAGCAGCCTACTTCTCCTACTGCCAGTGACTCCCAGGCCAAGAAGGAACAGGACAGTGTCAACTCACAGCTGAGAGAGTTTCAACAAGAACTAACTCATCAGAGAAGACAGCTGGATCACCTCAGTGAGGAGGTGAAGGAACTTAGGAAGGACAGAGACAACTGCAGAACTGAGTTGGCTACTCTGAGAGAAGAGCTACAGAACAGGGACAGGCTCAGTCTACAAGCCAGACTGAACTCCACACAACCGCCTGTGCCCACCTCTCAGACCCAGACCACATCCAGCCAAACTCCCACTACACCTGCTGAAGGACAACACAGCCCTTCCCCGAGGACCCCCCCCTCTCATGCAGCCTGAGGCAGACTCTAATCCCCCCAGAACCAACCAGCTGCCTCCATACAAATCACGCCAATCCAAGATGCCAGTCACACCCCTGCACCTGCCCAAGGTCCGGCCTCGAGCCAGCCTCCAGCTAGGAGCTCCAGACCTGAAACCACCACCACAGCTCCACGTCAAGATCAGACAGCTGAGTCTGAACAAACACACACAGGCAGAAGGGCAGACATTATCCTCCTCATGGACTCTAATGGAAAGTTCCTGGATGAAAAGACCTTATTCCCAAGGCACAGAACGGAGAAGATCTGGTGCCCCAACACCAGGAGAGCCCTGGAGCTGTTAACAGTGCCTGAGCTAGGCTCACCTAGCCACATCATCATCCATACAGGCACCAGCGACTTAAGGTCCCAGCAGGACAGACTGGCAGACTCTCTGAGGAGAGTCATTGAGCAAGCCTCCACCAATTTCCCTACCAGCAAGATAGTCATATCGACTCTGCTGCACAGGAGAGACTTCCACCCCACACCATTCACAGAGTGAATATTAGCCTCTCCAGGGACTGTGCCCTCAAACCCAATGTGTTCCTGGCCCACCACCCGACCCTGGACCTGGATTGCCTATATGATAGCGTTACACCTACACAGAAATGCAGTCCCCACCCTTGCTAGGACCCTAAAGGAGGCTGCTCTTGGAAGGAACCCTACTACCACTCCAAGGGGTAACCACACAAGGCAGACCCCACGCAGACCTCCAGGACCTCCTAGACCCCTAGACCTTCAAGACCATCCAGACCTCCACTATACACCTATCCTCGGCCATCAGAGAGGATGACCAGGCCACCAAACCCACCGCATCACCAACATCACAACCCACAGCCAACACAACACTGGCCACAGGTACCCAGCCAGAGAGCCTCCCAGCCTGGAGGCCCTATACCCCCCCTCATCCCAGCAGCAGAACCAAGACCACAGGAGCAGCAGCCTATTGGACTGAACTATGCTGCAGCGGTGAGGGCGATCCACAGCCCGCCCCCCTCTGGTGAACTCAAAGACATATTTCACATGCTAAACCTGCTCTGCTCTAGCCTCATATAGCTACATGGTGGAAGAGCAGAGACCTCTTAGAGACACCACAATAATTCATAATTTAACATGTTGGATATCATTTTAAACAGATAATAATATAAGGACAATTCTTAACAGAAGTTCACACATACACTCTAAAATGTCACTTAAAGTTTAATATTTTATTCATTTACCTACAACACTATTTTCATCTTTTTACACTTTTACACATTTTTTTTCTCTTTTCATTACGTTACTAGTATTATTTTTAATATCTAGTTTATTATTATTATTTGTTTTTTAAGGTGTTTGTCTAATTTTTGAACAGATTACTCTTAGAGATGAAATCGATTTACAATAACATGTTGGAACATTCAAGGTCTGAGATCATCAGCTTTTGGTTTAAAGAGCAGAAATCCAGATTTTAATAGAGAGTTAAAAGACTCTGACATCATAGTTTTACAGGAGACATGGTGCAGAGAAGATGTTTCCACTGAGTGCGTCCTCACGGCTACACTGAGATTATTATACCATCAACAAAAAAATCCCACAATAACCCAAGGCAGAGATTCAGGAGGCATGATTATATGGTGTAAATCAGAACTGAGCCAGTCTATCACAGTTATTAAAAAAGAAGAATCTCATATATGGTTGAAAATTAACAAACAGATGATCTGTGCCGAAGCAACATGTCTACATGTGTGCCACCTATATACCTCCTTCAGAATCCCCTACTACAACCCAGATATTTTCTCCATTCTTGAGGAGGAAGTTAATCATTATAAAACCATGGGAAACGTATTACTCTGTGGGGACTTGAGCAGCTCGAACAGGGAAAGAGCTGACACTATGAACACCCAGGGAGACAAACACTTACCTGGAAGCACCTGCTTCCCCTCCCTGAATGTCCTGCTAGAAAGAGCTTTGACAAGCTTACTAATACAAGCGGTATGCAGCTCTTACAGCTCTGTCCGTTACACTGGGTCTATACATAGTCAGCGGCAGGCTACTGAGGGACTCTCTGGGTCGCTACACTTACAGCTCAGCTCTTGGCAGTAGTACGGTGGATTATTTCATTACAGATCTAGATCCAATATCTCTCAGAGCTTTCACAGTCAGCCCTCTCACACCCCTCTCAGACCACAGCAAAATCACTATCTACCTGAAAAGGGCTCAGTCTAAGTCTGGAGCCCTTAGTGCCTGTGACCTGTTTGACAGTACATACTCATACAGATGGACCCCAGACAGCATGGGACGTACCAAAAGGCACTGGAAAATCAAACCATCCACGATTTAACCCATTCATTTCTAACAGAAACATTTCCCCAGAATAATTCTGGCGTAAATTCGGCTGTGGACAAAATCAATTCAATATTTCATCATCTGGCTTCATTGTCTAATTTGAAAGCCTCAAAACCAAAACCTCAACAAATGAACAATAACAAATGGTTTGACATTGATTGCAAAAATTTAAGGGAAAACTTTAAGGAAATTATCAAATGAAAAGCATAGGGACCCAGATAACCACAGCATACAGCTGTCAATATGAGAGCCACTCTGAAACAATACAAGTACACCCTAAAAACTAAGAAAGAACAACACAGCAAGAAGCAGCTCTGTGAAATTGAGGAATCCTTAGAGTCCAACCAGTTTTGGGAGAAATGGAACAACCTAAACAAAACCCAGCAGGATGAATTGGCAATCCAAGATGGAAATACTTGGATTAATCACTTTAGTGAACTATACAGTAATATAACAAAAAATGATGATCAGCACAAAATATTCACAAAATGGAAAAATCTGGAGGCGGTGATTAAAAACAACCAAAACCCTCTAGATTACCCTGTAACAGAACAAGAATTAACAGAAGCCATCCAGTCCCTAAAAGGAAAAAAAAGGCTTGTGGTATTGATGGAATCCTAAATGAAATGATCAAATATTCAGACCATAAAATCAGATTGGCTATACTAAAACTATTCAATACTATTCTAACAACTGGAACTTTTCCAGACATCTGGAACAAAGGTTTAATAACCCCAATCCATAAATCCGGAGATAAATATGACTCAAATAACTACAGAGGAATATGTGTATCCAGTAACCTGGGAAAAATATTCTGCAACATCATTAATAAGCGACTTGTCAACTTTGTTGATAACCACAATATTCTGCATAAATGCCAAATTGGTTTTTGCCAAATTGCCTACAACTGACCATATTTTTACCCTCCAGACTCTAATTGATCAAGAACTAAACATTAAGAAAAGAAAAGTATATGCCTGCTTTGTTGACTTCCAAAAGCCTTTGATTCCATCTGGCACGAGGGCCTTTTCTTTAGAGCTACTTGAAAGTGGCATTGGAGGAAAAACATATGACCTGATTAAAAACATGTATACAAAAAAGTGAATGTGCCATAAAGATTGGAAACAAACAAACAGCATTCTTCTCCCAGGGACGGGGAGTGAGGCAGGGATGCAATCTAAGTCCAATTCTCTTCAATCTATATATCAATGAATTAGCAAACCAATTAGAGAGTTCCACGGCACCTGGACTCCTCCTGAGCGACACAGAGATCAGAGGTCTGCTGTATGCAGATGACTTAGTGTTGCTCTCACCTACTAAAGAAGGTTTGCAGCAGCACCTTAACCTCCTGCAGAGATTCTGTCAGACCTGGGCCCTGACAGTAAACACAACAAAGACTAAGATAATGATCTTTCAGAAACAACACAGAAATCAGATTTCACACAATTTTTATTTAGACACCACTAAATTACAACATACAAAAAACTATACTTACCTTGGCCTCAACATTACATACACAGGGAACTTCAACATGGCTGTGAAAGATCTGAGGGACAAAGCAAGGAGAGCTTTCTATGCAATAAAAACATTAAAATATATATTCCAATTGAAATCTGGCTTAAAATTTTCCAATTTGTACTAGAACCAATAATTCTATATGGTAGCGAAATCTGGGGGCCAAAACTTAATAATGAATTTGACAAATGGGACAAAACAATCATAGAATCTTTCCATACTGAGTTCTGTAAGAGCATCCTGCAGGTGCAGAGAAAAACACCAAATAACCTGTGCAGAGCAGAGCTCGGCCAATACCCTATTACTAAAAATACAGAAAAGATCACTTAAATTTTACAACCACTTAAAATCAGTTAACCCC
>JALXJV020000025.1:24533951-24574952 GCA_024633595.2 Lepomis macrochirus | reverse complement strand
AACATACTAATACCAACTCAAAACCATATAACAGTCTTCAACATACTAATACCACCTTAAAAACATATAACAGTCTTCACCATACTACCACCTTAAAAATAATATAACATTCTTCACCATACTAATACCACATTAAAACCATATAACAGTCTTCACCACACTAATACCACCTTAAAAACCATAGAACAGTCTTCACCACACTAATACCACCTTAAAAACCGTATATCAGTCTTCACCACACTAATACCACCTTAAAACCATAGAAAAGTCTTCAACATACTAATACCACCTTAAAAACTGTAGAACTGTCTTAAACTTACTAATACCACCTTAAAACCATATAACAGTGTTAAACACACTAATACCACCTTAAAAACCATAGAACAGTCTTCACCACACTAATACCACCTTAAAACCATATAACAGTCCTCACCATATTATACCACCTTAAAAACCATATAACAGGCTTCACCACACTAATACCACCTTAAAACCATATAACAGTCTTCACCACAGTAATACCACCTTAAAACCATATAAGTCCTCAACATACTAATACCACCTTAAAACAATATAACAGCCTTCAACATACTAATACCACCTTAAAAACCAAATAACAGTCTTCAACATACTAATACCACCTTAAAAACTGTAGAACTGTCTTAAACTTACTAATACCACCTTAAAACCATATAACAGTCTTCAACACACTAATACCACCTTAAAACCATATAGCAGTCTTCACCACCCTAATACCACCTTAAAACCATATAACAGTCTTCACCACACTGATACCACCTTAAAACCATATAACAGCCTTCACCACACTAATACCACCTTAAAACCATATAACAGTCTTCATCACACTAATACCACCTTAAAAACCATAGAACAGTCTTCACCACACTAATACCACCTTAAAACCATATAACAGTCCTCACCATATTATACCACCTTAAAAACCATATAACAGCCTTCAACATACTAATACCACCTTAAAAACCATAAAACAGTCTTCAACATACTAATACCACCTTAAAAACTGTAGAACTGTCTTAAACTTACTAATACCACCTTAAAACCATATAACAGTCTTCACCACACTAATACCACCTTAAAAACCATAGAACAGTCTTCACCACACTAATACCACCTTAAAAACCATATAACAGGCTTCACCACACTAATACCACCTTAAAACCATATAACAGTCTTCACCACAGTAATACCACCTTAAAACCATATAAGTCCTCAACATACTAATACCACCTTAAAACCATATGACAGCCTTCAACACACTAATACCACCTTAAAACAATATAACAGCCTTCAACATACTAATACCACCTTAAAAACCAAATAACAGTCTTCAACATACTAATACCACCTTAAAAACTGTAGAACTGTCTTAAACTTACTAATACCACCTTAAAACCATATAACAGTCTTCAACACACTAATACCACGTTAAAACCATATAGCAGCCTTCACCACACTAATACCTCCTTAAAACCATATAACAGTCTTCAACACACTAATACCACCTTAAAACCATATAGCAGTCTTCACCACCCTAATACCACCTTAAAACCATATGACAGCCTTCAACACACTAATACCACCTTAAAACAATATAACAGCCTTCAACATACTAATACCACCTTAAAAACCAAATAACAGTCTTCAACATACTAATACCACCTTAAAAACTGTAGAACTGTCTTAAACTTACTAATACCACCTTAAAACCATATAACAGTCTTCAACACACTAATACCACCTTAAAACCATATAGCAGCCTTCACCACACTAATACCTCCTTAAAACCATATAACAGTCTTCAACACACTAATACCACCTTAAAACCATATAACAGTCTTCACCACACTAATACCAACTTAAAACCATATAACAGCCTTCAACATACAAATACCACCTTAAAACCATATAACAGTCTTCACCACACTAATACCACCTTAAAACCATATAACAGTCTTCACCACACTGATACCACCTTAAAACCATATAACAGCCTTCACCACACTAATACCACCTTAAAACCATATAACAGTCTTCATCACACTAATACCACCTTAAAACCATATAACAGTCTTCAATATACTATTACCACCTTAAAACCATATAACAGTCTTCATCACACTAATACCACCTTAAAACCATATAACAGTCTTCACCACATTAATACCACCTTAAAACCATATAACAGTCTTCATCACACTAATACCACCTTAAAACCATACAACAGCCTTCACCACACTAATACCACCTTAAAACCATATAACAGTCTTCACCACACTAATGCCACCTTAAAACCATATAACAGTCTTCACCACACTAATACCACCTTAAAACCATATAACAGCCTTCACCACACTAATACCATCTTAAAACCATATAACAGCCTTCACCACACTAATACCACCTTAAAACCATATAACTGTCTTAAACTTACTAATACCACCTTAAAACCATACAACAGTCTTCACCACACTAATACCACCTTAAAACCATATAACAGTCTCACCACACTGATACCACCTTAAAAGCTCCTCCCAGCTGAATGGTGTCAGCAGTCCTGAGCTGAGAAAGACAACAAACACACTCACAGTAACATTCTGCTTTTATTGGAACAAGAGCCAGAATTCAAAGCAACACATGACAGAAGGTACAAGTCAACGGCATTTCCACCATTTAATGATCAGAGCTTCCATCTTTAAAGGACTGGAAGTGGAAGAAGTTTACAATGGAAATGAGGAATCTGTTCAATCACTTTGAATCACTTTGGATTTATTACAAGAAGCTGAAAGATTTCTGGGATCTGATCTGTTCTCTACCAGGAGGAAACTCTCCCTGCTACACAGAACACAGGGACACTGAGGAAACAGTCCAAGACCAGAAGAACCCAAATCCAGGATAAAGAGGTTCAGTGAATGTGGTGTTGAAGGTGTGAAGGTGTATCAGTGTGTCAGAGGAGACTCTGTAGAAGGACAGAGAGCCAGCAGGACAGTCCACATACACTGCTACTCTACCAGAGGAGGAGGAGGAGGAGGAGGAGGAGGAGGAGGAGGAGGAGGATGTTTCTCTGTTATTGTGACAGACAGAGTAACGACCATCAGAGCACCTCAGACTCCAGGACTGATCATTCCTTCCAAACACACAAACTTCACTGTCTCCTCTCCGTCTGATTCCTCTGTAACTCACGGATATATCAACGACTCCTCTCCACTCGACCTCCCAGTAACAGCGACCAGTCAGACCATCTCTACACAGCAGCTGAGGATACCAGCACTCAAACCTGTCTGGATGATCAGGATATGACTGATCCTCCTCCACAAGTGTCGCCTTCATGTTGTCAGACAGTTTGATCCATTTGTGTACTGTGTTTGTGTCGATTGTGAGTTGACAGGAATCTGATGAGAGAATCCAGCTGCAGTTATTGATCTATCATCTGTTCATTGATTGGCACTTTGAATGAGTGATGTCACAGTCTGAAGATGGTTGAATGTGTGCTGCTTTGTTTTCATGAATCAAATGAAAAACACACTTACACTTCCTCAGACCTGGTCTCAACCATCGGACTCCAGCAGGCTCCACCCTGAAAGGAGGAGGGGGGTCAGAGCAGCATCAAACATGGACATTACATTCCTCTCATACACATATAGATAATATCTGCATCGGACCTGCTTCTTCCTGTTCCCCCTAAACCTCTTCACTTCTGCCACTCTGTAGACCTAGATCTAGTTTGGTTTGGAGCCCATGGGTCACATGACATGGACGGTGTTGAAAAAAAGGAATTTTTTCCTTAAAAATACAAAATAGAAGAGGCATTGAAATCAAATATTAATAGATTTAATAATGAAAAGCAGCAGCACACTATCAACCTGGGGTCTCATTTATAAAACTGTGCATGGAAACCGCACTAAAAGTTTACATATGGCCAAAAGCCAAAAAATATTTAGACTGATAAAACCATATGTACGCACATCTGTAAGCAAGTTCCTTTTATAAATCACAATCAACTTGAAATGTGGCGTGTAAGGGGGAGCTCAATGTCTGACCCTTAAAACACCCATAGTTGCCTATAAATGGTCAGTGAAACACCCTTCATTAATATTAATACGTACTTACTGCATGAAGAAAAGGAGGCTAATTCTGACAGGAAAGATAAAAAAAGAAATTTAAGTCAGTAATTCAGTGTCACACTTTGGGTGAAGCTGAAGCTGTTTGGTGGGTAAAAAACCGCAACGCTTGTGCAGCGGAGGAAAGGGGGGCACTGGAGCTCCACCCCCTTACAATTACTAACTAACTACTGTCTATTGGTCACCCTGGGCCTTTCTCGTAAGACCAGGCAGACAGGCAGAATTGTGACATTTGCTGCCCAAATTTCAACTTAGTGCTAGTCTTCTCCTCCACAAGGCCTGTCATTAGGGGGGGTCAAGGGGTACAGAAAACCCTGGGCCAAGGCCAAGTGGGGGCCCATGCAATGTCTATGGTCAACCCTTAAGTGGAATTTTAAGTTAAAATGAGGAACATCACTGTCACAGTCAATTTAAATTAAAAAGAATTTAATTTAATTTAACCCCGTATTGACCATTGGTTCTTTATAATCAATATAAGTTGATTAGTAATTGAGTCAAGGTACAACTGAGTAAAAAGTCAAGGTGGTGCTGGATTAGATGTCGATGAGGGAACCAGTTTGGTAAATGTTGTCCCCCTGTCCTCCACTAACTTTCACCGTAACTTTCATTCATTTACAAGACAGTGCAATTTCTGGAGAAATTGTGGTGTGAATGCTGGCTGTTGAAGGCTAATGCTAAACTGGATTGCTAAACTTCATGCAAGCTCTCATTTCAGCCTCTCTCTTAAACAAACAGTAGATGCACTGAAATGTTATACATAAGACAAAAAATATAAGGAGCCTAATAAGTCTCCTTTTATCTGTGTGTGTGTGAGCATTGTTACACACACTTATGCATACATGTGTTCTCTAATGCAGTAAAACTTAAAGAAAATAGCTCAACTTCAGTCCACCAATCAGAACAGAGGACCCAGTCCTTTGATGTCGCTGTCTTAAATGGGATTTTAAGTTAAGCTGTCGCTTCCTGCGGGTGTTGCTGGCTCTGGAGCTGTGGAGTCTGGATCTGTGGTTGGGAGTCTCCTGCTGTCCCCGTGTTCCTGCTCGACGCCCTCTGCTACAGTTGCAACTGCTGTTACTAGTCCTATTGCTATTATTACTATTATTATTATCATTAACATTACTATAAATATCTGTACCATTTTTCATTCAGTCTATAGCACCATCACCTTTATTGTCTGTACCTCTATGTGTGTACTGTGTAGGTTGCCTCCCTCTGCTCTCTCTCTCTTCTCTTGCTCTCTCTCTCTCTCTCCCCCTCACCCCAACCGGTTGAGGCAGGTGGCCGACCACCCTGAGCCATGGTTCTGCTCGAGGTTTCTGCCTCTTAAAAGGAAGTTTTTCCTTGCCTGTGTCGCCTTATGCTGCTCTTGGTGGGAATTGTTGGGCTTCTGTAAATAACTTTAGAGTATGGTCTAGACCTGCTCTTTATGAAAAGCGCTGTGAGATAACTATTGTTGTGATTTGGCGCTATATAAATAAAATTGAATTGAATTGAAAATTGAATTGATGTTTGATCAGCTAATTTACATCACCAAGATAACCAGCTCTACAACAGAGATGCATAGGAATATCCCTCTGAAATGATCTAAATCTTTACCTCAAACAAACCTCCCCAGAAACTAAACTATTGGTCATATCGACAAAATGACTTGACTGGGAGCGACAGAAGGAATTTGTTAACAATATGATGTATTTTTTTGTTTGGATAAAGTTGAAAAAAGTGACCACTTTGGCGAGTTGAAAAACTGGTACGTTCTGCTCTGGTCAAGAAAATTTGAGGAGAACTTACAATGGCAGTCAAGCCAGCAAGTAAAAGAGTAAAGCTTAAGACAATTTCACAAGCCTGCTACACTGTAGTGATGGTGTAACCAACTTACGCAATACACGGCCATTATAAACTCAGAAAAGAGCTCAAAAAGCATAAAACTTCGACAGCGACTGTGAACAAACCATAAAATTTATCAAAAAGCTGAATACATTATTAATAGATTAACTTCTTGTGACCATTTTACAGTACAAGTCTGTAGCTGAAAGTATGCTGAACTGGTGAGATTTCAAAATGGAGTGAGGAGGATTTCAACAGTCTCTCCGTTCACTTAGAATGGGAAAATTTGCTTGCAGCATTCACATTCAATTAAGCATCTAACTGTTCTTGAGGAAATGCATATTTCTAAAAAGCCAATTATTATTTTTATTACCAGGATGATGGCACACAAGAAGATGACACTGCGGGTCATCCTCACAGAGGCGTATTTAAAATAATGAGTGAACAAATACACATACTTCATCTATCAAATTCAATTTTGATGACTACAGTAATGAACATATTGGCCAAATTATGTAAAAAAAAAAAGACATTTAGACTGTTAGAGTATATGGCTGTTAAACACATCTATAGCTTATCTTATCCTATGACTTGTGGTGCTGCTAACTTGTGTTTACGGTAGGTCATTTTTCTTGAGGTTGTTACAAGGGAACCTGAAGGTGTTACTAATCTTTATTCATAATATTATAATAATAATAATAATATTATTATATAATAAAATTCCAAATATAATAGAATATAATCCAGTAAAGCTCTCAGGCTCTCTGTGTTGCTTTTAGATATAGATATCTTTTCTCCTGTAACTTTTATAAGGTTGTTTATTTGTCATTATACAACACAAGGTTGCTGTATAATGAAAGAAAAGCTTGTAGTCCCTTCATGCTACACACACAGAACTTAACAAATGAATATATTCATACCTGAATACACATTAAATGTGCATTAAAATATTTTCTCACGTCATTGTTTGGAGAAGTAACTTCTTTAACTATGACTATGGCACCTGCGATGTTGCTCTGCTGACTTAGCCCATTCAGACCGTCTGCAGACACAGAACCATTTGGGACTGTAGGTGCTACTGGATGGGAGGAGGAGGTGGATAAACGAAACTTACTTGAAACACTTGATCAGACAGAAATCTCACCACAAATGTTCAGTTCACCTCAGATAAACTGCAGCTCACAGTCCTCGCCTTTAGATTTTATTTTGCAAAATTCTTTCAGTTATTTACCGCAACTGACAACGGGAGATATTATGAGTTATACATTTGTTTTTCACTGCGGGAGAAAATTGATGTGTAGTGTGAGAACATATGAAAATTGTCAACTGAGTGCCACGTTCAATGCCTGGGAGTCGGCATCTTTTGTCTTATATTATTTAAAGGTTAAGCAAGCTAAAGCTTTGCTAGCCTGCCTGCTAGCTCCTTATCTTCACCTATCACACATACATGGTGTTTCTGAACACTTTATTTAGCCAGAGATTTGGCCATTGCCTCCATCCATCCAACCATCCATCTTCATCCACTTATCCAGGGTCGGGTCGCGGGGGCAGCAGCTCCTGCAGGGGACCCCAAACTTCCCTTTCCCACGCCACATTAACCAGCTCTGACTGGGGGATCCCGAGGCGTTCCCAGGCCAGTGTGGAGATATAATCTCCACTTCTCCGATCTTGTTCTTTCGGTCATGACCCGGCTTTCATGACCATAGGTGAGGGTAGGAACTTAAATTGACCGGTAGATCGAGAGCTTTGCCTTACGGCTCAGCTCTATTTTCGTCACAACGGCATGGTAAAGCAAGTGCAATACCGCAACCCGCTGCTCCGATTCTCCAGCCAATCTCCTGCTCCAGTCTCCCCTCACTCGTGAACAAGACCCCGAGGTACTTGAACTCCTTCACTTGGGGTAAGGACTCATTCCCTACCTGGAGTTGGCAATCCATCGGTTTCCTGCTGAGAACCATGGCCACAGATTTAGAGGTGCTAATCCTCATCCCAGCCGCTTCGCACTCTGCTGTGAACCGATCCAGTGAGAGCTGAAGGCTACGGAGCGATGATGCCATCAGGACCACTTCATCCGCAAAAAGCAGTGACGAGATCCCAAGCCCACCGAACCGCAGCCCCTCCTCACCACGGCTACGCCTCAATATCCTGTCCATGAATATCACAAACAGGATTGGTGACAAAGCGCAGCCCTGGTGAAGGCCAACCCCCACTTGGAAAGAGTCCGACTTACTGAGTACTCAGACACAGCTCTCGCTTTGGATGTATATGGATTGGATAGCCCTGAGAAGGGCCCCCCTCACCCCATACTCCCGCAGCACCTCCCACAGTATCTCCCACGGGACCCGGTCATATGCCTTCTCCAGATCTACAAAGCACATGTAGACCGGATGGGCATACTCCCAAGCTCACTCCGGGATCCTTGTGAGAGTAAAGGGCTGGTCAGTTGTTCCACGACCGGGATGAAAACCGCATTGTTCCTCTTTGATCTGAGGTTCGACAATCGGCCGAACCCTCCATTCCAGCACCCTGGTGTAGACTTTACCGGGGAGGCTGAGAAGTGTGATACCCCTGTAATTGGCACACACTCTCTGGTCCCCCTTTTTGAACAAGGGAACCACCACCCCAGTCCACCACTCCTTGGGCACTGTACCCGACTTCCACACAATGTTGAAGAGACGTGTCATCCAAGACAGCCCCTCCACACCCAAAGCTTTTAGCATCTCTGGGCGGATCTCATCAATCCCTGGGGCTTTGCCACTGTGGAGTTGTTTGACTACCTCAGTGACTTCCTCCAGGGAAATTGACGAAAAACCCCCATCAGCCTCCAGCTCTGCCTCTACTAGAGAGGGCGTGTCAGTCAGATTTAGGAGTTCCTCAAAGTGTTCCTTACTGTACACAGCTTAGACGGTTCCCCGCTTCCGTCTCCTGAGATGGCGGACAGTTCTCTAGAAACACTTTGGTGCCGACCGAAAGTCCTTCTCCATGTCTTCTCCGAACTTCTCCCACACCCGCTGCTTTGCTTCTGCCACAGCAGAGGCTGCAGCCCTTCGGGCCCGTCGGTACCTTGCAACCGCCTCCAGAGTCCTCCGAGACAACAAATCCCGGAAGGCCTCCTTCTTCAGTCGGACGGCTTCACTGACCACCGGTGTCCACCACGGTGTTCGAGGGTTACCACCCCTTGAGGCACTTAAGACCTTGAGACCACAGCTTTTCACTGCAGCTTCAGCAATAGAGGCTTTGAACATTGCCCACTCATGTTCAAGGTCCCCAACCTCTACAAGGATGCCAGAAAAGCTCCGCCGCAGGTTTGAGTTGAAGATCACACGGACAGGGGCCTCCACCAGACGTTCCCAGTTCACCCGCACTACCCGTTTGGGCTTACCAGGTCTGTCCAGAGTCTTCCCCCAACCCCTGACCCAATTCACCACCAGATGGTGATCAGTTGACAGCTCCGCCCCTCTCTTCACACGAGTCTCCGAAACATGCGGCCTCAAATCAGATGAAACGATTACAAAATCGATTATCGATCTTCGGCCTAGGGTGCTCTGGTACCATGTACACTTATGAGCATCCTTATGCTCGAACATGGTGTTCGTTATAGACAATCCATGGCTAGCACAGAAGTCCAACAACAAACACTCACTCGGGTTCAGATCAGGGGGGCCGTTCCTCCCGATCACGCCTTTCCAGGTAACTCCATCATTGCCCACATGTGTGTTTAAGTCACCCTGCAGAACTATGGAGTCCCCTACTGGAGCCCCATACAGGACTCCATTCAGGGTCTCCAAGAAGGCCAAATACTCCGAACTGCTGTTTGGTGCATACGCACAAACAACAGTCAGAGTTTTTCCCCCGTCTACCCGAAGGTGTAGGGAGGCGACCCTCTCGTTCACCGGAGTAAACTCCAACATAGCGGCACTCAGCCGGGGGCTTGTGAGTATCCCCACACCCGCATGGTGCCTCACACCTTGAGCAACTCCAGAGAAGAATAATGTCCATCCCTTATCAAGGAGTACGGTTCCAGACCTGAGACTGTGCGTGGAGGTCAGCCCCACCAGATCTAATTGGTAGCGCTCCATCTCCCGCACAAATTCCGGCTCCTTCCCCCACGGAGAGGTGACGTTCCATGTCCCCAGAGCCAGCCTCTGCCGCCCGGGTCTGGTCCGTCGAGGCCCCTGACCTTCACCGCCACCAATGTGGCAGCGCACCCCTGCGGATCTTCCAATGGATGGTGGGTCCAATGTAGAGGGGGGTACCACGTAGCTTTTTCGGGCTGTGCCCGGCCGGGCTTCGTGGCAAACCCGGCCACCAGGCGTTCGCCGACGAGCCCTTCATCTGGGCCTGGCTCCAGACGGGGGCCCCGGGCTTCCTCCGGGCAGGGTCTCTCCTCCTCTTATGTGATCTTCCATCAGGGTCTTTGTGAACCATTCTTGGTCTGGCCCCTCACCTGGAACCTCTCTGCCTTGGGAGACCCTACCATGAGCACTAGGCTCCAGACAACACAGCCTCCAGGTTCACCGGGGCACTCAAACCTCTCCACCACGATAAGGTGATGGTTCATCGGAGGCCATTGCCTCCTTATGCTTTTATCTTTCTCTGTTTGTTTTGGCTGCTCCTTTTTGGGCCCCTGACAGGCTGCAATGCTTTTTTTGTTTTTTTTATAAAAGACAGTAATAAAATGTGAAACTTGATCCCATTTAAGCGTTGACCATAGACCTTGCATGGGCCCCCCCTAGGCCTTAGGCTTGCGTCATGTGTACCCTTTGATCCCCCCTGACAGCAAGCCTGTCTGTTGGGATCATAGGTACTTATAGCAAATACAAGTTACCGTAGCACAAATTATTGGAACTGATGTTGCGTGACATATAAGTGCAAAGACAAGAGGGGAGCATATCCAGGATAGATTTGTAAATAAAAGTAAGCCAATTTATGTGCCTCATCGCTGATTATGAGGGCCAGTTTGTCATTTTGTACAAGATACAATGGTGAACTGATGCTTTACATCCGGTCACAAATCTTAATGTATTATGGTAGGCAGTTTCCAACAAGGTGGCCAGGTGCATTTCTATAGAGCAGGTCACTGTAATAGAGTGCAATGAGAAAGGTTGCAGCAACTAATCTCCTCATAGCTTTCCAAAAAAAAAACAGGCTCTGTTTCTAAAATAAAATCCTATTTTTAGTTTGAGCTTTTGTACCAGTTTATCAATGAGCAATTTAAAAGAGAGTTGCTCATCAATTAATATACCCAAATAATTCTTCAATTTGACTTGTGTGATCTGCTCTTACATGTATATCCATGTAAGTAAAAATACTTGGAAGACTGTCGAGAGACTTCTTAGATTTTGAAAAAAATCATACTCTTGGTTTTCTCAACATTCAAAAAGGAGCTTAAGCTGATACAGTTGTACCCGAACAAGGTTAAAAGTTGAATGTAAATATGAAAAATCCTGATGTAAAGTAGCAGCCTTTCAATATATAACTATCATCAGGATAGTTGAAAGTGTCTAAACATTCTGCAACAAAGAAAGGCATTAGGCCTCTTTACTCCCCACAGATTTCGGGAGCGGTCTTAAACTATTTAAGCAGTTTTATGATATGACAGCTTTGTCACTGATAATACTTTGAAGGTAATTCATTATGATAATTTAAAGTGGCGATTCCAGTGCTTTCCAGAATTTCTGAGTATTGTTTAGGTTTTCTGTGGTAGCTGAGCCAGTCTTAATCTGTCCCAGATTGCCTTCTGTAAATAACATCACAGAGTATGGTTTAGTGAAAAGCGCTGTAAGATAACTGTTGTTGTGATTTGGCGCTATATGAAGAAAATTGGATTGAATGTCCTTAATTATTATCAGGCAAATCTTGTTTGTACCTGGAGATGGACTCTTTGATGACCTTCTCCTTTTATGTTCAAGAAGTGTTTGACCTGTGACCTCTATCAGAGTGACCGTATGTGGCTGAAGTAGGCCTCTTCATACCTGAGAGTGTCCAGTCTCCGGTGTGGATCATCCAGTCCAGCAGACAGCAGCTTCACTCCTGAGTCTCCTGGATGATTGTAGCTCAGGTCCAGCTCTCTCAGATGGGAGGGGTTGGAGCACAGACCTGAGGCCAGAGAAGCACAGCCTTCCTCTGTGATCAGACAGCCTGACAGCCTGCAAACATACGAAAATGGGTTTTTTTGTCTTTTTTTTTAATGATAACAAATTGTCATGTAAAGTAATTCTCTGAGTCTAGAAAGTATTTTCTAAATTTAGTTAAAAGCCCTTGACAAATCATTTTAGTTAACACAATCATACACAAGTTAGCTGTTTTCTACGCTGATGTAAACCAGATTTAAAATGGTCATCAACCTCAGTGTTTCCAGTGTACAGTGTGGACTCTCCAGTCCAGCAGACAGTAGCTTCACTCCTGAATCCTGCAGGTTGTTGTTACTCAGGTCCAGCTCTTTCAGACTAGAGGACTGGGAGTTGAAAACTGAGGACAGAGCTTCACAGCTTCTCTCTGAGAGGTTACAGCCACTCAGTCTGGAGAGGAAATACACAACAAGAAGACAAACAACATTTGATAAAAAATATTGAATTTGGACTAGCGCAGATCCAATATTTTTCGTCTGTCAAAATAATTGCTGTTTTATTATAAATACGTAGATATGACAATTAATCATGAATGAATCAGTAATAAATAAACATGAAAAGATAATAACTTGCATAGGATCAACAAATATGTGTATTTTCATCTCAGCCAGAGTTTCTATTTCGAGCAGTCCAATATGTGAATCTGAATTACAAAAAAATACATCTGAAAATTCAAACATTTTCTATACTGTCAAGTGATACAGACTGTTTCAATTAAATTTTGCTTGATATTTAGAGAAATAAATTAAATATTTTAAGTGTCACTTGATCTGACCTCAGAATTTCGAGAATACATTGTGGATTATCCACTTGAGCAGACAGCAGTTTAACTCCTGAATCCTGCAGGTTGTTGTTACTCAGGTCCAGCTCTCTCACACTAGAGAACTGGGAGTTGAGAAGTGAGGACAGAGCTTCACAGCTTCTCTCTGAGAGGTTACAGCCACTCAGTCTGGAGAGGAAATAATCAACAAGGAGACAAAAAATATTTATTTAAAAAATTTTCATCTGCGATTTTGGTGATGCAGTACACTGTATATGATATCTTCTTTGCTGTTTTACTTTAAACATTTTGAAGATGTGTTAACTAACTGTGACTGAATCAGAAATAAACAGACAACTAATGATTAAAATTACATGATATCAAAACATAAATAAGGTGCTCCATGTCTGCCAAAGTTCATATTTTGTGTTGAAAAATATGTGAATCTGAATTAGAACAAAATATGGGCCACACATGATTCTGGGTTACACAGACTCAATCTCAAGAGACAACAAGAAGAAAACAAGTAATAACACATTTATTTTTTCTCCAGGTGAAAGATAGCAGAGTATTTATTGATGAATAAATCCCACTTACAGAGCTTTCTTTGAGGCTTTGACCACTGGCAGCAGCCTCAGAAGAGCCTCCTCTGAAGCAGAGTATTTCTTCAGGTCAAACACGTGTAGATCTTTTTCTGATGACAGTAAGATGAAGACCAGAGCTGACCACTGAGCAGGAGAGAGTTCATCTGTGGAGAGACTTCCTGAACTCAGGGACTGTTGGATCTGATCCACTAGAGAACGATCCTTCAGTTCATTCAGACAGTGGAACAGATTGATGCTTTTGTCTGTAGAGGGAGTCTCTTCAATCTTCTTCTTGATGTACTCAACTGTTACCTGATTGGTTTTTGAGCCACTTCCTGTCTGTGTCAGCTGGCCTCGTAGGAGATTCTGATTGGTCTGCAGTGAAAGTCCCAGGAGGAAGCGGAGGAACAAGTCCAGGTGTCCATTTGGACTCTGTAAGGCCTTGTCCACAGCACTCTGGTAGAGATGTATTGCAAATTTATATTTAATTAGTTTAGACCACCACCACCATAATGTAGGTTGTTCTTCTTCCAGCAGATTGACACCAGAGTTGATGAAGGTCAGATGGACATGAAGAGCAGCCAGAAACTCCTGAGCAGCTCAGATGGACTGAAGCAGAACACCTTGTCCTGGTACAGCCCACTCTCCTCTTTAAAGATCTGTGTGAACACTCCTGAGTACACTGAGGCTGCTCTGATATCGATGCCGCACTCTGTCAGGTCTGATTCATAGAAGATCAGGTTTCCTTTCTGCAGCTGCTCAAAAGCCAGTTTTCCCAGAGACTCAATCATCTTCCTGCTCTCTGGAGTCCAGTGTGGATCTGTCTCAGCTCCTCCATCATACTTGACCTTCTTCAGTTTGGACTGAACCACCAGGAAGTGGATGTACATCTCAGTCAGGGTCTTGGGCAGCTCTCCTCCCTCTCTGGTCTTCAACACCTCCTCCAGAACTGTAGCAGTGATCCAGCAGAAGACTGGGATGTGGCACATGATGTGGAGGCTTCGTGAGGTCTTGATGTGGGAGATGATTCTGCTGGCCTGCTCCTCATCTCTGAACCTCTTCCTGAAGTACTCCTCCTTCTGTGGGTCAGTGTACCCTCTGACCTCTGTCACCATGTCAACACACCCAGGAGGGATCTGATTGGCTGCTGCAGGTCGTGGTGGTTATCCAGAGGCGAGCAGAGGGAAGCAGGTTCCCCTGATGAGGTTTGTCAGCAGCACATCCACTGAGGTGGACTCTGTAACATCAGTCAGGATCTTAGTGTTGTGGAAGTCCAGAGGAAGTCGACACTCATCCAGACCGTCAAAGATGAACACAACCTGGAACTCTTCAAAGCTGCAGATTCCTGCTTCTTTGGTTTCAGGAAAGAAGTGATGAACAAGTTCCACCAAGCTGTACTTTTCCTCTTTCAGCACATTCAGCTCTCTGAAAGTGAATGGAAATGTGAACTGTATGTCCTGGTTGGCTTTGTCTTCAGCCCAGTCCAGAGTGAACTTCTGTGTTAAGACTGTTTTCCCAATGCCAGCCACTCCCTTTGTCATCACTGTTCTGATTGGTTCATCTCTTCCAGGTGAGGCTTTAAAGATGTCTTCTTGTCTGATGGTTGTTTCTGGTCTGGCTGGTTTCCTGGATGCTGTTTCAATCTGTCTGACCTCATGTTCATCATTGACCTCTGCAGTCCCTCCCTCTGTGATGTAGAGCTCTGTGTAGATCTGGTTCAGAAGGGTTGGGTTTCCTGCTTTAGCAATCCCCTCAAACACACACTGGAACTTCTTCTTCAGCTTAGATTTAAGTTCACGCTGACAGACTGCAGAATGACTTCCTGAATTAAGACACAAGAAAACAGATGAATCAGTGATTGATAAAGTCCATGTGACAGTTTCATTTCCTTATATAAACATGTTTCCCTCCATCTGCTGAGCCATCAGTAAATGTCCCGTTTATCCAGCAGCTTAAATCTTTAGAGAAATCCTCTTACTGCTCTGCAGACGCTCAGCCAGCTCCTCCTGCTTCATTCTCCTCAGGAAGTGCAGTGTGATCTTCAGAAATGCCTCTCTGCTGCTCCTCCTCTGCTCTTCCTCCTCACCGTCCAACACCTCCTCATCCTCCCTCTGACTCTCTAAGCATTCTGGGTAATCTGAACTCAGACCCTTCTGGATCTTCCTCAGCTCCTTCTTCACAAAAGTGACAATGTTGTCCTCCAGCAGCTGGAACAGAATATTATATGAAGGACACAATCAAAGTCAAATCATGGAACCAAACATCAGATCCATGTTGGACAGACTGACAATCCACTGGTCTAAAAAGTGCAGCGTGGAGATTATTGTGAACAGAATAGATGGAAAAGTAGTTGTTGTACATGTACAGACCATAAATATGGAGTCCAGGTGTGTTTGATGCTGCTGGGCAGACTGACCACTGGGAACCTCTGAGCTCTCCTGGTGGACTCTGTGGAGGAATCATGAAGAGTTAGCTCACATTATGTCTGTCCACACAGAGACAGACACAAGGTAAACGCAGTCGCTTTGGAGCTGCTCAACAGTCAGAACGTGTGTGTGGAGAAAATGTTCAACTGAAGCCAAGAGCTGAAGACTGCTTCTACTGCTTCTACTGTTTCTACTGCTTCTACTGCTTCTACTGCTTCTACTGCTTCTACTGGGCAGCTTCAGATGGGAGAATATAAATGTATGTGAAGAAGAACGATGCTGAAAATAAACACACAGGTTTAATAAAACTTCTCTGGATAAATAACAGTTAAACATGAATCAGTCAGAGTTTAATGGGATTAACAGCTGACCTCTCTGCAGTAGACAGTCGGCCTCCTTTGAAATTAATAATAATATGCTTTGACCGGTCACTCTTGAAGGACACACAGCTGGGCTCAGGTCCAGGTCCAGGTCCAGCAGAGTCTGGTCCCTGCTGCTGCTCTGGGCTTCAACACAACACACACGGAGCTTTGAGAGTGAATAATGATGGTGGAGTGATTTGAGTCCTGGACAGTTAGAGATCCTCATCTCACCTCTGAGCTTTGGTCTGGCTGTCATGTTCCCCACACAGGGTGCTTTTAGAGGGAGGGACTCCCTCCTCTCTGTCCTCACACTGACTCATGCTGCTGAACTCACATCCACTTTCACCTGGAGAGGAAACACAAATCATTCATCTGCACATCAACTCAAATCCTCCTTTCCATCATTTCTCCAGGAAAAAGATCAGCTGCTCCTCCACTGATTGGCTGCTAGTTTCTGTTTCATATCAGTGGCAGCTGAATGCAGTCAGACAGCAGTGTGAGGCAGAGGAAGCTGCCATCAGCTGCTGGACTTCTACTATCAGTCCACTAGATGGAGGCATGAAGCTGCAGCCCAGCACACACACCATGCATGGAGGAGCGGCTACATTCACTGAAGGACTCATGTGGTCTGACAGGATCTCTCTGTCTACAGAGTCCCTGTAGAAAATCACTTGTTGCAACAAGCTACAGCTGATTATTTTACACCAACAGGGATTAAGACTCCAATATAACAACTTTACATCTCTATATTTTCTGTCTTTGACAACTTTATAATTTATAAAACATTACTATCTTTAAATATGGGTCTGGCAGTTCCTAATAATGACATCCAAAGTTTCCTGTAAAGGACTCTGATCACAGGCATTATTTACAACTTCAGATAGAGACAGTGTTCAGCAGGTTCTCTTCTAATAAATTGCTGAGCTAATGTCTTTTGGTCAGACCACAGCAGGTCAGCTGATCATGCAGACATGTGACATTTATCTACAGACAGACAATCAACATATCTGAATAAAAAGATACTGAATATAGATCAATGAAGAACCGGCTGATTGTCTTTGTGAAGAAGCTTCAATCAGTCCTGCAGGTAAATCCACCGACACTAACAGCTGTTCTCCAGCCGCATTTAGTGAATCAGACAGCAGGAGAGCAGCGGCTCGTCTCCGCCTCCTTCGTCCTGAGTTTACAGTGAAGCTCTGAGCTGAGAGTTTGGAGAAATGAATTGGAGCTAAGCTAGCTACAGCTCCTGTTAACAAGGAAAACCTTTCAGGCTGGTTACATTACCTTTAGCTGGAGGTGCAGGCGGAGAAAATAAAGAATGCTTTCAGACAAAGTGAAAACTTCCAGCCCCAAAACTTTTAGAGAAGTGAAATTTAAAAGAGGAAACAGACAGAGCGGCACATGACTGTTAACCATGAACCAATCGTGTTCAGTGAACATTTTCAGTGACAAACTGAGCTGTGGACCGAATGCAGACACTTTCCAGTTCCATCAGGGAGGCTTGTGGGACCTGGAGTGGTCTGCCAGAGCCTGAACTTTACCTGAGGACAGGTAAGCTGAGTCGTTGACGGGGAACCCGATGACACAGAGTTCATATGTATCGCACGCTCTTTCAATCTTCCTGTTTCCAGAGTGTAGAGGAGGAGAGAACACACACCTGTACAATCAGGAGTTAACAACACAGCAGATCAGTGGAGCTACACTGACCTCTGCTGGAGAGTTTAGGAACAAAAAGCCACAGCGTTTTCTTCTTTAGTCAGTGCTGTTGATGAAGTTGTTGTGAACAGGAGCCTCCTGACTGAAGGGACTGCACATGCTGCTTTCCAGGGGCCTCATTTAGAAAACTGTGCGTAGAATCCTCACTGAAAGTGTCCGTCGTAAAAGACAAAAAAAGATTCAGACTTAAGCTGCTTTCAGACCAAAAGCCAAGCGGCGTTCGAGCTGACTTTCCATCCAAAGTCTGTCTTGTTTCCCTAAATATTGTGAAGGTGTCCAGTCTGGAGGCTTTGGCTGTGGAAACGGCCATTTTGTCCACGTGGAGCTAAAAGTCCAGCTTAGAAGCGTCTGAACTGAGCAGCAAAGGAGCCGCTGACTTCCTGACTCAACGGACACAGTCAACAACTTTGCACTGCATTTCAAAGGGAATATTTGTTCTTTGAAAATCCACAGAAATGGACTCAGGCCCGTAATAATGCAAATATACACATGCTAATACAATTTTATAAACTGAACTGTTGTCTGTTGTTTGAGCTGCAGCAGCTCCTCAGCCGCAACAGCCAGTACCAAAGATGAAGTCAGTGTGCTGTTGGAAAAAGTGCAGGATCTATTCAAGCAAAAATATAGTAAGACTAAAGACTTGTAACCTGATATACCTCCATGAATCAATGGCATTATTCTCCAATGAAGAAATCATTTATCTAATGTGCCAATCAACCATAAAATGATGCCAAAATGACATGTTGGCAGCCCGTTACACTGGCTATCAGCAGGAGGGAAGTCACAACTGTCAAATAGTGTCAAACTGTGTAACGTGTAGTGCATGTGTGTGCCCATGTTTTTCAGAGGAGGCTGGAGGTACTGGAAGGCTCCCCTACCAGTCCCTGCTGAATCAAAGGGGGACCAGAAAATGGAAGGAACCAATGAGAAGCCATTTTAAAAGCTGCTGAGCGTATTTCATTTGAAATAAGTCAGTGAAATGAACAGTGGCAGTTGTGTTTGTGTGGGTGAACAAATCAAACAGGCCTACATGTGAGTCTTTGTATAGTGCTGGGACATTTTCTTCTACATTCTCTATGTGTCTTTGCCACTTAGGGACGTGACAATATTCCTCAGCTGGAGTTTTGAACTTTATATATTTTCTTAGTTTAATGTGCCGAGCAGCTGTGATGGCCCTTGGCAGTGGTTTCCATCTTTCACATGCTCATGAATATTAAGAATTCTTCATTCAGTAATTAAAGGGTCTGTTTTTCATTCCTGAGAATTCTGTTCCTTCATAGATACGTAGATGTGTGATTCTGTTTTCTCCAGCAATGCAGGAACAGCGTTTATTTGTTTTGCTCATATTCCATAAGTGTTCCTTTTGTGCCTGAACATATCTATCAGATGCAGCACGATGCCACAGCACTGACACAGCAGAGGGAAGTTTAGAACACATCAACGCAGAAGGTAGGCTGAACTGCTTTTATTTGATCTGTACAGAAATATTTAGCATTAAAGTGAAGAAGCATCCTTTACTAGACATGTAACTGTGCTCAGTCTACCTAATGACACAGCACATTTGACCAGTAAGAACGTAGGAGGACCACTGTCAGGCTGATTAGGACTGGAAAATGATTGGATAGCTCATATATTAATAAGTTCCTGTGAATAACTGCTCTGACAGTGGCTGGAAACACACCTGGACCTCATTGTGGGAATGCTGTTGTAGAGTCAGTACACCTGTATTCTCCCTTTCATTTTTACAAACTTAGACTGAGTGTATTGTGGAAGTAACCTTCATTTAAACATGTTTTACAAAAACATGCTGTACAAATCCAGTGAAATGGTTGGTGTTAACTGGAAAGTTCAGAACAGCAAAGCTGACTGGACCTTGAGTATTACTAGGCTTTAGAAAGTTCCTTCTACAAAAACAGTCTTTATTGTCCTAAACAGCAAGTTTAAAGCAGCTTTGCTTTAAACTGGCCGGACAGTTCACAGCTCATGAAAAACAAACATGGAGTCCACTAATAAAGTGATCAGCAGCACAGCCTTAATGTGATTGTGAGCAGCTCCAATGAAAACACACACAGAACCTAACTGTCTGAGTCTGATGCCTTTTGGTTGGTCCTGAATTAAGGAGGCATTTTTAATGATGTGGAACAAAACATCCAAATGAGCTCAAAGTCTTGGTTCCAGAAGCAGAAAAGCAGCCCTGGTCTAGAGTGCTTCCAGACCCAGCTGCTATCATTGTCATCATGATCATCATCACCATCATCATCACTGTATACCAGTGTCTGTATGCTGGACATGGGGAGGGCCTGAGACAGGCGGGGCTTGTCTGGGCTGACATGTGACCATGCGTTGCAGGAACAATGTCTGCTACATGTTGGTGAAACATCACAGCGCGTGATGTAGTTTCCTTTGCAGCTGTTTGAGACGTTGGAGGAGAGCAGCTTCTGCACCTGGCTGCTCTGTGTCATTGATGGCAGAACACAGGAAGGCACGCTGCTGATGGAGGCTCAGCTACACTTCTCATTTCCTGCTAAAGCGTGTGCTTTTCCTCAGCGGCCCGAGTCTTCATATGTAAGGCGTCGATCCCTCGCCTTTTCAGACTCCTCGAACATCGTCTTCTTCAGCCTGGAAGAAGACAAAAGAAAACAATGTGCCAGGTAGTTGTGCTTAGTAAGCGGCTGTCAGCTGGTTACTAGAGTGATGTGCTCACTAGGTTTAGCTAACTGTACTTACAGTGTCATCAAAACAGAAGCAGACTGGCCAAGAGGGATGGCATGCTTCTTGAAAATCACTAGTTGCAGGGAAGATGCTCCTCTGTGGTGGCCACTGAATGCTGCTGGACTCTTTTATTGCCTGTCTCAGTCTCTTGTTGGAGTCGGCTACCTGCTGGGACAGTCTAATGGCAAAGCCCCGCCCATCTAAAGGAAACTTAGAAAACAGACATGCAAACAAACACAGCCTTCATTAGTTTGTCTTCTGGTCCTTTACAGAGCTGGATCTTAGTTTTTAAATGGATCTACTTATCCACAGCACTTTACCTGGATATTTTCTCTTCAGATGGAGGAGGACGGCTCTCTGCTCTGATTCACTTCTAGCCTCGCAGATCAGTCGGCCTCTGAGGTCACGGTCAACATCTTTAAGGGCAGACCGGAAGATTCAGTCAGTTTCTTGCCATCTGTTTTTTCTCCATGTTTAGCAGAGTTCTCACTTCTCCAACGGTCAGAGAGTCAAACTGATTGTTATTTAGGCTCTTAATCAGAGAACAGTAACAGACTGATGCTGCTTCCTCACTCTGTTTCATCCTCCATGTGTCACTCACGAGTCCCAGATCTATAGATTAGAAAAAGTAGAGCCCAACACATCAGTAGTTACCAAGCAGAAAACATTCCTGAGCAAACATTGGAAGTTACAGGGGGAGCTTGGTGCTAACTGATTATTAATCACAGCATATTTAATTAGTGCAGCTTTAGGGCAGCTCTTCCATTGGGACAGTTTCCTGCTATTGTCTGGCTCATAGCTGTGTAATCACAGCCAGGCTTCCATGTTGAAGCACATCAGTAAGGCCCTCAAAGATGGCTGGAATCCCCAGATAGTCTCACAGAAACAAAGTGAACTTGTAGAAGTGAATGAGCTTAGTGATGTCGTCCCTTTTCCATCTGCAGACAGTGTCTGGAGAACAGATGATGACATTACTACAGCTCTAATAAAGTGCTTCATTTCATGTTCCTTCTTCCCGACACAGCTTACAGGATACTCTATACTGTACATGGAAAAGGAAGCAGAACATCTTTGCAATATTCTTTCTTAATAATCTGTGTTACCTTTTTACAATATTCAACACCTTCACTTCAGTTCCTTCCTTATTGGCTTGGCTTTTTCTTGGGCTAGCTCCAGCTCCCTTTTCTTCCATCTCTCCATGTCTCGCTCTGAGACTAACACTAGCCAATAAACAGAAGAGAAAAGAAACAGCTGTCAGTGCTACATACTCTGTGCAAAGGGCTTGGACCTGGAATCTAAAGTTGTCCCGTTCACAGCTATTGTTACCTGCATGGCGTGACTTACCTGGTGCCTCTCTGATGACAGATGAGATGTCTTCTTGAGCCAGAACTGATCTTTTCTCTGCCAGGAGCTGCACCTCTGTAAAGACAGTTTGTGTTTCCTTCTTCTCCATCTGCAGCTCTGACACTGTTCTGTTCGGTGGAGTTTAACCCTGGATCCCAAATCTTAATCTCGTAAAGACGTTACCATCTGTCTTCTTCTTTTACTTGGCAGACACATGTTGGCCTCACTGCTGCCCTCCACAGACACCAGGGTTCACGCTTTCTTAGCTTGTTCTGATTATTCCTGTGTACTTTGTGTGTCTGACGTCGTGCTGCCGCTGCAGTCTGTGAAACGTCAGGACGTTTATATAAAAGTGTCTCCAGCACTTCTTCAGACACGAGGCCGTCAGATTCCTGAAGCAGCTCTCGTGTCGATCTGATGGTGAACAGGTGTGCAGGACACGTTTTTATCTTAAGAAACTCACTTTGTACTCAAACCACAGACACAACCAATCACAGAGGAGGAACTTATGAAAACAGCTTTTATTTTGGCGGGATGAAAGAGACGGCCACAGATGGAAATGTGAAAGCAGATGAAGATGAAGTCTCTTCTCCAGAGACATCCAGAGAAAGTTACATGGAGGCGTTTGTCTTCATGAAGAGTCTCAGGAGTCAGGCGCTCGTCTCTCTGCTCTACATGAAAAACACAGCGACACGTCAGACTCACAGTGTCTCCTGGGAAACAGGACCTGTCCTCACTTTCATAACCACGGTTTCAGCATCCTTCCATTCCAACATTAGGCTACGAAGCCAGTGACACGTCACCATCAGTGGGCTCCGTAGAAACCTGAACTATAAGCTAAGAAAAGATTTGAAGGCTTCAGTGATGTCCAGCAGTTTTTGTTGTTCTCTTCTTCAGATCCTTCAGAGACTTCCAGAGCAGATTCTCTCATCCTAAACACCTGCAGGCTGTCTGAAGCTACTTCATTCATTTTATTTACCACGTTTCACCGTGATGACGAGATCATTTCATTAGTTAAAATGATCCTGTCGTCTCAGGAAACCCACGTCTGTTATTTCCAGATAATCACAAATAATCTGAGATTGAGAAATTAAATCAGCTCGTTATCAGGGGAAACCTGAGTAAATAAAATGTGTGAATGTTTGGCCTGTTAGGGCTTCCGTAGATTTGATGAGTCACAATAAGCAGTTCTTCTTTTAAGCTAACATAAAGATGCTAAGTTAAGCTAAAACTGATGTCGGGCAGAGAAAGAACTTCTTTTATTAAAGTCATTTATCAGCTGTGAGGCTGACAGCTCACTGATGCCCTCTACAGGCTGGAGCTAAAATGATCCAAACAAGTGTTTTCATTTTACAGCCAATCATCTTGAACTGCTGCCACAACACTAGGTGACAACAGGTTTGATTGGTCTGAGGTTTCTATGGTGGGCGGGGCCTGGAGTTACAGGAAGTCTGTCAGAGAAATCGTGTGTGAGGTTTAAGGTGGTATTAGTAAGAACTGATGGAGTTTCTCCACTTTGTGCAGACTTACTATCTACTTCAGCTCAGGTTCAGAGTTTTGGAAAGGTCTGGATCCAACATCCTGAAGTCCTGGATCAGAGCTGAGCTGGCTTCAGGCCCTTTCTTCACCGTTTGAGCCTTTTCCACCTGAACTCTGGCTGACTCTGTTTCTCCTTCTTTTATCACACCTGTTCAGTAACTCAGACCTCAGACTGTGATACAGAACCTAAAGACAAGTATGCAGAGTTTATCTGACCCACATTCTCCTGGAGCAGCCTGAGGCCAAGAAGTTCCTGCTGAGTCCAGAGATCAGAGTCTGAACTCAAACCCTCAGCTAGCTTACAGCTAACGTTGTTGTCAATTATTTTGGAGCATTATAGCCTAAATTGTTATCATTAATTGCTAGAGTAAGGGTGGTCCACATAGTCATCATTTAAAGTGTTATTTTATAGTGTAAAGTTAGGATCACAGTGTTAAACCCTATAGTTCTGGGTGTGTGTGCTCCTTTCTGTATCTAACTGCCCAGGCTCAACGGTTGCACATGTTTATGTGAGTGAGCAGGTTCGTGTGCTTTGGGAGCAAAAGCAGCATAAGATAGCAAAAGGCAGCATCAAAACACCTGCTGGAGAGTTTTTGAGGGAAGTGTTGAAAATTATTTTTTTGATCCATTTTATCCAGAATCCTGATGCATTTTGATCCATTCCATTCCGATCATTATTCTCATGCAGATGCATTTTGATCCTTTTCATTTTGTTGCATACTCATGTACTCACATATTATGACTCATGTACTCACATATTATGACTCATGTACTCACATAATATGGGTTGTTGTGTTTATTGTATGTTTGCATACACGTATTGATTAGTGTAGTCACGGAAACTCAATCACAGATCAATCAGTCACTTTATAATCAGTTAAGGGTGCTGTATCAATCAGACGTGCATTTACTGTAACCAAGTATTACTATAAGATGTGGGTTAATATGGTTTCTCATGTCATTCAGCATGTACTGGAGTGAGCTGTGTGTTGTGACCGAAGGTAAACTTGTGTGGCCGGAGTACTGTTAGGTACTTTCTAGAATCCGGGCTGTGTCGAGGTTACTGGAGGACACAGCAGCTTAGGATGAGACACAGTGCACTCCATGGGTGATCTGAATCTGTTTTGATATGTGAAAGCGTAATAAACTTATTATGTTGATTGTTTTTTAAAAAATGCAATAGTTAGTTAGTTAGTTTATTTGCCAGACTCATGTCCAAAAAACACGCAAGATAGGACAGATAAAATAAGATACAAAAATTAAAATACATACAGACATTTCAGCCAATGCACTCTCAGTCTGGATATATACCTGGAGCAACTCACTAAGGGATTTGAGAGTGCCACCATAATACTGTTGGTAGACTCATCCAGACGTTGCATAAACATAAACATTACATTTCTTAAAAGTGCTTTCAGTGTGATTACTCTTACAGATACAAACATCTGACTAGCACTCCCTCCCCTGGGAACATTAAGTAAAATTCTCATTGCATCATTATAAGCAACTTTTAACTTCTGCATACTGGATTTTTTTATAAGAAGACCACAAATGGGCAGTATAGAGTGGTGTACAGTAAGCTTTGAACAGAGCCACTTTAACTTGAGTAGAGCAGTAACTAAACTTACGTACTATAGTGTTTGCCTGTGCATATAACTTGTAGCACTGTCTGTATATGTCATCATCATCGTTCATATCATCTGTAATCCAATGACCAAGGTATTTAATCTTTTTACAGACCTCAAGACAATTGTTGGCTAGCATAAACACAGGAAAATTAAGCCTTTTATCCTGTTTTGTTCTGCATATTAAAACAGCACTTTTGCTGGAATTGTATTTTACATCAAATTCCACCCCATAATCAGAGCATATATTAAGAAGCTCCTGCAGCCCAGCGCTACTCGGACTAAAAGTAACAAGGTCATCTGCATACATAAAATGATTCACCAGCATGCCACCAATCATACAGCCAGTGTTGCAACCATTAAGTCTCCTTGACCAATCGTCCATATATAAATTAAATAAAACAGGGGACAAGATTCCTCCCTGCCTGACACCATTGGACACTCTAAAAATACAGTGAGAGTGAAGTTGAGACCTACTGGTGACTTTCTAGTCCTGAAATATATAAAAATATATAAAAGGGACAAATTGAGGTTGGAACAGCAATCAAAAGGAAGCATCCGAAAGGGTTAAATCTTCAATAAGTTTCGATAAATAGTGCAGACAAGTAGCCTCAAGATGGCAGTATAGGATAAGAAATTCACCATTGGAGAGGAGTGGTCAGCGACCCCTGCAGGTGGAGTCACGGTGTGACACCCACTTTGTAGGAGGAGCGAAAGGTAAATATAAGGCGCTGCACGCTGACCGCTACTCAGTGACTACGTTTACATGCAGCCAGTAACCCGTTCAAAACCGGGATATTAGCAATAACCCGGTCGCGCACGGCCATGTAAACACCGGCAAAAACCTGGATATGCTCATAACCCGGTTTTTAAAAAACCGGTTATTACCCTGGGGTACCCTTTTCTAACCCGAATATTTCGTCATGTAAGCGGCGTATCGGCATATCCCCATCAAAAGGAACATTGATTTGTGTTCTCGCGATGCTCTATTCGCAAAGGAATCTTGGTCTTTTGAGTATAGGAACTTCTTGTATGCGCCAAACCCGCGTGCAGTATTCCAGAAGTAAACGAGGTAAACATGGCGAGACGCAACACAGCACCGTACTTCTGGAGCGAGGAGGAAACCAATTTTTTAATTCATGTTGTCAAAAACATGAATATAATGTCTTTTGTTGACGGCAGAAAGTACAGAGATGCTGACATTTACATTTAGAATCGGAAATGACGCATATTGCGTCTTAAGGTTGTCCGTACGTGCAGACGTTAACCGTGTGTCGCCGTTTACATCGGGGTATCGCCAATTGATTACAAATTCCATGTATACAGGAGAAACTCTCTCTGCTCACGCATGTAAACGGGTTATCCCGAATGTTTCAGAAACACGAATCCTGACCTTAACCCGACCATAACCCGAATATTGACAGCATGTAAACGTAGTCAGTGTTTCATCCTGACCTGCTAGGATGTTACTCGGGTTTATCTGTCCTTTTTTGGAATAAACTCTTGCACCGACTCTTGATCGTCTCCAGTGAAGTTTTTTGACTACGAAGAATCAGCTAAAGAAGAAAACTAATAGAGTATTATTTGTTAAGTTTATTACGTTGGTGAAGGGTAAGGTCCAGGCCTTTACTGGCCCAGCCTGGCCTTATTTCTGACCCGACAACGTACAGCTGGTCACAGTCCCTGCTGCTGCTTCCTGTCTGAACACGAGTTTAGAAATGAGACGGACTGAATGAAACTACAGAACCAGGTCAGAGTAACAGGTTCAGGTTCCCTCAGGTTCTTCCACGCCCTGACTCAACGTCCAGCTTTCAAACATCACATGCAGACAGCTCATGTGAAACGTGTTACCATCCTAGTCAGGAGCGGTGGGCAGCCACTGTGTCGCTGAGTCCAGAACCATCTGAGGCAGAGTGAGAATAAAGATCAAGAACTGTTCCCCTGTTCTGTTGGACAGCTGCAGCTGTGCAGTGCTTATTATATATACTGTATACATGTACTCTATGTACTGTGTCTAATACAGGAACGCCCCGACAACGACCTGCAGGAAACTTTATTATTATTAATGATGCTCCTGCAGCTAAAGGTGGCCCAGGATGAACCTGTCTGTACTTTTGACTGCATCACATGGGAATGAACGTCCCAGAGCAAACCTTTTCACTTTATTTTGAAAGCACATGTTACCACAGTATTTAGCTTAAACACATTTTGATAGCCTCGTTTCTGATGGTGGACTTTGTGACCATGAAGCATCTTGTACTGGTTTCTCTGGTCCTGAGCGAGCAGAGAAACTCTGAGAAGGTCAGAGTCCTTTAAGCCTGAACTATTCCAGAGACTGTTAACAGCTGTGCAACGTTCACAGGCTGCAGGAAACTTCTGCTTCATTTCACGTCCATCAACATGTCAACCTCATGTCCATCACTGCTTTAAGTCATCAGGACGTCTCATTGGTTATTAACTCAAAGCATAAAATACCACACTAACAATAAATGAATGAATGAATGAGGAATGAACAGATGCTTATCGTTGCCACTGTACTGTTATTAAAAGGTTTTACTGCCTGTACACAAAGGAAAGCAAAGTCTAAGCTGAGATCTCAGAGAGTTGTTTCTCTGAGAGTTGTTTCCTTGTTTTCTCCTGGACACAAATGAGCTGCTTTAAATACCAAACTGAGACCAAAGGCCTTTTCTCCCACTTCTCAAATTCATCTCAGGAGAAACAACCATATAAAATCTCATTTATGTCTGACTCTGATCAAAACAAGAGATCTCTACCTGATCTTAAGTCTAATTTCAGTCTCCTGAACATTGGACCATGAGGTCAGAGAAAGAGCTCAGAGAAAACTCAGCTGACTCCTGGGATCTCTGTTTCTTCTGTAATGTGTCTCAGTTTTCTCACATTGGCCTCAGAAGCAAAAACTCATCTCTGTCTTACTCTGATCAAAAGATGAGATCTCTACAGGATCTTAAGTCTAACTTCAGCCTCCAGAATGTGGATCAGAAAAAAGCTCAGTTTTGTCTCAGTGTTCCCACTTAGGGGTTATTTTACTCGAGTACTTTACTTACGTCAAATGTTGAGTATTTTCTTTTTATGGGGGTTTGAACTTTCACTCCCCTTAATTTCAAATCCTCATTGTATTTATTTTAATTATCTATTACAAGTTACTGAGAACAATAAAATACACTTTAACATTGAAATATTTTATATTAATAATATATAATACTTTAGAATGTCATGTTTTCCAGTTTGTTAAGGTCACAGCCAGCATAACTGGAACAGCCAATACTTTGACATGATGAGCACTTTTACTTTTCATACTTAAGTACATCCACTATGTAAGACTTTATACCTTTTACTTGAGTAGAATTTTGAGGACTTTAATCGTGGATTTGGTATCTCTCCTCTTTTGAGTAAAGCAAAATTGTCCTCTATTTAAAGACAGTCAGTGCTTTGCTGTTAATTTTCAGCTGGATGGCACAGCAGCAGTGTTGTTGCCTTTGAACAGCATAGAGCAGGGTTCAAATCCAGCTCAGGGCCTCCAGCATGGTTCAAACTCAGACAGTAATGTGATACAATCAAGCTCAGGAACATCAACAGAGCTCCCAACTGCTTTTAGGAGCAATAAGCGAGACATTAATGAACTCAGCATGATACAATGATGAGATCTCAGCTGTTACTTTCATTTATCCTGTTGTATCTCAATTCAGTATCCATTTGTCTCAAAACCTCAATCTCTCTTCATCCTTTTCTCTTAAAGGGTTTTAGGAGCAACAGTTCAGATTGGAGTGACCTCAAAAAGATATACTATTGAGATCTTAGTGTTTTCTCAAGAGTTAAAGAAAAGACTGTTCTGAGCAGAAGATTTTTCCTCTGGGTAGCACCAACTGTCCTCGAGGTTACTTCACCAAACACACAAGATAAAGCAATCCTTCTGCACCTCCGTCTGAGGAGAGGCCGTCTGTTTCTAAAGTCTGGACCAAACGAGGTGTGAAAGCCCCCTTAAGGAGAATCTGTCCTCTCAATATCTCAAAATATCTCAAAAATCAGTAACTCAGGAGAGATCTCTACAGGATTTATGGTTCTGCTGTTCCAATATTAGAACCGTTCAGCTTCTCTCTTCTTCACGTTAAATAAAAACTTGCTGCAGCTGTTTCTAAAAGCTCCAACAGGTTCAGAGGAACAGGAAGTGACTGGAAGGAAGGATCCACCAACCCTCATCAGTACTGATTAGTACATATTGATCCTAATAAGAAGTCTGAGTCCTGTTGGCCCCACCTCAGTGAAATGTAGTGTTGTAGTGACTCAGAGTGACCACTGGAGGGCAGTAACTCCTCTGCTTCTTCCTCTAGGAGTCCACATCAGTCAGTCCTCATGTTCACATCTCTTTGTGTCTTTCAGAGCAGATTTGGAAACTCTGAGCTTCAAACATCCAAAGGAAACAGGAGCGTAGCTCCCACTGAGGACGCTGACGTCCCGTCTTCAGGATTTCTTCTGTTTCAGAAACCTCCGCTGAGTTTACCTTCTACTCTAGTGGAGATTTTATTGGCTGACTTCAGGATTTTTCCCTGTTTCTGCGAACTCGCTGCACTCAAGGCAGTCGGACCGGCAGGGTGTGGAACCAGGGAGGCTGGGACCCAGAGGGGGACGAGCCAAGACAGTCTGTATCCAGCTGGGACACCCAGACAGGAACCAGATCCAACTAAAAAACCTTTAAACCGAAAATAAACATAAATAAAACCACCTTTAAACGTTATAAGGTGGGATCACCTTAAGAAAACTAATACCGCCTTAAAAACCATATAACTGTCTTAAACAAACTAATACCACCTTCAAAACAATATAATTGTCTGAATCATACAAATACCACCTTAAAAACCATATAACATTCTTCAACATACTAATACCACCTTAAAAACCATATAACAGTCTTCACCATACTAATACCACCTTAAAACATGTTGGACATACTAATACCACCTTAAAAACAATATAACTTAATTCCTCCTTAGAAACATATCAAACATGCCAATAACACCTTAAATATGAATACCACCTTAAAACATCTTAATCAGCAACAAATATTAAAACCACTTTTAAACTTTGATCCACCTTAAAAAGTCACAGGAAAGGTGCACCTTCAAAAATTTCATACCACCTTAAAAACCATATAACAGTCTTCAACATACTAACACCACCTTAAAAACCATATAACAGTCTTCACCACACTAATACCACCTTAAAAAACATATAACAGTCTTCACCACACTACCACCTTAAAACCATATAACAGTCTTCACCACATTAATACCACCTTAAAACCATATAACAGTCTTCACCACACTAATACCACCTTAAAAACCATACAACAGTCTTCACCACACTAATACCACCTTAAAACCATATAACAGTCTTCAACATACTAATACCACCTTAAAAACCATATAACAGTCTTCAACATACTAACACCACCTTAAAAACCATATAACAGTCTTCACCACACTAATACCACCTTAAAACCATATAACAGTCTTCACCACATTAATACCACCTTAAAACCATATAACAGTCTTCACCACACTAATACCACCTTAAAAACCATACAACAGTCTTCACCACACTAATACCACCTTAAAACCATATAACAGTCTTCAACATACTAATACCACCTTAAAAACCATATAACAGTCTTCAACATACTGACACCACCTTAAAAACCATATAACAGTCTTCACCACACTAATACCACCTTAAAAACCATATAACAGTCTTCAACATACTAATACCACCTTAAAAGCTTCTCCCAGCTGAATGGTGTCAGCAGTCCTGAGCTGAGAAAGACAACAAACACGCTCACAGTAACATTCTGCTTTTATTGGAACAAGAGCCAGAATTCAAAGCAACACATGACAGAAGGTACAAGTCAACGGCATTTCCACCATTTAATGATCAGAGCTTCCATCTTTAAAGGACTGGAAGTGGAAGAAGTTTACAATGGAAATGAGGAATCTGTTCAATCACTTTGAATCACTTTGGATTTATTACAAGAAGCTGAAAGATTTCTGGGATCTGATCTGTTCTCTGCCAGGAGGAGACTCTCCCTCCTACAAGGAACACAGGGACACTGAGGAACCAGGACTCCAGAACCCAAATCCAGGATAAAGAGGTTTAGTGAATGTGGTGTTGAAGGTGTGGAGGTGGATCAGTGTGTCAGAGGAGACTCTGTAGAAGGACAGAGAGCCAGCAGGACAGTCCACATACACTGCTACTCTACCAGAGGAGAAGGAGGAGGAGGAGGAGGAGGAGGAGGAGGAGGATGTTTCTCTGTTATTGTGCCTGACAGAGTAACCATGAACATCAGAGCAGCTCAGACTCCAGGACTGATCATTCAATCCAAACTCACAGTCTTTCCTGTCTCCTCTCCTTCTGATTCCTCTGTAACTCACTGATATAGAAACGTCTCCTCTGCACTCAAACTCCCAGTAACAGCGACCAGTCAGACCATCTCTACACAGCAGCTGAGTCCACCAGTCAAACCTGTCTGGATGATCAGGATATGACTGATCCTCCTCCACATGTGTCGCCTTCCTGTTGTTGTCAGACAGTTTGATCCTTCTGTTTACTGTGTTTGTGTCGATTGTGAGTTGACAGGAATCTGATGAGAGAATCCAGCTGCAGTTATTGATCTATCATCTGTTCATTGATTGGCACTTTGAATGAGTGATGTCACAGTCTGAAGATGGTTGAATGTGTGCTGCTTTGTTTTCATGAATCAAATGAAAAACACACTTACACTTCCTCAGACCTGGTCTCAACCATCGGACTCCAGCAGGCTCCACCCTGAAAGGAGGAGGGGGGTCAGAGCAGAATCAGACATGGACATTTATGGGCTTATTTATCTTTCAATATTATTTGTGTGAACAGATGAGCGATCTGTGTGGAAATGTGTCATCTGGAAATATAAAACACAAAATGAAGATTTGGAAACTCACAAAAATATTTTGCAAATATTAAACAGATTTGCAAACACATGAACAAATTCCACAAATCAAAAAATATCTGTGAATATATTTAATAGTTTACAAATAAATGAAGCACATTTGTGAAAATCTTTCAAACAGACATTTGTGAGTCCCGCCTGTATTTGTGGATCTCAGTTCTTCACACAAAGAAAATGGACTGGTGTCATTTGGCTGCTTTCGGAGACCACGTGATGGTGCCTCCACATTTCAAAGTAAAACGGCCTCTGAACTGCCTGAATGTGCCAGCTTGTTGCTGTCGCCAAGGAAATGTCAGCTGCTGTTTCAACAAAATGTGAATGCAGACTGAAATTCAACGGTGTTGTTGTGTCGGAGAGGCAGCGATTCAAAGCAGCCGTGAGGAAGAAACAGTATAATTATACAACGTAATGTTATTAAGCTATGAGCACAGGGAAAGCCCAGCTAGCCGCTCGGCTAATTTCAGCAGGTGGAATTTACATTTAGCCATATCCTTTTCTTTTGTAGTATGGCCAAAAGCCGAGTGGACATCGGTGGGAGTTCCTGTCCTGTGGTCAACACCAGCATCAACAAGTGGACAAAAAGAACAACAACAACAACCAAATGAAGAATGAATAAGTCCTTAGGATAGAAAACAAAGTTTAATGCAAACAATAGAATCAAATCCTTTTCTAATCCAGCCCACGTCTTGTTGTTTCTGTAAATACAGAGAAAGAATGTGTGTAACGTTGTTACTGTGTAATTATAGAGTATAGGATAACAGTGGACACTTACTAGGTTCCTCTGGACCTCATTTAACATTAGATATGTTTGATCCCACTTCATATAACATATAACATTGATTTTCTCAGGTGTTCAAATACTTATTTGCAGCTGTATCATAAAAATAAATTGTTAAAAAATCATACATTGTGATTTCTGGATTATTTTTTTTTAAGAGCACCTACGATGACAATTTCAGAACCCTCCATGATTTCTAAGTGGGAGAACTTGCAAAATAGCGAACACGAACAGTTTATGCAGCTGAAAAAACATTAAATTAATTTAATTTGAAAAAAATACATTCATTTATGTGTACATGGCATTCTTAATGTTTGAACAACTGTAATAAATGTTTTAATTTTTTGTATTTTAAAATTGGCCTGTTGAAAATCCATACGTCAATGACCCATATATTCAAATGTTTTTTTCCTGAGCTGCTACACACAGGACTTTATAAAACGTTGGCCTACTGTATAGCCCATTCAATATAGTATATAGTGTAAAATATATACTGTATTGAATAGGAAAACATAGGCCTAAAAACTAAAATAAAGTGAAACAATAGCCTATATACAATACTGGCTGGTTAGGAGGTTTGTGAAGGCATAGCGCTGCCCAGAGTGCTGAAAGGGAGCAGAGACCAAAAAGCTAGTAATTATCACATCATGGTTTGTTGTCTTAGCCTGCTTGCTTTTTAAAATAACTGTCGGTGCAAATTCCTTTTCCCCTCAGTGTAGCAGCATGAGAGAGAGAGAGAGAGATGTTTCTACGCTTCCCCCACTGATTTGACGTATTTATTGTGAATGCTCTGATTAATGCTAGCCTACACACAGAGCTTAAAAGTAGGCTACTGTAAATAAGGCAACATACAAAAAATAAAATAAAACTATTTCTAAGGTCATTTATATAGATATATACAGTATCTCACAAAAGTGAGTCCACCCCTCATATTTGTGTAAATATGTGATTCTATCTGTTCATGTGAAACACTGAAGAAATGACACTTTGCTCCAATGTAAAGTAGTGAGTGTACAGCTTGTATAACAGTGTAAATCTGCTGTCCCCTCAAAATAACACATCACACAGCCATTAATGTCTAAACTGCTGGCAACAAAAGTGAGGACACCCCTAAGTGAAAATGTCCACATTGGGACCAGTTAGCCATTTTCCCTCCCCGGTGGAGGAGGGAGAGAGGGGGTGATGGGTGTAATGTGAATTCCACGAGAACACTTTTAAAACACTGCTCCCGTGGCTTATCACTGAGGCCATTTGACCACCTGGATATGGGGACAAAGGACACAAGATGTGTGATGTTTGATATATTGTTTTAGCCCATCTGACCATCTGGGTATGGGGACAAGGGATGCAAGAGGGGTAAGGTCCCTGTGAGTTCCTATTGTTTTAAGAGGTCAAGACACATTCACCAGTTGCTTCACACCTGGGGGGTCTTTCACCACATTCTTCATACATGGGTGTACTTTGATCTCCAAAGTCCTTTTGTGAGATATCTCTGACCCTAAGTGAGAGATAAAAAAGCTACGTGTGTGGAGACACAGCAGCTCACTCGGATGTTACTCTTTATGTGTGTGTCTCTGTGAGCTCCTTCTGCAGAAGACTTGAATGAATTCACCAAAAGACAAGTGTTTTGCCTGAGCCTTTTGTTAAATGGAAATCTCGTTGCGATAGCATAGGGGAAGGCCTAATTTTGCTGACCGCTGTTTGCACTGATTGTTGTATTTTATGGACTTGTTTTGCTGTTAGACGCTGGGTATACAAGTGAAACTGTGGATCTCATGGGATGCTGGATGAAAGTGATCACCTGTCTACCTGCAATAAACAATCACACGCAGCAATGGGATATTGGATTCTTTGGACAGTCAGCGCGTCTGGCATAAAAGGGTTCCTCTATTCAGCCTCTCTGTCTTTACATTTTTGTTTTTAGATAGTCGCCTATAGTAAATATTGTAAATAAATAACCAAATATCTGAGAGAAGTCGTCATGACTCTTCTGTGTGTAAATCTTTTAATATTAAAGTCCCTGAAGTTCCCAAGAACTAGAAGAGCCACTTAGTTTCTGCACATTTCATATATTTCCAAGCCATGTTTGCTGTGAAGACTATGTTCTCTCCAAATGTTCTACACAAAGTAATAGACATTCAGTCAGCATTTGGAGAAATACACTTGAATGTAGCATCTCAAAGTCCTGTCCTGTAGTCGTCAGGTTTCAGCAGAGTTTTAACTAAATATAACTGCTTTGGAGTTATTGGAAGGTTTATTTTTTCTCTTTTGATGGAGCTAGGCTAGCAGTTTACACCTGCCTCCAATGTCTCTGCTAAGCTAGGCTAAACATGTCCTGGACCTGTCTGTACAGAGATGAAACTGGTTCGATCCCGGGTAAGAGGGCAATAAAGGATATTTCTCAGACTAACAGACAGTTCCTTTAACATGCAGCGATCTGTCCAAACTTCATAAATTAACACCAGCAGGCGTTTATTTATTTTTTTTGTTGCTGGAGTTGTTCTCCTTGGAGACCTCCAACACAAATGGCCTTTCTCAATCTGTGTTCTTGTCTGTACTTGTGTTCTTGTGAAACGTCATCGTTTATGGCCCATGTACTGTCCGAATACACAAGTTTGCATTTTGGCAAGAAGGGTTAAAAATGTGTTCTTGACACGCCCATTTTACCGAGGATGCATCGGGTGGTAACTTGTGTGAACTTGACGGCAGAGATATCCCAGCATTCATTTCGGCATTCAAGCCAGTGGCGGAAAGAAGCTGAGAAAGAGGCCGACAACAGAAGGTTTTTTACTGTTTTCATGTGTTATTTCATCACTAAATCCACTTCTGAAGAGTTTTGAGGCGAGAAATCACCTGTGTAGATGTCGAATATAGGCAGTTTTACTATAAATGATGGCGTATCGAAAATGTGCTCCAACGTTTTCGGAGTTGTGATGCTCCACAACCGTCAGCGTGGGGAGCTAGCGAACCAGACCATGGGTGAAGTTAACAAGCCGGCCTGCTGTCAGCATACAGAGCCCTCAGACACGCAGACCTGCAGCCAGCACGGCAGAGTGAAGACCCACAGCTGGAAGATAATTTTAACGTTCGTACCGCTGTTGTTTTGTCATTTCATTCTGAGTAATTTTGTAAGATTTTAACTTAAATCAGGAGACATCTGGATCATGTACAGAAAAATAGTTAGAGATAATCTGGTCTTGTGAAACTTCGGAAAAAATAAACAAATAGAATGAAAGGGGACTGTCTTTGCTTTATTATTATTATGATGATGATGATGATGATGATGATGATGATGAGAATAATAGATTAATTAATAGAATAATTAAATTGTTAGTGTACAGTAGAGTTGTGGTCACAGTATTTGCCTTTTATTTGCTTTTATTTTATATATTTTTTATGTATGAGCAAATATATCTTGTTAAGTTAAAACCTACAATTAACCCGATTCTGAGCTTTTTGTTCTGGGGGATAAAACCTGGCCGTTATAACAATTAGAGCGATTTAGAGAAATGCAGGCAACCTCAGCGCTCAGGGTATTGCGCAATACCAGCAAGAATGCATCGTCTCAAACACTCAGCAGCGTTTTGTGTGGTCGCGACATTGCAAGTTCATTCTTCCAAGAACAACTAGCAAGAATGTTCTCCCCAAGAACACGTCTGTTCTTTGCATTCTTGGTTTTGAGAAACACCCAAAGATCTCCTTTTTATGTTAAACCAGTGTTTCTGTTCTGAGCAAAGGAAAAAGGCTCTTACACGTGTGATTGTTCATATAACACTCATGCCCACCATTAAGCAAAAACACCTCCTCTATCAGACTGTCAGTGGCTGCAGCAGGCCTCTTCATACCTGAGAGTGTCCAGCCTCTGGTGTGGATCCTCCAGTCCAGCAGACAGCAGCTTCACTCCTGAGTCTCCTGGATCATTGTAGCTCAGGTCCAGCTCTCTCAGATGGGAGGGGTTGGAGTTCAGAGCTGAGGCCAGAGAAGTACAGCCTTCCTCTGTGATCAGACAGCCTGACAGCCTGCAAACAAACAAACCAACACACACAGAAACCCTCTGAGAGGCGGGATGTTTTTTTGTGTCAGATACAAATGTAGAAGACATCTTTAAGATCATGAGTGGTATTTAATAATTAAAAAGCAAAAGAATGAGCAAATCATATCAGTAGAAACAATCCTACAGAGGTTAGCTGTTTATTCACCAATGTAAATCATTTTTTAGATGGTAATCAACTCAGTGGGTTAATGAATCCTGACCTCAGGGTTACCAGTTCACAGTGTGGACTCTCCAGTCCAGCAGACATCAGCTTCACTCCTGAATCCTGCAGGTTGTTGTTACTCAGGTCCAGCTCTCTCAGACTAGAGGACTGGGAGCTGAGAACTGAGGACAGAGCTTCACAGCTTCTCTCTGAGAGGTTACAGCCACTCAGTCTGGAGAGACAACAGGAAGGAAACAAGTAATAACACATTTATTTTTTCTCCAGTTGAAAGATAGCAGAGTATTTATTAAAGAATAAATCCCACTTACAGAGCTTTGTTGGAGGCTTTGACCACTGGCAGCAGCCTCAGAAGAGCCTCCTCTGAAGCAGAGTATTTCTTCAGGTCAAACACGTCCAGATCTTTTTCTGATGACAGTAAGATGAAGCCCAGAGCTGACCACTGAGCAGGAGAGAGTTTATCTGTGGAGAGACTTCCTGAACTCAGGGCCAGTTGGATCTGATCCACTAGAGAACGATCCTTCAGTTCATTCAGACAGTGGAACAGATTGATGCTTTTCTCTGCAGAGGGAGTCTTTTTAATCTTCTTCTTGATGTACTTGGCTGCTACCTGATTGGTTTCTGAGCCACTTCCTGTCTGTGTCAACAGGCCTCGTAGGAGAGTATGACTGATCTGCAGTGAAAGTCCCAGAAGGAAGCGGAGGAACAAGTCCAGGTGTCCATTTGGACTTTGTAAGGCCTTGTCCACAGCACTCTGGTAGAAACGTGTTGATTTGTCTCCAAACAGTTTAGACAGCAGGGAGGTTGATTGTTCTTCTGCCAGCAGATTGACACCAGAGTTGATGAAGGTCAGATGGACATGAACAGCAGCCAGAAACTCCTGAACGCTCAGATGGATGAAGCAGAACACCTTGTCCTGGTACAGCCCTCTCTCCTCTTTAAAGATCTGTGTGAACACTCCTGAGTACACTGAGGCTGCTCTGATATCGATGCCACACTCTGTCAGGTCTGATTCATAGAAGATCAGGTTTCCTTTCTGCAGCTGCTCAAAAAGCCAGTTTTCCCAGAGACTCAATCATCTTCCTGCTCTCTGGAGTCCAGTGTGGATCTGTCTCAGCTCCTCCATCATACTTGACCTTCTTCAGTTTGGACTGAACCACCAGGAAGTGGATGTACATCTCAGTCAGGGTCTTGGGCAGTTCTCCTCCCTCTCTGGTCTTCAACACCTCCTCCAGAACTGTAGCAGTGATCCAGCAGAAGACTGGGATGTGGCACATGATGTGGAGGCTTCGTGATGTCTTGATGTGGGAGATGATTCTGCTGGCCTGCTCCTTATCTCTGAACCTCTTCCTGAAGTACTCCTCCTTCTGTGGGTCAGTGAACCCTCTGACCTCTGTCACCATGTCAACACACTCAGGAGGGATCTGATTGGCTGCTGCAGGTCGTGTGGTTATCCAGAGGCGAGCAGAGGGAAGCAGGTTCCCCCTGATGAGGTTTGTCAGCAGCACATCCACTGAGGTGGACTCTGTAACATCAGTCAGGATCTTAGTGTTGTGGAAGTCCAGAGGAAGTCGACACTCATCCAGACCGTCAAAGATGAACACAACCTGGAACTCTTCAAAGCTGCAGATTCCTGCTTCTTTGGTTTCAGTAAAGAAGTGATGAACAAGTTCCACCAAGCTGTACTTTTCCTCTTTCAGCACATTCAGCTCTCTGAAAGTGAATGGAAATGTGAACTGTATGTCCTGGTTGGCTTTGTCTTCAGCCCAGTCCAGAGTGAACTTCTGTGTTAAGACTGTTTTCCCAATGCCAGCCACTCCCTTTGTCATCACTGTTCTGATTGGTTCATCTCTTCCAGGTGAGCCTTTAAAGATGTCTTCTTGTCTGATGATTGTTTCTGGTCTGTCTGGTTTCCTGGATGCTGTTTCAATCTGTCTGACCTCATGTTCATCATTGACCTCTGCAGTCCCTCCCTCTGTGATGTAGAGCTCTGTGTAGATCTGGTTCAGAAGGGTTGGGTTTCCTGCTTTAGCAATCCCCTCAAACACACACTGGAACTTCTTCTTCAGCTTAGATTTAAGTTTACGCTGACAGACTGCAGAAGGACTTCCTGAATGAAGACACAAGAAAACAGATGAATCAGTGATTGATAAAGTCCATGTGACAGTTTCATTTCCTTATATAAACATGTTTCCCTCCATCTGCTGAGCCATCAGTAAATGTCCCGTTTATCCAGCAGCTTAAATCTTTAGAGAAATCCTCTTACTGCTCTGCAGACGCTCAGCCAGCTCCTCCTGCTTCATTCTCCTCAGGAAGTGCAGTGTGATCTTCAGAAATGCCTCTCTGCTGCTCCTCCTCTGCTCTTCCTCCTCACCGTCCAACACCTCCTCATCCTCCCTCTGACTCTCTAAGCATTCTGGGTAATCTGAACTCAGACCCTTCTGGATCTTCTTCAGCTCCTTCTTCACAAAAGTGACAATGTTGTCCTCCAGCAGCTGGAACAGGAATATTATATGAAGGACACAATCAAAGTCAAATCATGGAACCAAACATCAGATCCATGTTGGACAGACTGACAATCCACTGGTCTAAAAAGTGCAGCGTGGAGATTATTGTGAACAGAATAGATGGAAAAGTAGTTGTTGTACATGTACAGACCATAAATATGGAGTCCAGGTGTGTTTGATGCTGCTGGGCAGACTGACCACTGGGAACCTCTGAGCTCTCCTGGTGGACTCTGTGGAGGAATCATGAAGAGTTAGCTCACATTATGTCTGTCCACACAGAGACAGACACAAGGTAAAGGCAGTCGCTTTGGAGCTGCTCAACAGTCAGAACGTGTGTGTGGAGAAAATGTTCAACTGAATCCAAGAGCTGAAGACTGCTGCTACTGCTGCTACTGCTTCTACTGCTGGTCTCCCATTGATCCTGTTAGACAGAGAGGAAGACCACCAGGGATGGAAATGTAATTTTTAGCCTTCAGCCACAGAAGCTTCTGGAGAAACTGGCAGCTCTCAACAAGAAAAGGATCAAAGTTCACTAAAAGCTGAAGCTGAATGATTTCAGTCTGTGTATCATCGCTTCATTTCCAGCAAATATTGGACCAAACCAGGACTAAATGTTCTGATCTCTGAGCAGATCTTACTGTTCCTGACAGATACCAAACTTAACTGTGGCTCCATCAGCAGCAGCTCTGTTGGCCTGTATTCTAACGTTTGCATTACTAGACTCACCACAAATATCCTGACTGCTATTTACAGACTTTGGTAGGTGAAGCATTTTAGGACAAAATCCAAAGAGGAAGTTTCAGACTGAAAAGAGCTGAACTTGATTTGTGGAACTCAGACTGCTGAAGCCTCATATTATCCTCGGCTGAACTTTCCAATGTCTTTTTACACAGAACCAGGACTGTGGACTCTGTCCTCCATCACTTCCATTGAAACCCCATCAGGAAGAGATCTCTTCAGGGCCAGTGTGCACAGGAGGAACAATTCCAGCCACCAACAACTCTTTCAGTGGACATATGGGCATGTCAGTGTTGTTTAGGGACAGACTGGAAAACATGTGGACCTGTCCTTTAATCCTAATCTGGCTCTGACCTTCATCATCATTCTAGGAGATCATGGACATTAGAAGGACAACTGGTCAGACTGGATTTAATGAGGACAAACATCAGCAGTGAGCAACATGAGGAGGGAGACATGAACATTTAGCTCTGATTGGCCAACACTGTTTAATACTGACACATACTCACTGTCTGTCAGACACATGTAGTCCTTTAAAATGAAGCGAGGTGATCCATTGACCGGTCACTCTTGAAGGACACACA
>JALXJV020000025.1:24323252-24533451 GCA_024633595.2 Lepomis macrochirus | reverse complement strand
GGAGTGATTTGAGTGCTGAGCACTGACTGTCTGAATGAAATATTTAAAACTAATCCGATTGACAGATCCAAATAGACAGAAGAGGTTTCTAATTTGGGTGAACAAACAATTTCAATCACTGGCTGCAGTTGATTTGACACATTTTACATTCTCACCTTTTCTTAGCAAAGCTGTATCCACCTTTAACTTCATGAGGTTCAAACATCAACCGGAGATCCTTGACAGATTTACAATGGGGTCCAGGTCCAGCAGAGTCTGGTCCCTGCTGCTGCTCTGGGCTTCAACACAACACACACAGAGCTTTGAGAGTGAATAATGATGGTGGAGTGATTTGAGTCCTGGACAGTTAGAGATCCTCATCTCACCTCTGAGCTTTGGTCTGGCTGTCATGTTCCCCACACAGAGTGCTTTTAGAGGGAGGGACTCCCTCCTCTCTGTCCTCACACTGACTCATGCTGCTGAACTCACATCCACTTTCACCTGGAGAGGAAACACAAATCATTCATCTGCACATCAACTCAAATCCTCCTTTCCATCATTTCTCCTGGAAAAGATCAGCTGCTCCTCCACTGATTGGCTGCTAGTTTCTGTTTCATATCAGTGGCAGCTGAATGCAGTCAGACAGCAGTGTGAGGCAGAGGAAGCTGCCATCAGCTGCTGGACTTCTACTATCAGTCCACTAGATGGAGGCATGAAGCTGCAGCCCAGCACACACACCATGCATGGAGGAGCGGCTACATTCACTGACTCACTGATATGAAACATGAGCAAACTAACAATTTCAGGTCTGCCAGGAAACATCAGTATCCTGCTGTGTCTGACTTTACGCTGGTGGAGACGACGCTTTGAAAAGCACAATGTAGTTTGTTTTCTGCCAGCTGAAGAAAGGAAAGAAACATCAGCGGAATCAGTTTTCCAGAAACACAACAGTGGAGGAAAGTAACTAATAAGTACTTCAGTAAAATTCTGAGGTACTTGTCATGAGTATTTTCATTTCCTGCTACTTTATATTTTTACTTCACTACATGTATCTGACAGAGTTACTTTCCAGATCTAGATCATTAATAGAAACTTTAATCAACTAATAAATGATGATTATTGTTACAGATAAAGTTTCCCTACGCAGTATATTAAATCATTAAATGTAATCAAAGTTGTACTGTAGTTGAAGTACAGAGTATTATTAACAAAATGACATGTAACAGTAGAAGTTAAAGAGGATTAAGTACGCCTGGAAACTTTCATATATTATGTTTATATTTTACTGAATCTGCGAGTAGAAAAACAAGGAAGTATTCTTTACTCCAGTTAAAGTACTAAAACTACACTGTAAAAATGCTCTGTTACAAGTAAAAGTTCTCGTACTTGGTTCAAAGTATATTTACAGTATTAAAAGTAAGATGTAATTCTAGATTATTTTTCTTTGTGGTTTGGTGTGAAAGCAGGTTTTACTGCCAGAGTGTCCTGTTCTACTTATTACAGAGCGAGCTGGACAGAACTGGAACTAGTCCCAGATCCAATCAGCCCTGGATAGATCTCAGGTCCAGTATCGACCTCCTGAAGCAGCCAGAGGTTACCTGTTCACATTAAACACAGCTCCTTCGGCTTATTTCGGCTCTAACTTTCTCTGACTCTGTGTTCTGATAGAAGGTGCTCTCATGTTTGGTTTGTAAAATCTGGATCTGCAAACTAACTGCTAACTAAAGCTGCCAGATAAATGTAGTAAAAAGTATTTACCTGAAACGTAGTGAAAGAGAACTCTGAAACGTGTCTTCCTGTTTGCACTGAAAACAATCAGAGAGGCAGAATCACAATTCCACCTTAACAGACAGAGCATGAAAGGTTCACAGTTAAGATCAACTGACTCCTGCTCTGATTCGCCTGCTTACAACCCAAATATCTACAACATTTCTAGCGGAGCTAAGCTAACCACAGCTCCTGTTAACGAGGAAAACCTTTAAAGCTGGTTACTTTACCTGCAGCTGGAGGTTCAGGTGGAGAAAAGAAGCTGTGACACAAAGGTCCAGACTCAGTGAAGCTGAACTTTGAACAGGAAACAGCCAAAGCGCAGCTTTACTGTTAGTCATTAATAATATCTGTTACTGAGTCGATGAAGTTGCTGTTTAATGGCAGCATATAAAGATAAAACAGCTTTAGTGAGTTTTAAACACAGAGATCTCTTTAGCTGAGAGTTGTTACCATGGTAACCTAGTTGGTGTGGACAAAAATAGTTGATATCAGAGGAGATCGGGCAGACTGGTTCCAGATGACAGAAAGGCAACAGTAACTCAAATAACCACTTGTTGCAACCAAAGTATGCAGAATACCATCTCTGAATACACAACACGTCCAACCTTGAAGCAGATGGGCTCCAGCAGCAGAAGACACACCAGGTGCTGCTCCGGTCAGATAAGAACAGGAAACTTAGGCTACAGTTCACACAAGCTCACCAACACTGCACAGTAGAAGAAGGAAAATCGTTGCCTGGTCTGATGAGTCTCGATTTCAGCTGAGACATTCAGATGGTCGGGTCAGAATTTAAACAACATGGCAGCATGGCTCCATCCTGCCTTGAATGGTTCAGGCTGCTGGTGGTGGATGGTGTGGCGGATATTTTCTTTGGGCCCCTTAGAACCAACTGCGCATTGTTTAAACATGACAGCCTGAGTGTTGTTGCAGACCATGTCCATCCCTATATGACCACAGTGTACCATCTTCTGATGGCTGCTTCTAGTAGGATAAGGCACCATGTCACAAAGCACAAACCTGCTCAAACCGGTTTCTTGAACATGACAATGAGTTCACTGGACTCCAGAGCTCTCCAGATCTCAGTCCAACAGAGCACCTTCGGGATGTGGTGGAACGGGAGGTTCTCATCATGGATGTGCAGCCAACAAATCTGCAGCAGTGTTGGGCAGTAGCGTCGCTACAAGTACAGCCGTTTACTACAGTTTAACTACATTTCTCAGTAGCTTGGTGGTAGCGTCACTATTTTCTGAATCAAATAGCTTTTCAGTAACAAAGCTCTTTTATTGACTGAGTAGCAGGGCCGTGCAGAGACCTTTGGAAGGGCAGGTGCTCAAAGTATAAAAAGTTGAACAAGTATTTAAACAGGACTCTTCTCAGACTATTGACATAGAAATATATTGTTATGTATTCCTTGTTGATACACATATGCAGATGCTTCTGTATCGATACATCAGCAAATGAGGTGACGCAAAAAGAAACAGGGACTTCCCAACTCAGTTTTAAAACACTGAGAGCTGACATAACTTACAGGGAACAGTTGCTGTTGTTGTGTTGATGCTGATACTACTGGAGGTGATCTGTGACTACAGATATTAAAACAACTATAGGATATATATTAGCTGATTAAACAATTATGTGACCATAAAAAGATTGTTGAGTGTTTGGGACCAGCTCACAGTGACTGAGCTGCTGTAATACTGCAGGATCTACCAAGGCTGACTGCTGGGGAGACGCTCACAAAGCTGCACAACAAGAGCTGCAGGTGGAGGAAATAAGATACCAGATTTTAAAAAACGTGGAAATAATCTGAGAAGGAAACATTAATGGGGAAAGGATGAGGGAGGCCACGGCAGGGTGAGAGTGAGACAAACAGATCTATAGACAGAGGTGTGTGAGTCTGTGTCGCCTGCTGTGTGTCTACAGGATGCAAGACTGTGATAATGGTTTTATATATTTTATTGTGAATCTGAGATATATTTGCATTTTTATTGACTATTTGTCTAATCATATGTCTAAATAAATAAACTAGCAATAATCTTTTATAATATTCCTGACATCAAAGTAAAGAGTGAAGAAGAAACGGCCCTGTTAGATTTCAGAAACATGTATGAAATGTTTGTAAATCTTATTTTAAGGCACAAGGTTTTTATTAAGTTACTTTAATAATCCTGGTTCAAGAGCAAAGATTTTAGTCAAATTACATAGAAACGATCAGACCTCTCACTGCCCGTTAAACTTTTCTCCCAAAACAGAACGAAGTGAACAGAGCACCTTAGTTTATAGTGTAAGTAACGTCAGCTGTCGGCAGCTGATGTTACTTCTACAGGCGACACACAGCGATAAACACAACAGCTGTGCTGCTCTCTTTGCAACAATCCACAACTAGCTCATTGCAGCAAACTCCTCTTACCGGCGGAGTCGAAGGCGTCCTGTAGGCAGAGCTGCTGAATCACTAACGTGTCTGAACGGGAGGGCTCGTCATGGATGAGGTCATCAGGTGAAAGGTCATAATGTGGGTTATTATGTGGAAATTATTATTAATCTATTTTACTAATAGTTTGATCAGGCAGGCCTTCACAAAAGGGCCTTTACAACTTTTAAAATAAATAAAATGAGGGAAATTTTGCGTTTCAAAAAAGGGCACTTTTGGCAGCAAAGGGCAAAAGGGCAGGTGCTCAAGCACCCACTGCACCCCCCTCTGCACGTGTCTGCCGAGTAGCGCGGTAGCTTCCACACACGCTACATTTTCCCAAGCAATTCTGATGGATCAGTAAGTGACACCGCCGCCACACACGGACCTGTATGTGCAGCCGGCAGAAGCGCTTCCTGTGATGGTGACATCACGTACCGATCCTTGGGCTGATGTTTGCGACTTTGCTGCAGGGGATTAAATATGGAGCTAGAGTCTCAAAAAAGATAAATGCACACACTACATTCACATATGCAAACACAGGATTCATAAATGCACACACGTGATACACAAATGCACACAAGATTCAGAAATATATTTCTGATGCACACACAAATATATCTTGATTTACAAACTGCCTGTGGTCCGTGAACTTCACTGCATTTGTGTGTGAGTTTTGAGACTCCCCTGACTTGGCTCGACACACAAATGCATTTTTTTATACAGGGAATGATCTGCAACCAATCAGATCTCTCCCTTGTTTCAGCCAATCACAAGAACGCTCCCCACGTGGGGGATGATTTACGCATAAGCCAATCACATGAAGGCGTTCACACAGCGCTATTTCCATGTGCTGTGAGTGCGGCCCTCTCTGACTGACCTCAACATGGCTTCTGGCAACGAGAGGGCAGTGGAACTTAACATGTTCTATTTCGTATAGGCTTCGCCCTCTAAGAGCTATCGCTATTGGGTTCATCCCCGAGCGCATGCGCAGTCCTGAAGATTTCTTTCGAGCCCTTGTGCCGTGCACGGACCTCTCTCAGGTCTGCAGCTTGGGTATATAATACCTGCGAGACCAGAGATCTGCTCCCCTTTTTCTTCAGGCTGCTATAGCAGTCACTTTCGGAGAGCAGAGTAGCAGCTAAAGAGCAAATTTTCCTCTAAAGAGCTTCTAAAGAGTTTTCCTATGGCTACTCACCACTCTACCGCTGAGGTCCGCCGCTCAAAGGACTCCGCCTCTGCAAGTCCTGCAACGCCGGCTACATCTTGGGGTTCGACCCCACGACCGCTGCGAGACCTGCCTCGGTCCTCAGCACGCCGGCCTGGCTCTGACTCCCGGGCCTCGTGCCCGACTGCGCCACAGCTGCCCGTGGAGGAGAAGCGGCGACGGATTCGATAACCAGCGGCCTTGCAGGAGGAAGAGGCTGGCGATACTAGCTGGGCTAAGCCAGTTAGCTTCACGGCGGACCTCGTCGGCGGGACCGCCGGCGTTGCAGAGCTTGAGTCCTCTGACTCTGCTCCCTCCATTGCTGGCTCCCCGCCAGGCTCTCCCCTCTTCCCGCCGGAAGACCTGGAGTTTGATCTTGAGAAGGCGGCGTCGCTAGCTCCTGCTCCACTTCCGCCTTATAGCTTGCCGTCCTGTGGGGCTCTCTTCCGGGATCTCCCCGATGTCATCAGGACGGCCGCTGAGCGTAAGGGCGTGTTGATGCCGGCTGTGGCTCCTGCACCTGCACCTAGCACCATGCTCGGCGACATCAACCAGTCAAAGCAAGAGTCCAAGCAGCTCCCCGTGTGGCCTCTTTTTTCGCCGCTTCGGCCCTCTCTCGCCGAAGCGGGGCCCGAGCCTGGAAGGCTGAAGGCACCGGTGGCGAGGTATGTCAACTTCACTAAAGTTGAGGGCCTCACCGACCGTGGTTTTCCCCTTGTCCCACCTCTGGAGCCTAGCCTGGCTGCCATCCCGCTGCCTAAAACCACCGTCTGCGGCAGGAGGAAGCCGACTCCGCCCTCCGCCCGTGACCAGGTGACGGTGCGAGCCACCGACCGAGCCCACCGGTGTGCCGCCCAGACAACAGCTGCCATCAATAACATCTCTCTGCAGCAAGCTTCGGATGAAGCAGACAAGGTGAAGCGGCACACATCTTGGAGCAGAGCACCGCCTCGGCATCCGCGGCGCTCACAGGGCTCCCGGCGTGATCGCCGTGATTCCCGCCCAGGCGGCGACCTTGCGCCACTGCTGCGGCGGCGCCCGCCGCTCCAGCCCGGGTCCTGCCGGCAGCCACCGCCCCTTTGCATAGCGCCGCTCGCCCGTCAAGGACAGGCGGCGGCTTGCTCGGGTCCAACCCCGCCGAGCCTCCCATGAAGCGGCGGAGGTATTGGCGGGAAGCGGGAGCGTGTGTTTTCTTCCGGAACAGTCGGACACAACGGCTCTTTTCAGAACCAACCAAATGTCAAAGAGCATGTTCCTCACAGTCAGTCTGCCGCTCTCTCCCTGAGCCTGCAGCTGAAAAGCACGCGCTTCCACACACACAAGCGAAGCTCCACTCGCGCCGCTACGCTGCGTCGCCAGTTGTTGAGCCACTGTTGTCCCTCTCTCACATTATCATGAGTGGCAAACATCCACATCAGATAAACACAACAGCCCATCCACACTCTTTGCCTCTCTGCGGCCTTCCCACCTCTCACCCATCAGTGTGTGTCAGTGGGGTTTTTCACCGTGGCATGAGTCGGACACCGAGAATGGGCGGCGGAGTGGTTTACACTGTCGCCGCCGCAGCAGCCCTTTCATCTCAGCCCTCCCATGGGCCGTGTCGAGCGGCACTGTAGCTCACACGGCGGCGGAGAGGGCTTTTCTCTGGCTGTCGGAAATGTCCGCAAAGGCTCCTCAGATTTTTGCTCGCCCGCTTTCAGAGCGTTGCTGCGCATGGCAAAATCTGCCCATGAACGAGTGGATGGCGAAACTCATAAAGAAAGGCTACACTCTCCAATTCGCCAGCCCTCCCCCTCCTTTCAACGGGGTGCTGGAGACTGTCATGTCATCACAGTCAGAGGCGACTGCTCTGATGGCAGAAATAACAGAGCTCATGAACAAAGGAGCTATTTCCAGAGTCCCACCGGGCGAGGAGAACGAGGGTTTTTACTCCCGTTACTTCCTGGTGCCCAAGAAAACGGGCGGGATGAGACCGATCCTGGACCTCTCCCTCTTCAACAAATGCATAATGAGGAGGCCCTTCCACATGCTGTCAGTCAAGCACGTATTGGAATATTATGCGTCCGGGGACTGGTTCACGTCCATCGATCTAAAGGACGCTTATTTCCCCATCATCCCCAGACACAGGAAATTCCTGCGTTTCTCTTTCAGAGGGGCCCACTTTCAGTACAACCGCCTGCCTTTCGGCTATTCTCTGGCCCTGCGCACGTTCTCCAAATGTGTGGAAACAGCGCTGGAGCCGCTGCGCAGGGCGGGCGTCAGAGTGTTGTTTTACCTGGTCGACCTGATTGTCATGGCATCGTCCAGGGAGAGCTCTGCGCTACACACGATGAAGCTCGTGACACACCTGTCCTGCCTGGGTTTTGCCATAAACTGGCAGAAGAGCTCACCCTCCCTCGCAGTCAATAATCTATCTGGGTGTGCATCTGGACTCGCCCACATGAGAGCCAAGCTATCTCCAGCCAGGCTGGAAGCTCTCGGCTCTCTGCTCTCGCATCGCTCCTCACAAAGTGGTAACGGCTTTGTCTGTGATCGCCTACTGGGCATGATGTCCGCCAGTCACGTGGTGGTCCCTCTGGGTCTCCTCCACATGAGAAAAATACAGAGATGGTTCGCCGTCTCCGCCTCGATCCGTAAAGCACAAAAGGCCTGCTGTCCGTCCCTCCCTCAGTACAGTCGGACCTGACGTACTGGAAATCCCCTCACGTGCTGTCAGCGGGGATTCCGCTCGGGAAAGTGGCGTCACATGTCACAGTTTACACAGGCAGCGTCTCTCATTGGTTGGAGCGGGATGTGTCACTCTCCGCGTGGTGGGAGGGAAATGGTCGCAACCCCATCTCTCCACATAAACTGCCTGGAGCTGTCCACAGTGCTGAAAGTGTTGAAACACTTTGCCCCACTGCTGAGAGACAAACACGTGCTGGTGAGAACAGACAACATGACAGCCGCCGCTACATAAACCGTCAGGCGGCGTCCGCTCGCTCGGCTACTAGAGATAGCCAGGAGCCTGCTGCTGTGGGCTCCACGCGAACCTGCGCTCTATCAGAGCTCTCCACATTCCGGTGTTCAGAACCGAGCAGCGGACTTAATGTCACGCGGCGGTCCTCTCAGAACGAGTGGAAACTGAACTCCACTCTTATTCAGGAACTGTGGGACAAATTGGGAGTCGGAGATCGATCTGTTCAGCCTCACGAGAACGCACAGTGCGCACTGTGGTTCTCACTGAACGCATCGGGACGAGCCGCCACTGGGCGTGGGCGCTTCTCGCACAGCCCGTGGCCCAGAACGCTCCTTTATGCTTTCCCCGGTTCCTCTGATTCCCGCCTTCTGGCCCGCGATTCAGGAGGAACTCTAACAGTTATTCTGGTGGCACCGGAGCGCACGAGCGCATCGTGGTTTCCAGTGATGATTCAGCTGCTGTCGGGAGACCGTGGCAGCTGCTGTGGCGCAGAGACGCACTCTCGCGAACTGGACGGCGCCATCCTCCACTTCCCAGTGATAGGTCAGCGTCTGTGGGCTTGGCCCTGAGCGGAGCGCCTTGAAAGACTAGGATTGCCCCTAATGTAGTGCGCACCATCCAAAGGCTAGGCGCCCTCCACTACTGCTTCTTATAGAGCAAAGTGGGCCGCCTTTCAGCACTGGTGCCTGGAACGGGACACGGACCCCGTCTCGTGTTCCTTATCTCATGTTCTGTCCTTCCTCCAGCTGCTGGTGGACAGAAACCTGGCCTTATCCACGGTCAAATCATACGCGGCGGCCATCTCATCCTGCCACGAGGGTTTTGGAGAGAGATCGGTTTTTGCGCATCCGCTGGTTAGGCGTTTTTTAAGAGGAGTGAGAAGGCAGCGACCTGTCAGCAGCCCTTGGCGCCTCAGTGGGATTTACCGCTGGTGCTGCGCGCTCTGGGCAATCCCCTTTGAGCCACTGCCGTAAGCGTCTCTCAGACTGCTGTCTTTAAAGACAGCTCCTTTGGCGCTGACCTCGGCTAAGAGGGTGAGCGATCTGTGCGCTTCTCGGTCGCTCCATCTTGTCTCGCTATTAGAGCTGATGGGAGCTCAGCCACCTTGAGGCCGAACCCAGCGTTCATGCCCAAGGTTATAACCAGCTCCTTCAAATCACGGATTGTTTCCCTGGAAGGTTTTCCCTCCCCTCATCGAAGCGAGGCGGAGGAAGAATCACATCGTCTCTGCCCGGTCGCGTGCGTTGTCTCTTTACGTGAGCGCTACGGCCCCCTCAGAAAAAACTCAACAGCTGTTTGTTCATTACAGAGAGCATTCACAAGGCAAGCCTCTGTCAAAACAACGGTTGGCTCATTGGCTGTGTGAGGCCATCACACAGGCGTACATTGCGACTGGGAGGACCCCCACCAGGCATCCGTGCGCGTTTCGACAAGAGCCGTGTCTTCTTCCACAGCTGTTCAGCGGGATGTCTGTGGAAGATATTTGCACAGCGGCATCGTGGGCTTCTCCTGCCCCTTTATCCGCTTCTATCTACGTGATGCGTCTGGGTTTTCCCTAGCGCTTTCGGTACTGAAGTGTTCTAGAGGCCAGGCACAACGCTGCTGGCTCGGGGCACTTTACGCACATAAGCTCCCTGTAAGGAGCGGTAAGGCTCCTATTGCCACGGGCTGTTGGGGCTCTACTCGGCCTTATTTGCGCTCCAGTTGGACTGTCACAATGCGTAACAGCCGTCCTTACTGTTCCCTCAACATAAGCCCGCGGTGTCGCGTCTGTGTGTGCCTTTTACTCTGGGCTCTCTCGTGCGCCACGTTTTTCCACACACACATATTGACGTGGTGTGTGTGTGTGTGTGTGTGTGTGGTTCCACTCTCACGCCTGCTCTGCTCGCTTTTGGGACTGGTTACAATGCGTAACTTTCGTTCCAATTCCCTCACAGCAGCAGGCGTAAGGAATGTGAGTGATGTGTTCAGCCATCCTGTTATCTGATGTAATGCGGATGGTTACCTCTATGTTGCACTTGTCTATGGCGTAATGCCTTAGACGCAGCCTTCCGTTTGGGAGGTCCCTGGTTCGAGACCAGGCGGCAACAATGACCAATATTTTGGTCCCTTGTTGTGCATTGTGTGATTAAGGTGCGGTACGCTGGTGGTCCAGTGGGCATTGACTACATCTGGCTTCGCCCTTATCCCAATAGCGATAGCTCTTAGAGGGCGAAGCCTATACGAAATAGAACGTTGGTTACGTATTGTAACCCCAGATTCTATGAGTATAGGCGTAGCCCTCTAAGCTGCGGGCCCGACTGGTCCCACCAGCGTCGGCTGAAGAAAAAAAGCTGACCTTTTGGGAGCAGATCTCTGGTCTCGCAGGTATTATATACCCAAGCTGCGGACCTGAGAGAGGCCCGTGCACGGCACAAGGGCGCGAAAGAAATCTTCAGGACTGCGCATGCGCGCGGGGATGAACCCAATAGCGATAGCTCTTAGAGGGCTACGCCTATACTCATAGAATCTGGGGTTACAATACGTAACCAACGTTTCGCTAGTTATCCCCTTGTTATGAGATTTTGTTTAATTATTAATGTTAATCGGTTTAATTGTGTAACTATCAACATAAGCTAGCGAGCTACGCTAGCGCCTCTGCATGCTAATAGGGTCAGGCTAGTATCTTTCCATAAAGTTGAAATTCTTGTGAATAAAGTGACTGTTTGACAGGGTCTGTCGCCGCAAAGCAGGTAGCAGCTCGGGCGCAATTATTGCCCCAGGAGCAGATTGGAACATGTTGGATAGGCTATGATGCTAATATTTCTGAGTGAGGATGACTGTAGTGCAGCTGAAACAAAGAAATGTGGTTTAAATGAGTTTTTAATTATTATTTGCTGACAGTCTGAATGTGAATAAAATACGAAATGAGCAAGATTTTATTAATGTAAAATAGAAGTCTAAAACTTTACAGTCAGTTTGAACCCAGACATATTTTCCACTGCAAAATCATTAATAGCCTGACCTAAGTTACTGGGTCGGACAGAGGCATAGATAAGTCCTTGAAGCTATGAAGCATTTTTGTTGCAATAATAAAAGGTTTATGTCGCGTTTAGAAACAATAAGCAGAACCGATTTAAACAGAATTGGATTTATTTAAAAATTTCCCTGATTCCCAACCCTACCAGGCAGATGGCAATAAGAATAGATGAGGGACTCACCATCTCTTTATTCTTTACTAGCAAATGCGGAAATACGTTAAATGTAACGCCTTCTCCTGGCCTGTTTCACCCTCACATCGCTAACGTTAACCGGCAGAGTTCCGCTCCCCTCTCGTTGCCAGAAGCCCTGTTGAGGTCAGTCAGAGACGACCGCACTCACACCACATGGAAATAGCGCTGTGTGAACGCCTTCATGTGATTGGCTTATGCGTAAATCATCCCCTACGTGATGTTGAATATTTTGATTCATTTCAGTTTGATGTATACTCATGTACTCACATATTATGGGTTGTTGTGTTTATTGTATGTTTGCATACACTTTTTGATTAGTGTAGTCACTGAAACTCAATCACAGATCAGTCACTTTATAATCATTTAGAGATGCTGTATCCCAGTGTTGGGCAGTAGCGTCGCTACAAGTAGCGCCGTTACTAGTTTAACTACATTTCTCAGTAGCTTGGTGGCAGCGTCGCTGTTTTCTGAATCAAATAGCTTTTCAGTAATGAAGCTCTTTTATTGACCGAGTAGAGCGGTAGCTTCCACACACGCTACATTTCCCCAAGCATTTCTGATGGATCAGTAAGTGACCCCACCGCCACACACGGACCTGTATGTGCAGCAGGCAGAAGCACTTCCTGTGATGGTGACATCACGTACCGATCCTTGGGCTGATGTTTGCGACTTTGCTGCAAATAAAGACACGTGCGATGGATTGTCTCTCTCTCTCTCTCTCTCTCTCTCTCTCTCTCTTTCTCTGCCATGAATGTTTAGGTTGTTTAGGCTGCAATGTTGCCAGAGCACAAAGTCACATATAAACTATAAAAAATATAGAATTCATTAATAATTAATTAATAATATGATAATTAAGTTGCTTTATACAAACAACAATGTTTCTCTGTTTGTTGCATGAGGAAGTACATTTAGCAGCAATGATATGGCAGTAAGTATGAGAGTTTCTGTGTCTGATTTAGCTCTCTCGCACATTGGAGCAGGTTTTTAGTCTTTCTTCTATTGCTACTGTGGAATGAAGTTGGTTCAATATAAACTAGGCCTATGTTGTGTTTGTGAGTGTGTGTATAAAAATATTTATATATAAATGACCTAACTATAAACTATTAAAAAATTAAAAGTAGCTTAGATGTAACTAAGCTACTTTTGCCACGTTGCTGTAGCTTAGCTTGCTACATTTCACTGGGGGGTAGCTTCTGTGTAGTGAAGCTGTGTAGTGAGTAGCTAGTAGCTTAGCTCACTACATTTTCCAAGTAGCTTGCCCAACACGTTAATATGGACCAAAATCTCTGAGGAATGTTTCCAACATTGTTGAAAGTATGCCACGAAGGATTAAGGCAGTTCTGAAGGCAAAAGAGGGTCCAAACCAGCAATAGCAAGGTGTACCTAATAAGCCAGCAGTATCAGACCACAACATTATACACAAGCACAGCACAATAAAATTTAAATTTGAATTTACAGGGTATTATTAACAATGGTGATAGCAGCCGGGAGGAAAGACCTCTTTAATCTGTTTGTTCTGCATCACATATGTATCTGCACCTGGATGGCAGCAGCATAAATTCACCCCACAAAGGATGACTGGGATCAGCCAGGATGGCTCTCACCTTCTTCAAGGATCTTACCTTATACAGGTCATTATACTGACCTCATTCCACACTGACCACAGATGAGGCTTAAAAACTGTTCCACACAATAGACTGTATATAAAGAAATGTCACCCGTTGGTGTGTGGACTGCCATTTTGAAGCCTTGAGTTTAGCCGATAGGGCGCCACCATGTTGATTTTTTGCAACCAGGAAGTGCCTGGAAGTTAACATATTTGGACGAGATGATGAAGCTAACGGCCATATGTGGAGCTAGCTAGCTTGCTTAGCTAGGTGCATCTGTAATTCACATTAACTGTCATTTTAACCGGGCTGATAACTTTTGTCTGAAAACTAAATGTTCTCACCAGAGAAAGTGAACAGCTGACTCCTAATAAGCTTTTTCAACAGCGCTGGTTAAATGTACACAGTGCCGAGGGTACGAGTCACTTAGCCTGATTGAAAGGTCGCCATGGTAATGACTTGTCAATCATAAATCCTGCCTTGATCATTATTTCTAATGGAGCCGGACTTCTTTTTGCAACCCGCTCCTGTAGTTTCCGCCTGCCGCTGCCAGCTCAATCTCTCCTGCCTGGACTGGATTCCCTTCCCATTCTCACATTTGCTCTCTCTGGATCTTCATTCTGAACTGTACCTGTCTCAGGTCGTGCTTCTGGGTCCAGTTTAAAAACATTCAGTTAAACAACAAAAATGCATGTTCAGTCAAGCAGATTGCAACAAAAGACCCCCAACACACACACACACACACACACACACACACACTCCACTACATTAAAAGACCATTTGTTTTACTGTTTTATAAAGACAATAAAGCTGAACCTTGATGAGGAGCCCAAAGTCCACAGAGGCAGCAGCTGATAAACTGTCCAGTAAAAACCAGCCATTACTTTCTGAGAACTGGACTTTGAGGTCCTTTTGGTTTTGTCTTCTCAGCATGTTTTAGTCTTCATGTGGACTAAAAGTGAGAGCTTGTCTACATGTTCCAGGACAGCGAGCCACATGTGATCAAAGTAATCAAAGCAGCTGTTTTTCACAAATCAACGTTTATTCTAACGTCTGAACATAAAAAGGTTCAGTCAGGACAATGTTCATCAAAGAACTGATACTTGTAGCAGCATTGTAGTTATGTTTAGAGGTATTAGTCTGTTCTGGGATTTCCCTGCCCACTCATGTGCATACGTGGAAAGCCTGAGGCAGAGAGCAGCAGTAAAGAACCCTGTACAGAGCAGAGCAGCCATGCTGAGTTACATGACTAATTAGATACTAGATGGGCTGGCTGCAGGTTATGAGCTGTTTGCAGAGGAAGCATCGAGGACAGGCAGGCTACGGCAGCTTAAATAAGCGTCTTGAATAGAATTAGCCAATGATTGCTAAGAGGAATCAGCTGACGTGCTGGGATTGTGAGCTGAGCTTGACTTTGTTGCCTGCCTGAACTAACACCATGCTTGATGCTTTACAGGCTGAGGGAGCCGCCAGATTCATGAGACGTTTCTATGAACTCCATCTTCATGTCTTCAGATGTGTGAAGACGGAGGAACAAACAAATAATTTTGAGAGGCCACAAAATTATTATTTGTGGCCTCAAAATAATAACTTGTGGCCATGAATTTTTAATTTGAGGCCTCAAATTAATATATTTTTCATGAATGTCACCAGGGGGCTCCGTACATAATGCAGTACAGGGCATGTAGTAAAATATTATGAATTCTCTTTAAATAGGCTTTAAATGACGTTAGTCTCCTATAATGCAGATAAGTTAAAGTATTTCCCATATGTTCATTTATTTGTGGCGGCCTGCGACAATATCAACGCTGACCGCAACATATTGATTTTTTTAACAGGCCTATTTAAAATCATATTTGACTGCAGAGCTGCAGGCAGCGCGACTTCGCGGAGCTCATCCTCTCGCTCGTGTCTCTCTCTTTCCCTCGTGAACAAAGGTGCACAACGCAGCCAATGTCGGAGACACAGCTAATAGAAGTTATTATCAAGCATGTAAGGAGCCTGGCTAACAAGGACAGCTAAGTTAATAAAGCTGGGTTTTCGAGGTTAGCATGCTGCACAGCTGCAGCACAGTTACACTGTCATTCTGTGGGAAACACTGACAGGAGCTAAAGTCCGGTCAGTTACTGAATTAAAACGGATTCATTCATCACTGAGATGAAAAGGGGCCATAAACACATTTAAATAAGTTACTTCTCCACAAAAGAGGAGGTAAGACTGAATCATGTGTGTTGACTCAGCAGGGATGATATTAAATAAGTTGATCTACAGCAGAAAAATATTTAAAAGCAAGAAAAATGCCTGAGAGGCTCACTACATTGTATTCTATTATAATTATATATTCTGAATTGTCACCTGAATTTTCAGACATTGGTGCAGAAAGGGCAGAAATTAGGGGAGAAATCTTCACCAGAATGCAGGAAATTAAGTGAGGACCACCATACCCCCCACTTATTAAGAGCCCCATCCAACAAAACAGTATTTTGCTTCATACACAGCTTCTGGGAGGAAAATTCACTTATTAGTTAAATATAATAACTTTTCACATGTTTTTTGTTACTTTTTCCATGTTTTTAATAACAAAAGTTACAATAAAAAATATATTCAGGGCAAATAGTCAACATCTTTTTTGATGGGGGGCCGTAAGGGATCTGGATAGTGGATGGGGGGACGATGGCCCAAAAAAGGTTGAAAACCACTGGACTAAACCGATCAAACCTTTCTATGTGGTTCTCTCCATCAGATCTCTCTGAACTCAACCTGGAAGCAAACACAGCACAGCACTTCCTCCAGCTGTCTGAGAGAGGAGTACCCAGATCCTGATCACCCGGAAAGATCTGACTGCTGGCCTCAGCTCTGTGGAGCGGGTAGGAAAGGTTTCTATGGCACTGAGTTACAGAGGAGACGGCCAGGGCTCCAGGTCTGGAGGGAAGGACGGCTCCTGGGTCTGAGCTGAGAGTTAAACTCCTCAGCATTAAGTTCACAACGGACAGAACTGAAACACTCAGACGTGCAATCATTTCTGTTGACCTGGAACTGACTAATACTACCTTAAATCTAAATACACCACCTTAAAAACCATAAAACAATCTTTAAAATACTAATACCACCTTAAATCTGCATAGCACCTTAAAACCACCTTAAGCTCTTAAACCACCTTAATAGTCAGTGTTGATCTTAGTAAGTGATCTTATATTCTCCTGAAACAGAACTCTGAAACGTGTCTTCCTGTTTGCACTGAAAACAATCAGAGAGACAGAATCACAATTCCACCTTAACAGAGCGTGAAAGTTTCACAGTTCATGAGATCAGCTGACTCCTGCTCTGGTTCCCCTGCTTACAACCCAAATATCTACAACATTTCTAGCGGAGCTAAGCTAACCACAGCTCGTGTTAACGAGGAAAACCTTTAAAGCTGGTTACTTTACCTGCAGCTGGAGGTTCAGGTGGAGAAAAGAAGCTGTGACACAAAGGTCCAGACTCAGTGAAGCTGAACTTTGAACAGGAAACAGCCAAAGCGCAGCATTTAATCATTAATCATATCTGTTACTGAGTCGCTGTTTGATGGCAGGATATAAAGATAAAACAGCTTTAGTGAGTTTTAGACACAGAGATCTCTTTAGCTGAGAGTTGTTACCATGGTAACCTAGTTGGTGTGTACAAAAAAAGTTGATGTCAGAGAAGAATGGACAGACTGGTTCCAGATGACAGAAAGGTAACAGTAACTTAATTCACCACTCCAAGGAAACCTCATAATGAAGAGGATTAAACACAACTGACCTGATCAAGAAGGTACAGCTGGGAGTTGAACCCACAACCCTCTGTGTACACGACAAGCACTTTAACCACTGAGGTACAGCACCATCGTTTCATGATGTGGCCTAAAAGAAAACATTTGCTGCAGAGGTGTGTGACATCTGACAAACAGTAACTGTAAGTCTCTTTGGATAAAAGTGTCAGCTAGATGAATAAATGTAGTTTGTGCCAGCTGATATTTTAGTCTGATGGAACTGAGTTTGCAGGTCCCTCCCCAGCTCCACCTTCTCCTCCAAATATGGTCACTTCCTCCAAACAACCAAGGTGGTGGCCAAAATGTTCGTAATACTGCAAATATATAAACATTGCAACACTTATTCATTCACAGTACTTTCATAAGGAGCGATTCAGCAGGCCAGATGGGAAGCTTTGCTGGGCATAACGTAGAAACTGGCCAATGATACAGTGATGGTAACAATTAGGGACTGCTGGGAGTTGAACCCACGATCTCCTGTTTACAAGACAGGAGTTTTAAACCACTGAGCCAGATGTAGACATTGATACCTCGTAAATGGATTCAGAGAGACCAGCCTGCTCCTCACCACTGCTGGGAGCTGGTTTCTCCTTTATTCACCCAAACTTGACTTCACAGACACACCTTTGTCTCACAGGGGGACATCACACCTTTTAGAGTGGTTTTATTTTGAAATCTCTTTCTCACGTTCTTTCTTTGGTAAAATAAAAATAATGAAGAAGTAACGTAGCTAGCCGGCTTTCATCAAGCCAGCTAGCTGGACTCACCTTACTTCCTTACCTGTTCCTCGGTTCCTTGAAGGTCGGCTGTGTCGCAGTCAGACAACGGCGGAAATTCACGACGGGAAATGTACGCGAGCGATTTCAGTGGGTTTGAACGTTTTTGTTGGTTTATTTGAAGTATTTTAGGGTTTTTGAACACAGACACACACAAACACACAGTTTCATCACGTACCTCAGATAGTCCGAGCCGGGGTTTGAACCCACGTCTCCAGGTCGCCGGTCGGCGTCCTTCACCACCGGACCGTCTTCAGTACCGATGAAGACCAACAAGCAGAGAGAGGAAGAAGATCAGACTGAGGGAGGAACCTGCAGAAGATCCACCTCCATCAGTCTGGAGAGGAAACTCTGGATGATGGACTTCCTGGCTGTTGACTTTCTAATCATTTGGTTGTCGAGCTGCTCGTCTCATCATTTACAATTAAACAAGAACTCTTTGTGCTGTTGGCCCAAATGGTCCTGTGGTCGGGACTCCTGGTTCCCATCCAGATGGTCCGGGTTCAAGTCCAGGTGTGGGAGAAGATGGTGTCGTCGCTCCTTCTGTTTTTAGGATCTGAACGTAATGCTGGCGCTAACCATGCTAGCTAGTTAGCGTCAGATGAAATGTGTGTTTGGTAGAATATCTCTTTGTCGTAACAGAGCTTCTTTTTTTTACACTGAGGTATTAGTACTTTTACTGTAAAGGATCTGAATCCTTCGATCCACCGCTGCTGTTTTCCAGCTGCAAATGATCCATAAAACAGCACAGACTGGATTAAAACATCCTTTCGGGGCCACATCACATGTTAAAAGCCAGATATGAAGAGAAGAAAACATTCAAAGACCTGGATGGTGTCAAACTTAGTGAGAACAGTTCCATCAGGGAGGCTTGTGGGACCTGGAGTGGTCTGCCAGAGCTCTGAACTTTACCTGAGGACAGGTAAGCTGAGTCGTTGACGGGAACCCGATAACACAGAGTTCATATGTATCGCACGCTTCTTCAATCTTCCTGTTTCCAGAGTGTAGAGGAGGAGAGAACACACACCTGTACAATCAGGAGTTAACAACACAGCAGATCAGTGGAGCAACACTGACCTCTGCTGGAGAGTTTAGGAACAAAAGCCACAGCGTTTTCTTCTTTAGTCAGTGCTGTTGATGAAGTTGTTGTGAACAGGAGCCTCCTGACTGAAGGGGCTGCACATGCTGCTTCCAGGGGCCTCATTTAGAAAACTGTGCGTAGAATCCTCACTGAAAGTGTCCGTGTGCCCAAAAGACAAAAAAGATTCAGACCAAAAGCCAAGCGAGCGTTCGGGGCGCTGACTTTCCATCCAAAGTCTGTCTTGTTTCCCTAAATATTGTGAAGGTGTCCAGTCTGGAGGCTTTGGCTGTGGAAACGGCCATTTTGTCACGTGGAGCCTAAAAGTCCAGCTTAGAGGCGTCTGAACTGAGCAGCAAAGGAGCCGCTGACTTCCTGACTCAACGGACACAGTCAACAACTTTGCACTGCATTTCAAAGGGAATATTTGTTCTTTGAAAATCCACAGAAATGGACTCAGGCCCGTAATAATGCAAATATACACATGCTAATACAATTTTATAAACTGAACTGTTGTCTGTTGTTTGAGCTGCAGCAGCTCCTCAGCCGCAACAGCCAGTACCAAAGATGAAGTCAGTGTGCTGTTGGAAAAAGTGCAGGATCTATTCAAGCAAAAAATATAGTAAGACTAAAGACTTGTAACCTGATATACCTCCATGAATCAATGGCATTATTCTCCAATGAAGAAATCATTTATCTAATGTGCCAATCAGCCATAAAATGATGGCAAAATGACATGTTGGCAGCCCGCATACACTGGCTATCAGCAGGAGGGGAAGTCACAACTGTCAAATAGTGTCAAACTGTGTAACGTAGCGTGCATGTGTGTGCCCATGTTTTTCAGAGGAGGCTGGAGGTACTGGAAGGCTCCCCTACCAGTCCCTGCTGAATCAAAGGGGACCAGAAAATGGAAGGAACCAATGAGAAGCCATTTTAAAAGCTGCTGAGCGTATTTCATTTGAAATAAGTCAGTGAAATGAACAGTGGCAGTTGTGTTTGTGTGGGTGAACAAATCAAACAGGCCTACATGTGAGTCTTTGTATAGTGCTGGGACATTTTCTTCTACATTCTCTATGTGTCTTTGCCACTTAGGGACGTGACAATATTCCTCAGCTGGAGTTTTGAACTTTATAGTGTAACACATTTTCTTAGTTTAATGTGCCGAGCAGCTGTGATGGCCCTTGGCAGTGGTTTCCATCTTTCACATGCTCATGAATATTAAGAATTCTTCATTTAGCTGATGCTGTTCCAAAGGGCCTTACAGCTGATGTACATGTCAGAGGAGCAACCAGGGTTAAGCCGCCTTGCTCGGGGACACGTTGGTAGGAATCGAACACGAGAGCCGCTGCCTTATCCGCTGCTCCGTCGCTGCCGCCGACTCTTCAGTAATTAAAGGGTCTGTTTTTCATTCCTGAGAATTCTGTTCCTTCATAGATACGTAGATGTGTGATTCTGTTTTCTCCAGCAATGCAGGAACAGCGTTTATTTGTTGTGCTCATATTCCATAAGTGTTCCTTTGTGCCTGAACATATCTATCAGATGCAGCACGATGCCACAGCACTGACACAGCAGAGGGAAGTTTAGAACACATCAACGCAGAAGGTAGGCTGAGCTGCTTTTATTTGATCTGTACAGAAATATTTAGCATTAAAGTGAAGAAGCATCCTTTACTAGACATGTAACTGTGCTCAGTCTACCTAATGACACAGCACATTTGACCACGGGACACATTATTGTCTGATGAAACCATCATCACCTTTGTGTCATGGTTTAATGTCTTCAAATCAACAGACACAGCAGATGACACCCAGACCAAGTCGGTGGAAGAGATATTAGAGGCCATGTGTGAAAATGCTATTTCTTGGAATCCTAATACATTTGGAATGGCAGTTTTGGTAATGCTTAAATTAAAGCTTAATTAGAACTTGTGTTCTGAGAAGTCTGCCATTGACATTGGACACAGAGAGGAAAGCTCACTTGTTTGAAAAGTCCAATATATAGATAGAATATTTCTGAGGTGACATTAATTTGCTATTTGGATCATTTTACACTTTAAACTGGCTGTTGAGATTTAGATGCAAATAATGCTGCTGTGTCTATTTCCTTTAAGCATCCACAGTATAAATGCTAACAAATGTCACTAAGAATCTGTAATGAAGATTCAATATTTGGATGGAAATTGATTGTAGTGAGAAAGTTGTTGTTGTGTTTTGTCTTCTGTCCTGTAGGTGCACAGCAGATGGAAGAAGAGTCCTCAGAAACAGCCAGTAATGTAGCCGTCCTGATGACTGCAGATGAAGGGATCTAAACTGGGCTTCTTTTTATTGAACCAGGACGTCTCATTGAGACTAAGAATCTGCTTTTTAAGGGAGACCTGGCCCAGATTGACTTCAGTCTAGATAAAAACAAGTGCTTTTAGACAGATTCCAATACTACAATAAGAACAGCTGTGGGAACAGAAGCAGAGACTCACTAAAAATGTGCTACTGTCCTTTGAAAGATTTCAAATCCTGATGAGGAGCATTTAGCTGTTTGGATTCTTTGGGCCTTAATCATTACTTGTAGATTTATGTAGATCAGAGTCTGAGTCTGAAAATGATCAGAAATCAAAATTTATTTAATAATATATATGTAATATTAGTAATTAGGAGAACATTCATGATGTAGTCTGTAGAAAAACTATGCAACATGAGTTCATTGTTTTTTCATGTAGTCACCATAAGGGCTGTGACATTTGAAACAAACAGGATCAATATTACATTTACATCCAATAAACATTTGGCCAGAAACAATATGGTCGAGGCCCGTTTCAGAAAGCAGCTTCAAAAAACTCTAAGAGTGAAGTCCAAGTTAGGTAGGCAGGTTTATTGTCCCAATCCAACACGTTGTAGAGTGAAAGTGAGTTTTGTAACTCCCTAATGCTCCATAGCAGACAATCCACATTAAGAAAGAATCAATTGGGATTAGTTTATTTCCCCTGAGATGGGAAACAGCTGATTTGAGCTCAGAGTAGCTTCACTCTCAGTTAAGCGTGTGCACCACCACTCTAAACAGGCAGCATGAATGGAGCCACCATACTGCCATTCACCATGGCAACAGCTAAAAAAATCCTTCCTCATACTTCACCCGTCTGGAGTTGGAAATCCTCAGGCAGAACATCTGGAGAGTTGAACAGATATTCTTTTTAAAAAGTGAATATAGTCTATTTCATTTCTATGGAATCACAATTCTAATATTCCAGGTGGAACAAGTGGAACCAGATTTAACATGGAACGTTTTCATTTAGGTGCAGTTCTGTCTAGAACAGATGTGGAAGCAGCTCAAACTGAAAGAGAAGAACAAAGTAGTGATGAGATTTCTGAAGTGAAAATCGGGGACCTTTCCGGGGACACCTATAGCCGGGGACAGAAAACCAAAATGGGGACTGTCCCCGAAAACGGGCCGCTCTGCTCAGCGGTCCCCTATTTTATAGTCTGCCTAACAGACTTAATTAAATGAAGTCATGAGGAAACAGCGCTGTGTCAGAGGGAGGAGACTGAGAGGAACTCAAGGTTTATTGGAGAAAAAAGTTCCCGCTCAGTTACCATAGTAACTGACTCTGAGCTAAAGTTAGCTGGCTTTCTGAAAGGGTCTGAAAGGGAAAACCAAGAGTTAAACTCATTAAAGCCGCTTTCATATCTGGGCCCCAGGAAGCTTCTTTGTTGACCTGCTTGTATCTTCTGATGCAGCATCAGCAACATCTGAGATGGTGGCTGTCACTTCTGCTGAATTTTCATTTGGCAGCAGTTGGAAATGAAAAGCTTCCTGTGAAACTTTTCTTTGAATATGTTGATTTCAGCAAACTGGCTTCACCTCCAACATGTTTTTGTTTTTCCTTTGGTAGATGGAGGCAGTCTGTGCTGTGTCTGCTGCATCCATTTAGATGACAAGAAGAAGAAGTGGCGTTCACGGTCGCAGCTGTGCTCACACACTGCATGTGGATTTAAAAGCAACATGTGCCTTCACTGCCAGAGCCAAAGCACCATGCAAACAGCCTGAGCTTTTGCATCAGTGTTAGGAAACATGGAATGTTTCCATGTGTTGGAAATGAAAAGCCTGTTTATTTAGAAATCTCTGCTGATGTTGATCTGATCAGACGCTTCACAGAGGCCTAACGGATTTTTCACAGTCCTGCACATGATGGCTAGAATTTCCTGTTGCATTGTCACTGGGAGGTATTTGGGAAAATGGATTTTAAAAAGATGTTTGATGTCAGAGCAGTAGTGACACTTGTGAAAACGTTCAGGTCATTCAGGTGAAGACTACAAGTTATTTTTGAAACTTTAAATGTAATAGATGCTCTGGACGCTCGTATCGCTGAAATCACGTAGCTCGCGTGACCATTTTCTTCATCGTGTTGAGCTTTCCTTTGAACGATTAACATTTGTAAAAAGGAAACAATAAAGTGTCCTTCATAATTCAACAACATGATCCGTTCATTATTTCTCCTTTGATTAGCAATAAAAACATGGTTGGAAGGTCTCAGCCTGTAGATTACCATGTATCAGTATGAAGGTTCTACATGGATCCTGCTTTGAAATACTGACCTTTGAACCTTCACCTCGCTGCATGTTTGAATGCTTAGAATTCATCAACCAAAGAGACTACAGACATGGGACCAGCTGTTAAAGAGAGCTCTGGGCCTCAGCTGTCATGTGACTATAGTCACCAACTGGGGGCCAATCAAATGTGCTTCAGATTCCAAACTCCAATTCTAAAGAAACGCTAAGACGTTTTAGAAACTACAATTCCCTACAGCCACGCCGTGCAGTTTGAGTCACATCAGCACCACAGCTGGAGTTTTTCCTGTGTGCAGAGTTAGGCTTGTAAAATAGGGCGGTAAAAACATACAGCTACTGAATATATCAAATATCTGGTACAGCCGAACTACTAATTCCACTGAATCTAGATGATCCGTGTTCAGAAAAGGAAATATCTTGGTTTATTTCACAGATTTGAGCAGAAACAGGAGTCCAAAAGGCAAACTCCACCACAAAATAAAGCACTTCCGTAACCTTCCACGAGAGCAAAAGTGAGAAAAACAACTTTATTTCTGGGAGTGGATGGAGAAATGATTCAAAGTGACGCTTTAACGTGAACATATCATATTGTTGAGTTATGAAGTTGCTGTTTTTCTGTTAAGAAATGCTAAAGATATCATTAAAATATATCTCAGGTTGACAGGAAGAAAATACTTCGGCGCCGACGCCACGCAGGCTGACGTGGTTTCAGCGACAGCAGCGCCAATAGCAACCGCCATAGCAACGGACTAAAGATCAAACTAAACACAATATACATTCTCTGATCAAAGATTGGGAAAATAAAATTCACATTTTAATGCCGATACTATCTTAAAATATTGCAGAGGGACAATTCAGATTTCCAGCTCAGCAGTCTCATCCCTTGTTTTCCAGCTTCCGCATGACGCCAAGGCCTGATACCCTAAGCAGCCAATAGGGAGAGGAGAAAAAGCTGCTCACCTACATCGGCCTTGATCAGGGAGCATTTCATGGCAGAAACAGCTTCAGTAAGAACGTAGGAGGACCACTGTCAGGCTGGTTAGGATTGGAAAATGATTGGATAGCTCATATATTAATAAGTTCCTGTGAATAACTGCTCTGACAGTGGCTGGAAACACACCTGGACCTCATTGTGGGAATGCTGTTGTAGAGTCAGTACACCTGTATTCTCCCTTTCATTTTTACAAACTTAGACTGAGTGTATTGTGGAAGTAACCTTCATTTAAACATGTTTTACAAAAACATGCTGTACAAATCCAGTGAAATGGTTGGTGTTAACTGGAAAGTTCAGAACAGCAAAGCTGACTGGACCTTGAGTATTACTAGGCTTTAGAAAGTTCCTTCTACAAAACAGCAAGTTTAAAGCAGCTTTGGTTTAAACTGGCCGGACAGTTCACAGCTCATGAAAAACAAACATGGAGTCTGTTGCAGTTCCACTAATAAAGTGATCAGCAGCACAGCCTTAATGTGATTGTGAGCAGCTCCAATGAAAACACACACAGAACCTAACTGTCTGAGTCTGATGCCTTTTGAGCTCAAAGTCTTGGTTCCAGAAGCAGAAAAGCAGCCCTGGTCTAGAGTGCTTCCAGACCCAGCTGCTATCATCGTCATCATGATCATCATCACCATCATCATCACTGTATACCAGTGTCTGTATGCTGGACATGGGGAGGGCCTGAGACAGGCGGGGCTTGTCTGGGCTGACATGTGACCATGCGTTGCAGGAACAATGTCTGCTACATGTTGGTGAAACATCACAGTGGCGTGATGTAGTTTCCTTTGCAGCTGTTTGAGACGTTGGAGGAGAGCAGCTTCTGCACCTGGCTGCTCTGTGTCATTGATGGCAGAACACAGGAAGGCACGCTGCTGATGGAGGCGCCAGCTACACTTCTCATTTCCTGCTAAAGCGTGTGCTTTTCCTCAGCGGCCCGAGTCTTCATATGTAAGGTGTCGATCCCTCGCCTTTTCAGACTCCTCGAACATCGCCTTCTTCAGCCTGGAAGAAGACAAAAGAAAACAATGTGCCAGGTAGTTGTGCTTAGTAAGCGGCTGTCAGCTGGTTACTAGAGTGATGTGCTCACTAGGTTTAGCTAACTGTACTTACAGTGTCATCAAAACAGAAGCAGACTGGCCAAGAGGGATGGCATGCTTCTTGAAAATCACTAGTTGCAGGGAAGATGCTCCTCTGTGGTGGCCACTGAATGCTGCTGGACTCTTTTATTGCCTGTCTCAGTCTCTTGTTGGAGTCGGCTACCTGCTGGGACAGTCTAATGGCAAAGCCCCGCCCATCTAAAGGAAACTTAGAAAACAGACATGCAAACAAACGCAGCCTTCATTAGTTTGTCTTCTGGTCCTTTACAGAGCTGGATCTTAGTTTTTAAATGGATCTACTTATCCACAGCACTTTACCTGGATATTTTCTCTTCAGATGGAGGAGGACGGCTCTCTGCTCTGATTCACTTCTAGCCTCGCGAGATCAGTCGGCCTCTGAGGTCACGGTCAACATCTTTAAGGGCAGACCGGAAGATTCAATCAGGTTCTTGCCATCTGTTTTTTTCTCCATGTTTAGCAGAGTTCTCACTTCTCCAATGGTCAGAGAGTCAAACTGATTGTTATTTAGGCTCTTAATCAGAGAACAGTAACAGACTGATGCTGCTTCCTCACTCTGTTTCATCCTCCATGTGTGACTCCACGAGTCCCAGATCTATAGATTAGAAAAAGTAGAGCCCAACACATCAGTAGTTACCAAGCAGAAAACATTCCTGTGGTCCACCTGAGCAAACATTGGAAGTTACAGGGGAGCTTGGTGCTAACTGATTATTAATCACAGCATATTTAATTAGTGCAGCTTTAGGGCAACTCTTCCATTGGGACAGTTTCCTGCTATTGTCTGGCTCATAGCTGTGTAATCACAGCCAGGCTTCCATGTTTAAGCACATCAGTAAGGCCCTCAAAGATGGCTGGAATCCCCAGATAGTCTCACAGAAACAAAGTGAACTTGTAGAAGTGAATGAGCTTAGTGATGTCGTCCCTTTTCCATCTGCAGACAGTGTCTGGAGAACAGATGATGACATTACTACAGCTCTAATAAAGTGCTTCATTTCATGTTCCTTCTTCCCGACACAGCTTACAGGATACTCTATACTGTACATGGAAAAGGAAGCAGAACATCTTTGCAATATTCTTTCTTAATAATCTGTGTTACCTTTTTACAATATTCAACACGCTCACTTCAGTTCCTTCCTTATTGGCTTGGCTTTTCTTGGGCTCGCTCCAGCTCCCTTTTCTTCCATCTCTCCATGTCTCGCTCTGAGACTAACACTAGCCAATAAACAGAAGAGAAAAGAAACAGCTGTCAGTGCTACATACTCTGTGCAAAGGGCTTGGACCTGAATCTAAAGTTGTCCCGCTCACAGCTATTGTTCCCTGGATGAGCGTGACTTACCTGGTGCCTCTCTGATGACAGATGAGATGTCTTCTTGAGCCAGAATTGATCTTTTCTCTGCCAGGAGCTGCACCTCTGTAAAGACAGTTTGTGTTTCCTTCTTCTCCATCTGCAGCTCTGACACTGTTCTGTTCGCGTGGAGTTTAACCCTGGATCCCAAATCTTAATCTCGTAGAGACGCTACCATCTGTCTTCTTCTTTACTTGGCAGACACATGTTGGCCTCACTGCTGCCCTCCACAGACACCAGGGTTCACGCTTTCTTAGCTTGTTCTAATTATTCCTGTGTACTTTGTGTGTCTGACGTCGTGCTGCCGCTGCAGTCTGTGAAACGCCAGGGACATTTATATAAAAGTGTCTCCAGCACTTCTTCAGACACGAGGCCGTCAGATTCCTGAAGCAGCTCTCGGTCGCCTGATGGTGAACAGGTGTGCAGGACACGTTTTTATCTTAAGAAACTCACTTTGTACTCAAACCACAGACACAACCAATCACAGAGGAGGAACTTATGAAAACAGCTTTTATTTTGGCGGGATGAAAAGAGACGGCCACAGATGGAAATGTGAAAGCAGATGAAGATGAAGTCTCTTCTCCAGAGACATCCAGAGAAAGTTACATGGAGACGCTTTGTCTTCATGAAGAGTCTCAGGAGTCAGACGCCGCTCTCTGCTCTACATGAAAAACACAGTGACACGTCAGACTCACAGTGTCTCCTGGGAAACAGGACCTGTCCTCACTTTCATAACCACGGTTTCAGCATCCTATTTAGCTTAAATACATTTGACAGCCTCGTTTCTGATGGTGGACTTTGTGACCATGAAGCATCTTGTACTGGTTTCTCTGGTCCTGAGCGAGCAGAGAAACTCTGAGAAGGTCAGAGTCCTTTAAGCCTGAACTATTCCAGAGACTGTTAACAGCTGTGCAACGTTCACAGGCTGCAGGAAACTTCTGCTTCATTTCACGTCCATCAACATGTCAACCTCATGTCCATCACTGCATTAAGTCATCAGGACGTCTCATTGGTTATTAACTCAAAGCATAAAATACCACACTAACAATAAAACCATCCACATCACTCAGTGACATTGGTGTCTCAAACCAAGCAGGAAATAAGGGCCCTTTCACACCTGAACGTCCGAACCAAAGTTCCTGTTCTGATACGTTGGGTTAGTTTCACTGGCGTCCTGTCGTCATCGTCTCTGTGGCTGCGTCTCCCTGTACCTGACACTGACTGGTTTGGCTTGTTCCTGCTTCTGTCCAGAGCAGTCGTGTTTTTCCTTCTCTTGGCTTGCTCCTATTTTTGTCTACTTTTGTCGTGTGGAAACTTTTCTCTTCTGACCACCTGCCTGCTGTTCTCCTCAAACAATCAAATGGAATTAACAGGATTTTCTCCCTTAAACGGGCTTCACCGGTGAGCCGACCTGCCCCAGTGGAACATTCGCTGCAGGCTGCGCGCGTGATTCGTGGGAGAATTGGCAAGCGGTTTGCTTGGATGTTGTATCTGTGGACAGGGCTGGACTGGGACAATAAAACGGCCCTGGCATTTTTGCTCAGACCGGCCCACCACAATCGGTCGGACACAACCAACCAGTACAAACCATCCTTGGAAGGAACCATCCTATCTACAAAAACAGTGCTTATGCTGTGTTATTTTACAGAGTGGCCAGTACTGCCTCCCTACCATGCTTACCGTTTCCATTACACACTCCTGCTCACTAGGGCTGAACGATTTTGGAAAATAATCTAATTGTTTTTGTTTTTTTTACCAATATTGCGATTACGATTTAATGTGCAATTATTTTTAAGCTCTTTACCTTCTGTATTATTCAAAACAGACAAGCAGTAAATCAGTGTATAGTATGACCAACACAATATTAGCTAGATTAAACTTACACTGTTCTTTCTTGTGGGTCAGGCCTGTGTTATGATGAATTAGGTAGAATTATTATTATAAGCAATAAGATATTTCAAATTATAATAATATGAGAAAGACAATCTGAGTCAAGTCATGGCATTAAATAATATGATATAATAGGTCGGCCTACCTTTTCACCACAGTGACAGTCAATACAAAACCCACAGTTCAACCACCAATTAATGAGTCCTGATCTCAGTCCATCTTTCTGTATCCCCGTAAGCAAACTAAAAATACTCAGTTTGAGGTTCAATTCAAAAGTTGGCTAACTAAAACAGAACAGAGTGACACCTCTCGTGTTTAATAGACAAGCTTAGTGATTCTCCGACAACACCGGAGTCCCCCTCCTCCCCGCAGCCTCCAATGCTGGTGAGCGGTGCACCGGCTTTAACCAGGCTGTAACTCAGGACACACTGGGCCTCTTTCGGACTTATGGTGCTTTCACACCAAACGCGAATCGAGCGTTTGGGGCGGTGAGTTTACTTACAAAGTCAATGCAAAGACGCGTTGAGCCGCGATTTCCAGTCGGTGACGGCGCTGAAGCGGAGGGCCGGCGACGCGATGGCAACGCGATGGAATTCGCGTGAGTTGAATATTTTCAACTCAAGCGAAAAAGACGCGCAATGCTGAGTCACGATAGCCTATCAGTGTTGAGATTGTCCGTACGTCACCGAGGCTTCAGAGCGTTGTGTGCAGAGGGCCGAGCAGAGCGGGGGATTGGAAATCTGCAGGCCGGCTGAGAGCTGCTAAACTTGGGCTAGAGGAGCAGGGAGCAGCGCTCCAACCTTCGGAGAAATAAATACCTACAAGTTGGTCGGATTTGGTTCTGACAACTATGCCGTTTACTCGAATTTTATTAAATTAGCGTTTTACTTTAATTTTGGGGATTTCAACGTTGATTTATCTTGACTGGAGCTTCTCAGCAGCTAGATTCCGTGCACATCCGGTTACAGTATTGTTGTGAGCGTCTTAGCTCTGTCGGACTACGATTTCATATTTATATAAAAACGGGACAAAGCTGGACATTACTTGGAGAAAAGAAAACGAGGAGGCTGAACTACCTGGTGAGTTCAGAAAACATGTGTCTGTAACTTTATTAAAGCTGTCATTGTACTTTACTGTGACCAAGTTAGCATAGCATAGCCCTGATCGATCGGAACTCCGTTCAGAAAACAAACATTTTAGAAGTTGTTGTCCTGCTGTCTTGCTGACAGACCTGACAAAGCATGAATTCAAATGTTTAACAAATCTGCATCATGTTGTGGTTATTTCGGCATCAGTGTAATCCGTTTATTGCTATTTAATCACCGCAAAATGTTTACTTTGGTTTCATACAGTTGTAGTAATGGCGAGTTGTGTTTATTCACCTCATCGCGTTAAAATCGCCTTCTCGCGTTGTGTGTGAACACATGCAGCGAATGTACTCGCGCGTGGAAAGCGCTGCGAGGCGGAAAATCGCGTTTGGTCTGAACACGGCATTACAGTCTTAAACAAACTAATACCACCTTACCACCTTAAAACCATGTAACTATGTTAAACTTACTAATGCCACCTTAAAAACCATATAACAGTCTTAGACATACTAATACCACCTTAAAAACCATATAACAGTCTCCAACATACTAATACCACCTTAAAACCATATAACAGCCTTCACCACACTAATACCACCTTAAAACCATATAACAGCCTTCACCACACTAATACCACCTTATAAACCACATAACAGTCTTCACCACACTAATACCACCTTAAAACCATATAACAGTCTTCACCACACTAATACCACCTTAAAAACCATAGAACAGTCTTCACCACACTAATACCACCTTAAAAACCACATAACAGTCTTCACCACACTAATACCACCTTAAAAGCTCCTCCCAGCTGAATGGTGTCAGCAGTCCTGAGCTGAGAAAGACAACAAACACACTCACAGTAACATTCTGCTTTTATTGGAACAAGAGCCAGAATTCAAAGCAACACATGACAGAAGGTACAAGTCAACGGCATTTCCACCATTTAATGATCAGAGCTTCCATCTTTAAAGGACTGGAAGTGGAAGAAGTTTACAATGGAAATGAGCAATCTGTTCAATCACTTTGAATCACTTTGGATTTATTACAAGAAGCTGAAAGATTTCTGGGATCTGATCTGTTCTCTACCAGGAGGAGACTCCTACACAGAACACAGGGACACTGAGGAACCAGACCACCTGAGCCCAAATCCAGGATAAAGAGGTTCAGTGAATATGGTGTTGAAGGTGTGGAGGTGGATCAGTGTGTCAGAGGAGACTCTGTAGAAGGACAGAGAGCCAGCAGGACAGTCCACATACACTGCTACTCTACCAGAGGAGGAGGAGGAGGAGGAGGAGGAGGAGGAGGAGGAGGAGGAGGAGGAGGAGATGAATTGTCTGTTATTGTGCCAGACAGAGTAACGACCATCAGACCAGCTCAGACTCCAGGACTGATCATTCAATCCAAACAAACAGTCTTCCATGGCTCCTCTCCTTCTGATTCCTATGTAACTCACTGATATATAAACGTCTCCTCTCCACTCGACCTCCCAGTAACAGCGACCAGTCAGACCATCTCTACACAGCAGCTGAGGCCACCAGTCAAACCTGTCTAGATGATCAGGATATGACTGAACCTTCTCCATCACACATGTCCCCTTCCTGTTGTTGTCAGACAGTTTGATCCTTCTGCTTACTGTGTTTGTGTCGATTGTGAGTTGACAGGAATCTGATGAGAGAATCCAGCTGCAGTTATTGATCTATCATCTGTTCATTGATTGGCACTTTGAATGAGTGATGTCACAGTCTGAAGATGGTTGAATGTGTGCTGCTTTGTTTTCATGAATCAAATGAAAAACACACTTACACTTCCTCAGACCTGGTCTCAACCATCGGACTCCAGCAGGCTCCACCCTGAAAGGAGGAGGGGGGTCAGAGCAGCATCAAACATGGACATTTATGGGCTTATTTATGTTTCAATATTATTTGTGTGAACAGATGAGCGATCTGTGTGGAAATGTGTCATCTGGAAATATAAAACACTAAATGAAGATTTGGAAACTCTCAAAAATATTTTGCAAATATTAAACAGATTTGCAAACACATGAACAAATTCCACAAATCAAAAAATTTCTGTGAATATATTTAATAGTTTACAAATAAATGAAGCTCATTTGTGAAAATCTTTCAAACAGACATTTGTGAGTCCCGCCTGTATTTGTGGATCTCAGTTCTTCACACAAAGAAAATGGACTGGTGTCATTCGGCTGCTTTCGGAGACCACGTGATGGTGCCTCCACATTTCAAAGTAAAACGGCCTCTGAACTGCCTGAATGTGCCAGCTTGTTGCTATCGCCAAGGAAATGTCAGCTGCTGTTTCAACAAAATGTGAATGCAGACTAAAATTCAACGGTGTTGTTGTGTCGGGAGAGGCAGCGATTCAAAGCAGCCGTGAGGAAGAAACAGTATAATTATACAACGTAATCGTTATTAAGCTGTGAGCACAGGGAAAGCCCGCTAGCCAGCCGGCTAATTTCAGCAGGTGGAATTTACATTTAGCCGTATCCTTTTCTTTTTGTAGTATGGCCAAAAGCCGAGTGGACATCGGTGGGAGTTCCTGTCCTGTGGTCAACACCAGCATCAACAAGTAGACAAAAAGAACAACAATAACCAAACTAGAATGGGCATTTCCTTAAGAAAAAGTGTGTGAGAGCTGCAAGCTAGTTTTTGCGATTGCTACCGCTTTTTGTGCGATGGATGAATGACCCAAGGAATTTGTGGTCACCACCGGCTCAACCCTAGTTAAAACTATAACTTAGCACAACATCACTGTGCTGTAATAACGTTATGCTTTATTAAATGTCACAAAGTTATCAAAATAGATATTAGACATATGTCAGTCCAGTGACTGTTACCTGACACCAGACCTGTCTCTTGTTCCCCGGTGCTGGCAGTAAGTCAGCCGAGTGAAGACAGACTCAGAGGAGGACCCACGTGAGCACTGAACGATTTCATTCCTGCTCCACAGTAGCCGAGATGGCACGTGAAAAATGAACGACTCAAACACAGAGACCCACAGTTATGAGTCCTGAACTAATCAATTCTGTTTCCTGCACTGAAGGAGACCATGCAGATGCTGTGTGACGAGTGAAAGTAAATGTGAATGAGTCAAAGATCCTTCACGCAGGCATGAAAATAAACAAATTACTCACCGAGGCAACCCGTTCCTCCTGAGTCATCCTCAAGATTAGGTCAAATGAACCAAACGTTCTTTGAACGACACAACACTACTCGATGAGACGAGAGCACTGCTCTTCATCAGAGGAAGGAAACCGAAACTGAAACCACTTGGGTTCAAACAGAAATATCAGCACTATTCCACACAAATGTTCACTTCAGCACCTCTGATAAAGAGCAGCTCACAGCCGCTTCAGAGGGAACGAAGCCTCCTGGAGACAGCAGGACAGTAGCGTCTCTGAGCGAGGGGGACAGAGACACAAAAACAGTAGTGTCTCCGAGGGACGGGGAACAAAGAAAGTAAAACAGTAGTGTCTCCGAGGGACGGGGAACAGAGACAGTAAAACAGTAGTGTCTCCGAGCGAAGGGGACAGAGACAGTAAAACAGTAGTGTCTCCGAGCGAAGGGGACAGAGACAGCAGGACAGTAGAGTCTCCGAGCAAGGGGGACAGAGACAGCAGGACAGTAGAGTCTCCGAGCGAGGGGGAAAGAGAAAGTAAAACAGTAGTGTCTCCTAGCGAGGGGGACAGAGACAGTAAATCAGTAGTGTCTACAAGCGAGGGGGACAGAGACAGTAAAACAGTAGCATCTCCGAGCGAGAGGGACAGAGACAGTAAAACCGTAGTGCCTACAAGCGAGGGGGACAGAGACAGCAGGACAGTAGGAGTCTCCGAGCGAGGGGGAAAGAGACAGTAAATCAGTAGTGTCTACAAGCGAGGGGGACGGAGACAGTAAAACAGTAGCATCTCCGAGCGAGAGGGACAGAGACAGTAAAACCGTAGTGCCTACAAGCGAGGGGGACAGAGACAGCAGGACAGTAGAGTCTCCGAGCGAAGGGGACAGAGACAGTAAATCAGTAGTGTCTACAAGCGAGGGGGACAGAGACAGCAGGACAGTAGAGTCTCTGAGCGAGGGGGACAGAGACAGCAGGACAGTAGAGTCTCTGAGTGAGGGGGACAGAGAGAGTAAAACAGTAGAGTCTCCGAGCGAGGGGGACAGAGACAGTAAAACAGTATTGTCTCCGAGCGAGGGGGACAGAGACAGTAAAACAGTAGTGTCTCCGAGCGAGGGGGACAGAGACAGTAAAACAGCAGTGTCTCCGAGCGAAGGGGACAGAGACAGTAAAACAGTAGTGTCTCCGAGCAAGGGGGACAGAGACAGCAGGACAGTAGAGTCTCCGAGCGAGGGGGACAGAGACAGTAAAACAGTAGAGTCTCCGAGCGAGGGGAACAGAGACAGTAAAACAGTAGTGTCTCCGGGCGAAGGGGACAGAGACAGTAAAACAGTAGTGTCTCCGAGCGAGGGGGACAGAGACAGTAAAACAGTAGTGTCTCCGAGCGAGGGGACAGAGACAGCAGGACAGTAGAGTCTCCGAGCAAGGGGGACAGAGACAGCAGGACAGTAGAGTCTCCGGCAAGAGGGGACAGAGACAGTAAAACAGTAGAGTCTCGGCGAGGGAACAGAGACAGTAAAACAGTAGTGTCTCCCTAGCGAGGGGACAGAGACAGTAAATCAGTAGTGTCTACAAGCGAGGGGACAGAGACAGTAAAACAGTAGCATCTCGGCGAAGAGGGACGAGAGACAGTAAAACCGTAGTGCCTACAAGCGAGGGGGACAGAGACAGCAGGACAGTAGAGTCTCCGAGCGAGGGGGAAAGAGACGGTAAATCAGTAGTGTCTACAAGCGAGGGGGAAAGAGACAGTAAAACAGTAGCATCTCGAGCCGAGAGGACAGAGACAGTAAACAGTAGTGTCTCTGAGTGAGGGGACAGAGACAGTAACACAGTAGTGTCTCCGAGCGTGGGGGACGGAGACAGTAAAACAGTAGTGTCTACGAGCGAGGGGGACAGAGACAGTAAAACAGTAGCATCTCCGGCGAGGGGAACAGAGACAGTAAAACAGTAGTGTCTCCTAGCGAGGGGACAGAGACAGTAAATCAGTAGTGTCACAGCGAGGGGACAGAGACAGTAAAACAGTAGCATCTCGGCGAGAGGGACAGAGACAGTAAAACCGTAGTGCCTACAAGCGAGGGGGACAGAGACAGCAGGACAGTAGAGTCTCCGAGCGAGGGGGAAAGAGACGGTAAATCAGTAGTGTCTACAAGCGAGGGGGAAAGAGACAGTAAAACAGTAGCATCTCCGAGCGAGAGGGACAGAGACAGTAAAACAGTAGTGTCTCTGAGTGAGGGGGACAGAGACAGTAACACAGTAGTGTCTCCGAGCGTGGGGGACGGAGACAGTAAAACAGTAGTGTCTACGAGCGAGGGGGACAGAGACAGTAAAACAGTAGCATCTCCGGGCGAGAGGGACAGAGACAGTAAAACAGTAGTGCCTACAAGCGAGGGGGACAGAGACAGCAGGACAGTAGAGTCTCCGAGCGAGGGGGAAAGAGACAGTAAATCAGTAGTGTTTACAAGCGATGGGAACAGAGACAGCAGGACAGTATAGTCTCCGAGCGAGGGGGACAGAGAGAGTAAAACAGTAGTGTCTCCGAGCGAGGGGGACAGAGACAGTAAAACAGTAGAGTCTCCGAGCGAGGGGAACAGAGACAGTAAAACAGTAGTGTCTCCTAGCGAGGGGGACAGAGACAGTAAATCAGTAGTGTCTACAAGCGAGGGGGACAGAGACAGTAAAACAGTAGCATCTCGGCGAGAGGGACAGAGACAGTAAAACCGTAGTGCCCACAAGCGAGGGGACAGAGACAGCAGGACAGTAGAGTCTCCGAGCGAGGGGGAAAGAGACAGTAAATCAGTAGTGTCTACAAGCGAGGGGGACGGAGACAGTAAAACAGTAGCATCCCGGCGAGAGGGACAGAGACAGTAAAACCGTGAGTGCCTACAAGCGAGGGTACAGAGACAGCAGGACAGTAGAGTCTCGAGCCGAAGGGGACAGAGACAGTAAATCAGTAGTGTCTACAAGCGAGGGGACAGAGACAGCAGGACAGTAGGAGTCTCTGAGCAAGGGGACAGAGACAGCAGGACAGTAGAGTCTCTGAGTGAGGGGACAGAGAGTAAAACAGTAGTGTCTCCGGGCGAAGGGGACAGAGACAGTAAAACAGTAGTGTCTCCGAGCGAGGGGCACAGAGACAGTAAAACAGTAGTGTCTCCGAGCGAAGGAGACAGAGACAGCAGGACAGTAGAGTCTCCGAGCAAGGGGGACAGAGACAGCAGGACAGTAGAGTCTCTGAGTGAGGGGGACAGAGAGAGTAAAACAGTAGTGTCTCCGAGCGAGGGGGACAGAGACAGTAAAACAGTAGTGTCTCCGAGCGAGGGGCACAGAGACAGTAAAACAGTAGTGTCTCCGAGCGAAGGAGACAGAGACAGCAGGACAGTAGAGTCTCCGAGCAAGGGGGACAGAGACAGCAGGACAGTAGAGTCTCCGAGCGAGGAGGACAGAGACAGTAAAACAGTAGAGTCTCCGGGCGAGGGGAACAGAGACAGTAAAACAGTAGTGTCTCCTAGCGAGAGGGACAGAGACAGTAAATCAGTAGTGTCTACAAGCGAGGGGGACAGAGACAGTAAAACAGTAGCATCTCCGAGCGAGAGGGACAGAGACAGTAAAACCGTAGTGCCTACAAGCGAGGGGGACAGAGACAGCAGGACAGTAGAGTCTCCGAGCGAGGGGGAAAGAGACGGTAAATCAGTAGTGTCTACAAGCGAGGGGGAAAGAGACAGTAAAACAGTAGCATCTCCGAGCGAGAGGGACAGAGACAGTAAAGCAGTAGTGTCTCTGAGTGAGGGGGACAGAGACAGTAACACAGTAGTGTCTCCGAGCGTGGGGGACGGAGACAGTAAAACAGTAGTGTCTACGAGCGAGGGGGACAGAGACAGTAAAACAGTAGCATCTCCGGGCGAGAGGGACAGAGACAGTAAAACAGTAGTGCCTACAAGCGAGGGGGACAGAGACAGCAGGACAGTAGAGTCTCCGAGCGAAGGGGACAGAGACAGTAAATCAGTAGTGTCTACAAGCGAGGGGGACAGAGACAGCAGGACAGTAGAGTCTCTGAGCGAGGGGGACAGAGACAGCAGGACAGTAGAGTCTCTGAGTGAGGGGGACAGAGAGAGTAAAACAGTAGTGTCTCCGAGCGAAGGGGACAGAGACAGTAAAACAGTAGTGTCTCCGAGCGAGGGGCACAGAGACAGTAAAACAGTAGTGTCTCCGAGCGAGGGGGACAGAGACAGTAAATCAGTAGTGTCTCGGAGAGGGAAAGAGACAGCAGGACACAGAGCGTCAGGGGTCTGTGTCGCGGTCAGGAGTCATGATATTCTCTCACTGCTGTGCAATGCGCTCTCTCTCACTCTCTCTCTCCCCAGGAGTCCACTGACTCCGTCTACGGCACGTTACCGCTGCGCCACCGTTTTTATGCGTCCTCAGCCCGGCGTCAAAGTCCACTGGGAGCGTCTCAGAAGCGTTTCAGCAGCGGAGCGTGCAGCCTGCACCACGTTACTGACTTGTTATTAATTTGTCATTTTCGTGCTCCTTCTTCCTTCTCCACAGCTCTGTGACCCCGTTTCGTTCGTCATTTTCAGGCTGTATTTCCCACAGGGAGCATTTCAGAATCAAAGCGTTTTGCCGTCCTGACTTTGATCATATGTTTAGATTTAGTTTAACTGGTAACCAGTGTTTGCATTTTGTGCTTCTACTATGATTTAGTAGCTACGTAATTAAATGATTTCCTTTTGTGCCCGTTTTAACTGTTTATTGTTTATTGTTGTTTTACAATCCGGAGTCTCCACGGGGTGTTTTATTTTGAAAATTGACCGGATGCTGTATGCCGTTCTGTGTGTGACTTCCTGCCTGGTTCGATCTGCTCGGTGCTGCTTGACGCGGCTAGCGGCAAAAATAGACCTGGTACCTAGGCTGCGGTCTAAAAGTCTTTTCTGCTCAGGAAGGTTCGTCACTGAGTGAAGAGAACCGGAAGTATTTCAGTGGCAGCCATGATAAGAGCTGTTCGAATTCTCTACAAGCTGAGGAAAGGAGCCTCAGTGCTTCCTTTCCTATATCTCCTTTAGCATAGGGTACACCGGACCATCCTTTACCAAAGGAAAGGAGAGAATGCTGTCCCACAATTCCTTGCGGTGGCAACCATTTAAAGCTTAATGACGCTCTCAAACTCAAACGATAAAAAACGACAATGACTGATAAAGGACGATCTCCATGTAAGTTACCATTGGCTATGAAGCCTCGTCTCTCTCATGCAATATTTTGATATGTCAACAAGACTTGAAATCCATCCGCGAGCGATGAATGTTACTCCTGTAAAATGATCAGTGTGTAATGTTAGGCTCACATTAAATGCTCAGTTTGCAGTGACTGCTACCCTGTCTGCCTTTTTGCTATCTTGGTAATGAAGTAGCCAAATATATTCCACCGTGTGCTCCACCTTTAGATGGCCTGCATTAAAGCGACACAGGGCGCAGGCAAAGATGCGCTTTTTGTTGTCCATCTTTGGAATATTGTAGTTTTATCACAGCAGGCCACGTCAGTAACATCCGCCGTCGCATAATTACGTCGCTTAGAAAAGAGCAGTCAGATTCTCTGAGGCCCACGGTCCTCTTTTCCTGAGTCCTTACGGATTCTCCTTCACATCTGCCCTTGACCTCATGACGTTTTCTATCAAGGTCGAGGAAAGGAGGTTAGGAAAGGAGATTATTTTGACTTTTTGACCGCAGCCCTATTATCTGTGCAGCGGAGCGGAGAGCCGCTTCTGGGATGTGCTGCGGCCGCAGCAGGTGGACTCACGAGCATTGACTTTAATGGCCGCGATTAGCTCCGGCAGTAGCCGGAGTCAGTGGATTTTAGGGGTAACGGTGGGGGGTCACGTTACAGGAACTTCAAAAAACATCTATCAATATCATTGCGAGTAGCCTCCGCTCTTTGAAGACCTCAGACAGGCTGTGTCATGAAGATTATTGCATATTAACATGGAAAATATTTTTGTTGCTGTTGTTGATTTAAATTCGGGGCTACAGTCAAAACATCCGGGGCTAAAGCCCTGGAAAAATGACCTGGTGACACCGTTAGTGACGACATACTTAGTGACGACGTGTGTGTCACACAGTTTTAAGGCGACGTACCTAGTTCAGATGTATTTAGTAGGCGTATATTTATACTGGAATGCTAATATACGTCACCAAGACGTCGCCACTGTAAGACGCTCCTTCCATGAACTCGCCGCCGGTGTAACAACAAAATGTGTGACCTATCAGATTCTGTGACTACAGCCAAACGATGATGTTTTCCTAACCATAACCGAGTGCCTAAACCCAACCAAGTACTTTTAGTACCTAAACCCAACCAAGCTACAACATCATCAACAAAGCCTCTGGCGCTTAACTTCCCATATGGGTCACAGAATCTGATAGGTCACACATTTTGGTGTCACACCGGTCTCCCGTCTGGAGTCCCAATCACTCCCATTCAAAAGTCCACACGGTCTGACTGCTCCTTCTTCTTCTCCTGGTCGCTCTGACTCTATCCACTCGCCATACTCAGGTACACATCTTCTCCACCTCTCAGCCGCTGTAACTAACGTGACCCACATAATATACAATACTGCAACAAAACAACAGCACAGAGGAAGAGCCATCCACTAACACTACAGTAAAGTTACTGACTGCGGTCTGACTGTTAGAAAGTGGGACACAATCTCATTATAATATTCAGTCCAGCTCTCTACCCGTTTCATTATCATCCAGTACATGTAGCTGTGCTGACACTGCTGAGCCTCCGGTGACAGATACACAGATAGTAAAGATAGTTACTGAAAGCAGCAGGCGAGCTAACGATGTAGCACGTCGGCTAAATTCAGTAAATGTACCGTGATCATGTAACGAGCGTGGATTAGTTCAACCTGCAGCTGATAAAGCTATTACTGTCAGGGACGTACACAGACATTTTGGTGGGCAGGGGCTCAAGTGGGGCTCATTTTTTTAAAACAAGACAAATATAATAACTGAACAACATTTTTACTTTTCTACAAAATAAAGTTCACACAGAGACTACGTCTTCTTTAGTGTTCACTTGGTTTATCACAGGAACAGGCGACAGCGAAGCAAACTCTGCCACAATGTGCATAGTTTTTCTATGCTACTAGTTTCAAGTATATATTTAGAATAAATGACATAGTTTCATTAATAATTTGTTTATTTTTCACAAGGCAATGAATTGTTTCAGTTCTTTTGGTGTTATTGGAATACATAACACTTCACATAAATCTTCACACTAAACTGTGCATTGGGCTGCAGGCAGAATTAAAATGAATGTTTTTTAAATACTTTTACTTTTTGTTTCACAAGCAAGATGCCAAATGAGTAAAGATAACCTTCAGCTTCACACGGCCAAGCAACAGAATACTGAATTCCCTGAATACATTAATGTATTGATCAAATACTTTATTATTGTTGCTATTATATTAAATTTACCGCACACACACACACACACACACACACACACACACACACACACACAATTACTGATGGTGACATAGACTTCATGGACTTACACATTTGAGGGAGGGCTGTCTGTATTAGGATCTATCAGCATACAACAAACTAATAGAATGGAGAGTTATTAGATGAGGAGCCGACCATCAAAACTATGAAGTTACTCTTTAAGGCACTTTTTCATGGAGTGGTCAATTTTGAGATTTTGGTCTATTTTGCTTCCATGTCTTCTTTTATTCTATTTATTTAAATAATGGAAATAAAACACATTTCAGAGGAAAAGACTCTTGATGTAAGTCATTGACTGTGGAAGTTCTGTGGTGATATGCTTTACTTATTTTCTTTATCACATTCACCTGCAGAGACTTGTCAAATGTGTGTGCAAATTTGCTATTTTAATTAGTTAACGCCTAATTTGCATATCAGTGTGGTGATTGTGATGACTTTGTTAGACAAATGTTACAGTGTGCAGCTGTAGTGTCTCCATCAGTACATTAGGTTGAATGGCCATGAGATATTACCTTAGCTAAACTTCAGCTAACTTATTACATTAGCTCAGCTCATGAATCATGCGTTAGCAAGACATAGGCCTAAATTATCTTTTGTTTAATTAGCGGTAAACTTGAGGCACTGGTAGTTTAGTCTTTTGTTCATCACTCACCTCCACACAAGTCAAGAAAAACACTGCTGGGAGAGAAGCTGGAGGGGCTGCTGTCTGTCTGTGTGCTGCGCTCTGGTTGGGCAGTGAGATGCGGAGCGAGCGAGGGAGTGAGAGTGAGAGAGAGAGAGAGAGAGAGAGAGAGCGAGGGCTCCAAAGTCTACACGAATCTTCCGACCTGATAGCCGATTTAGATTTTTTTCCAATAAATATATTGGTTTGACAGGGAATCTGTTGCAAACAGTAATAAATATTGGCCTACTGTATATTCATTTATTTAAAAAAAGCATCCCAGAAAAAAGGGCACTTTCTCTTGAGGAAGAAAAAGGACAGGTGCTGAAGCCCCTTTTTGACGTCTATGTGCACGTGCCTGATTACTGTAACGTTGCAGTGGGAGTTTCCCTGACTTTCCAGCATGTTGTGTGTTTGTAAGAACTGACAGCAGCAGTCCGAAAGTCTCTGAGGTGCCTTTGAAAACACGATGCTGAAGTTAGCTTCCAATTCAGCAGTTAAGGGGAAGGTTAAGGGTACTTAACTTACTTTTTCTCCACATGCAGACCACATTAGACCAGGTCCAGATCCAAAACCACTATAATATGTATTTACTATGTACTAACTAAAGACATCATCTACAGGCAGAACCTCCACTCTCAGTTACGTCAAGATAAAAGCCAATATTAACACATTAATGCATCGATTCGGCTCATTTTTGTAGCTCCAGGTCACAGTTTGGTTTAATCTGGTTTCGCTCTGTAACAAACAACAGTTTATTTACTGTGATTATCAGGTTAGCATTATTGCTTACAACCTTATGCCAATAATGCCTCAACCAGAGAGTTTTTCCCTTTTGTGTCCATTCTGCCAACAAGTAGCAGGACATGAGATCGGCTGGTTTCCGCGAGCAACCAGGTCTACTTCATGGTACATTACAAAGGTTCTGCAGTAGCCCAACTTAGTGAAAACGCCCTTTATAGTATTTTCACAAAAGGAATAAAAGTTTCAATAATCTGAAACTATGTTTTAAAGAAACCTTAGCCTGTGTGGAAGAATTTAGTTTAGGTTTAAGAACTCTGTGTAAAGTGGTTTTGGATCTGGCCGTGGTCTAATGTGGTCTACATGCAAAAAAAGCACATAAGGCGTCCTTTAAAGTATTTTCACAAATTGAATCAAGATTTCACAAATCTGAAACTGTGTTTGATTGAAACGCTGGCCTCTCTGGGAAAATCTTGTCCAGATTTGAGAGCTCTAGGTGAAGTTGTTTTGGATCTGGACCTGGTCTAATGTGGTCTGCATGTGGAGAAAAATCAGTGAAATCGCCCTTTTGTCATTTTCACAAATGAAGTTTTTTCAAATGTAAAAAAAAGTGTTTCAGACAGCGTTAAGGCTTTGCCTAAAATGCATAACAGCTTTCAAAGCAACGTAAGTTAACTTTCACTGAAGTTCCTCTTAACTTTCCCCTTAACTGCAGAATAGGAAGCTGCGAATAGGAAGCTAACTTCAGCTTCGTACAGTTCTCCACAAATGCACTTTAACTGTAACAAAGATCAGTGGGCCCACATCGTGTACGTTGGGACCCAAAACCAAATGATCTTTTAACTCAGTTTATGAGCAGGAAAATAAAGTAAAGGAGAGCCTGGTAACTGTTGCAGTGAGTTTTGAGATGTGTCTATCGTCAGTCGCTGTCTACTGCAGCGAAGTGTGGATCCCTATGAGCAGAGACAGAGTCTTCAGGAACCAGACAGATGAGCCTTCTGCCTCCTCTTTCCCACGTGGCCAGAGGAACTCTGAGCAGCCTGCTAGCTCAGAGCGCTATCTGGTTATCCTCATTGAAAACGTTGTGTAAGTAGACTTGATTAGCTTTGTTAGCTAACTGTCCATTCACTTTCCCAATGAATGCACTATATAGCTTACTATGCTACTTATTTAGCTACTGTGCTATTACTTATTTAGCTATTTCACCTTAAATAATCAGCTTGATTATTTTATTGACGTGGATGTAGAATATTAGTTTTTGGGCTTTTGTTTTGAAGGTACCGGGCATCTTGGGCATGTAAATCTACATACAGGGGTAGTCACATGTAGGACAGGCAGGCACCGGGATGTTTTTTTTTACCAGGGCAAGAGAGGCTGCAGACGCCATTTGTTTGTATGCTTGCTTAAATTAAACGCTGAGCTTGCCTGGACATTGGACTTATTTTTCCTGTTTAAGATTCGTTCCTTAGGAGCCTCAGTGGCCATTTGATTTTGAGTTTTTTTTATTTTTATTTGATTAAAATTGAGGACATATCGCCATTACACATTCATTTCCACTGCAAACTATTACTGACACTTCATATGACACTTCATGACATATTATTTCTTTCAACAGTTCCAGCACAAAATGAAGTATTCAGGTTAACGTGGCTTTAATGCATGTCCTGGCTGAAGTACTAGCTAGCTAACGTTCTGACTAGAAGTTAGCATAACGCTGAGAGACCAATCATAAACTTGTCATTCTAATAACACTACTAAATGACCACAACAGTGACACAGCCTACTCATATTACATTCTAGTTCTCTCTTAGGATTTGTTTTTTTGCTGCTGTTTTCCTGTTTACGTCTGGTTTTGTGTCTTTCGTTGTAGCTTTAGTTCTTAGTTATGTGCTTCAGTTCATTTTTAGTGTTTTTCGTTGTAGCTTTAGTTCTTAGTTCTGTGCTTTAGTTCATGTTTAGTGTTTTTCCTGGTCTGTGAACTTCTGTGTTTTATTATTTTGGTCTTGTCTACCTTGTGTTCTGATTCATCAGTCTCTTTCTAGTGTCTGTTTTTCTGGTTGTAGTTAGTTTCTGTCTGCTCTGTGATCACTGTGCCCTGTCTGTTGTCTCCTTGTGTCTCTGTCTTAGCCCTTAGTACTATGTCTCCATGTTAGTGTAGTCCTGTTTCCTGTTTGGTCCTGTCTCTTTTTCCTGCCCGGGTTTTGTTCTGTTATGCGTTTTTTTTCCCCATTTTCTGTTTTACTTTGGTGACTCTGTCCCTGTGTGTTCCCATGTGCTTTACTTCCTGTTTTATTTTGTCGTGTTCAGTGCTCATGTGTCCTTGTCACATGATAATAATTGTTGCCATAACTGTTGGGCTTCTGTAAATAACTTCAGAGTACGGTCTAGACCTGCTCTTTAGGAAAAGCGCTGTGAGATAACTGTTGTTGTGATTTGGCGCTATATAAATAAAATTGAATTGAACTGGATGGGAACCCTATTGTTTTCGCTCTGATTTTTTTTTTCCTTCCATGCACAACACTGATACTGCGGCCTAGACGGTAACTGCTAGGGAAGCAAAACCTAGGGTAGGTCAAGTTCACTGCACAGAACTCAGGCCCAAAAAACGCACACTTCTACCCATTGGAGGCGTTAAAAGCAAGGTCAACGTGTTTGGGCTTGGAACTCCCGCCTATGAAGGCGTATATCAAAAATCTTATATCCACGCGTTTGGGAGATCGAGCTGAATCTCCTGGTATAGGCCACGCCCATTTCTGCAATTGTTTATGAGTTTCTGTAATTAATAGCACAAAGAGTATGGTCTAGACCTGTTTTATATGAAAAGAGCTATGAGATAACTGAATTGGCTCTATATAAATAAAATAAAATTGAAGTGAATTGAAAACACGCTTCCTCCATCTGTTCATAACACTCATATCCACCATTAACCAAAAACACCTCCTCTAGCAGACTGTCAGTGGCTGCAGCAGGCCTCTTCATACCTGAGAGTGTCCAGTCTCCGGTGTGGATCCTCCAGTCCAGCAGACAGCAGCTTCACTCCTGAGTCTCCTGGATGATTGTAGCTCAGGTCCAGCTCTCTCAGATGGGAGGGGTTGGAGTACAGAGCTGAGGCCAGAGAAGTACAGCCTTCCTCTGTGATCAGACAGCCTGACAGCCTGCAAACACACAAACCAACACAAACAGAAACCCTCTGAGAGGCGGTATGTTTTTCTGTTTGTTTTTCATGTACATTTAGGTTCAGAAACAAATTCAGAAAACATCTTTAGAATCATTTGTGATGTTTAGTGATTGAACAACAAAAGAATGAACATGATTACGATACATCTTCATGGAAACAAATCATACTCAGCAAACAATTCTACACAGGTTAGCTGTATATCCACCAATGCAAATCTGCTATTAAAAAGGTCATATTATGCTAATTTGTAGTTTATAATTTAATGCAGGCATTGCAACATAATGTTTTTACATGGTTTAATTATAAAAAATACAATATTTTTGTCATACTGCACATTTCTGCAGCACTTCTTTTCACCCTGTGAACGCCCTGTTTTCGCTACCAAATCAGTGTGTTAACCCCCTGGTGTCTCTGTCTCATGTTTGATGTCATGCGAAAGGGGAGGTTAGCAACAAACCTCCCCAACAATCAAATGTGCAACAGGAGACCCGATCTGTACTACTGATACAGGACTCTGGATCTCAGTCTGATGACCTGGAAAACATCCCATCCTCACACAGCAGGTAAGAGCTTAAAGTAAATCACAAAGTAAAAGGCTACAGGGAAACCTAACGACTGGGCCTCAAACTTTGATTGTGGGTGACCTTGCTGTAATTTAAAAAAAAAAATCACTTAATAAATCTAATTTTACTTCCTTTTTGTCGATGGGCTCTATCCTCACTTAGAAATAATGAAAACGCCTGTTTATGTTAGAGCACTGGTCAGGATGTAGCCCTGTGCTCCAACACAAACTCCCCTAAAGGCTAAAAAACAACAATAAAAGGTCAATAAGGACATCAGAAAGGCTATGTAATGGAGAGAGTCACTTTAGCTCACCGGCTAACGCGGAGCAGTTGCTAATGTTATCTGGTGCAAAGTTGTATAGCTTTCCACATTACTTCACCAACTAACGCAACCCATATTATTATCTTGTGTAGCACCAGTATTATGTCAAAGTGTTGATTTAGCCTGCAAGAAATTATGTAATGGTAAAAAGCAAATGCGTAATGATTTGTTTACTAGTAATATAAGGCAGGTTTGCCAGCTAACACTACATTAGCTCAGACCTGCCGCTCTTTGCTTCCTACATTCAATTCAAATTTATTGTTTTTTTCAAAGGTACTCAGGTACACCGCTTCTCCGCCATCTCAGCCACTGTAACTAACGTGCCCCACATAATATACCGGGGGTTCCGTACTGTAACCCGGATTCTATGAGTATAGGCACAGCCCTCTAAGGCTATCGCTATTGGGTTTACCCCTTCCGCGCGCCTGCTCGGCACTGAGAATTTTAATCTACACACACCCACAGCGTGGGCCTCGCCTATGTCCGCACCTTGTATATATACAACGGTGAGACCTAGCCTTCGGGTCCCAAATGCCTTTTCTTCAGCACTGAGAACCAAGGTTCAGTGAGGCCTTCAACTTAGAGGTCTGCGCCTATACTCATAGAATCCGGGTTACAGTATGGAACCCCCGTTCTATTTCATATAGGCTTCGCCCCTCCAAGGCTATCGCTATTGGGTTAGAGGCGAAGCAGGATGAGTCAACGCCTCACTGGCCCATACAGTACCACCAAGCACAACTCACCTGCCCAGAGCCATAATAAACCACCCAGTCACCCGCCGACAGCGGCATTAGTGGGAAATGGCATCACACAGCCAGTGAGACAAGCGCTGCGCCAACAGGGGAAGCCCCTTGGACCGCTCCCTGTAGTGCACAAACAGCTGCTGCGAACGGCGCCAGGCGGCAGTGCGCGCCACGTAGCAGGACAGCGCTTGCACCGGACAGAGGAGGTGGGACGTGGCGTCCTCCGCTGACCCATGTGGGGGAGGAAAAAAACTCGAGAGGGTGAAGACCCGCGACCGAAAAGAGCTCTTAATGCTTTTAGGCATGAATGCTGGGTTAGGGCGCAGGGTATCCGAGCTGCCGTCGCCCTGAATCCTGAGGCACAACGGAGCCACAGAGAGGGCAGCCAGGTCGCTGACCCTCTTGGTCGAGGTCAGACCGAGGAGAAGGGCGACCTTATTCGAAAGGAACCTCAGGTCCGCCGTCTCCAAGGGCTCAAAGGGGGCTATAGTTAGCACGTGTAAAACCAGCGGCAGTCCCACTGTGGGGCAGCAGGCCGTGTCACAGGTCAACCCCTTCACACTCCCCTAAGGAAGCGTTTCACCAGGGGGTGGGAGAATACAGTCCTGTCCCTGAAGCCCTCGTGACAGGACGAAATGGCGGCAGTGTAGGTTTTAACCATACTGAACGCCAGCCCCCTGTCCATGAGCAGCTGCAGGACCGAAAGCACCGCCGGCAGCGGGCAGGAGACCGGTCCGCCCCCTGATCCAGACACCAGCTGGAAAGCCGACCACTTAGAAGAGTAGGAAGACCGTGTGAGGCTGCCCGCGACTCTTGGATGGTGCAAACCTCCTCACGGGAGAGACCTAAGCCCTCCAGGCGATGCCTCTCAGCGGCCAGACCCAGAGAAGCTGGCCAAGGAGTGGGTAATTCCTGATCACACCCCCCGCCTGAGAGAGAGGGTCCCCCTTCCAGGGAAGTTTCCACGGCTGTCCCGACAGCAGCCGCTGGAGGCAGGGAAACCAGGACGCGCTGGTGTGCTCTGGAGCAACCAGAATCACCGCCGAAGATGAAAACTGCAGGCGGTCCAGAAGGCGCAGGATGAGCCTCACCGGTGGGAAGGCATACAGCAGCCTGGGGGGCCATAGGGGATGAGCAAAGGCGTCCACTGCCAGAGGGGGGACATCTCGCGGGCTCAGTGAAAACCACAGGGCGCACTGAGCATTCTCCCTGTTGGCAGGTCCACCTCCGCCTTGCCGAACCAGAGCCAGATCTGGGCCACAAGATCGTGATGGAGACGACACTCGAGGGCCTCCCCTCGACATAATGTCTGCTTCTGTGTTCAACACTCCAGGGATGTACTCCGCTCTGATCGAAGCAGGTGAGTCGCGCCACGCGAGCAGCCGCCTGGCCAGACTTCAGTAGCTGGCGCGAGAGCGCCCGCCCAGGCGGTTTATGTAGGCCGCCACGTCCCTGTTGTCGGGTGCGGACCAACACATGCTGGTCCCGCAGCAGAGGAGAGAAATGTCGGATCACCTTCCACACCGTGAGAAGCCTGCTGCTTATGTGAGAAGTCTGCGCGCCCTGCCACAGACTGCCCACCACCTGAGATGGCAGTCCTGCCCCAGCCCACCAGGGAGCGCCTGTGAAGACCGGAGATGTGGGACGGGAACCCCGCCCAGGGGGACTCCAACCGAGAGAGAGAGGGGGTCCCGCCAGTAGGCCAGATCCGGGGCCACAGACCGGCGAACGGAGACACAGCGCCGTCTCTGCGTCACCGGGTCGACACGCAGGTGGATGAACCACCGCTGCAGCCTCCTCATGTGGAGAAGCCCCAGGGGGACCACCACGTGAGCCGCCGACATGAGGCCCAGGAGCCTCATAACCGACAGACCCACCACCGTTGCTCCTGGGACAACATGGTGGAGCAGCTCCATAAGCACATCCACCCTCTCGCTAGCAGCAGGTCGTCCAAGTAAAAAAGGACCCTGATGCCAGACCACCGCATCGGTTCCAGAGCTGTCTCGACGCACTTGGAAAAAGTGCACAGGGCCAGGGTGTAACCGAAGGGCAGGTGGTTGTATTGGTATTGAGCGCCCTGGAATGAAAAACGCAGAAACTTTCTGTGTCCGGGAATGAAGGGCACATGACAGTACGCGTCCTTCAGGTCGATGGAGGAGAGCCAATCCCCTGGCGCACACACTGCAACACCTGCTTCACTGTTAACATGCGAAAAGGTCTCACCATAATCGCTCTGTTGAACAGTGACAGATCCAGGATGGGCCTCACACCGCCCATCTTCTTCCTGACCAGGAAGTAGCGGGAGTAAAACCCCTGCTTCTCCTGTCCAGGGAGGCTGTGGGGATTTATCTGTCTCTCTTGTTCTTTTTACCATAACAAAAAAATACAATGAAATAGTTCTAATGACAGAAATTCAAACAAATGATTTTCTCACATAATGATCATTATGAAATAAATAAAATAAAAAACACCTTCCTGTCTGTACTGGATGCTGCACAGCAGCTTACTTCTTACTTATTTGAGAAGCAAATAGTGAACTGCATCCTGTATGCAGACTTGCATGTACAAATCACCAGCAGTAAATATTGTGCTATTACTAATATTGAACTACAAGAAGCCAGACACTTGTAAGCCTTTAATTAGAGATGTAAAGCTTTTGATGGGACAGATAAGTCCTACAGAAGTGGTGACAGCTCTGTGCAGAGGGGGTCCAATTTGATTTTTTGTCTGGCGCACACACTGCAACACCTGCTTCACTGTTAACATGCGAAAAGGTCTCACCATAATCGCTCTGTTGAACAGTGACAGATTCAGGATGGGCCTCACACCGCCCATCTTCTTCCTGACCAGGAAGTAGCGGGAGTAAAGCCCCTGATTCTCCTGCCCGGAGGAACCCTGAAATGGCCTGTTTTTTCCAGGAGCTCCGCTTGAGAGCGGTGCACTGAGCCGGGATGAGAGCATCATCTCTACAATTCGCGTGAAGGGGAGGTGGGAGGCTGAACTGCAGCCTGTGACCCCAGCGGATCAGGCTGTCCATCCATTTGTCCGTCAGGCAGGAAGCGAGCCACTCTGAGTCGAGCTCTGTGAGGGGTCGGACCTGTTGATCCGGTGGTCATCCGGTGGTCATGAGGAGAAGCCACTCTGCCGCCCCTGCCGCCGTCGCAGCTGGGGGGGCAGAGCGCTGCCGTTTGGGGAGGCGGAGGCGGCCATGGTCGCCTGTGGGTCTGCACAAGGTGGGGCTACCACCCTCGTTGCTCCAGAGGTGTGCGACCTCTGACATGTATAGCAATTGTAAGTCGCTTTGGACAAAATGAATGAATGTAAATGTAATGAAAGACGGGGGGGCTTAGGCCACGGTAGCATAACTTGCGCTTTCAAAATCTTTGCACTAACATCTTTGTTACCGTACCAGAACTACACTATTATATTAACAACCATGGGCGCAGTACAGGGGGGAAAGTTAGGACAACAGACAGGGGCCCCAAAACATAATTGTAACTATAACTAATAATAACTAATATCAAATTATATTATACATTATATTAACCATCATCATTGAGTATACATCTATTTCAAATATAACAATAAAATGAATGATGTCTTTGTTTTGGGCAGTAAAAGTTGACCAAAAAGTAAACCTCCATACTGACCGACCCCACCCCCACCCTGTATCTGCATGAAATGGTTTGGTCCTGCCTCAGCGTGCTCATCAGTGACAGTGTTTACATGCAGTCAGTAGATGTGCCAGAAACACAGTGATCCCCATGTTGCCCAGTGAACCAAAATCTGGTTTTCAAAAAAGCAAAAAGAGGAAAGACAAAGGACAGGATGTAAATTTTTAACCCAGTTTTTCCCCAAGAAAGGTGGGCAGCCTTCAGTCTGTGAGTGGTGTTAACCTGTTGGCTTCATGTCCACAGTGAAATAAGCAGTGTTTGGAATAACGGCGTTTAAAAGAACGGCGTTACGTAACGGCGTTATTTTTTCAGTAACGGGGTAATCTAACTAATTACTTTTCCTCGCCGTTACAACGCCGCTAACGCATGGTCGTTAAATGCGTGCGCTACTATGTAATAAACTGTGTAATCCGAACGCACCAGCTGGCTCACACAGCTAGTCAGGAGGTGGGTTAATAACGAGGTAATTAGTGCTTGAAGTGGACCGGTACACTGCGCCTCCATATCAGGTTCTCTGCTAACGCGTGCGCCACCTGTTCCTCGCTCGCTCGCCTGCTAAACTCAGTCAGCGGGAGAGACGAGGGACCAGAGAAGCTCGGTGCCTTTCAACCAGCGATTATGTTGGCTAAGCAGAGTCATGTTTCTTGGTAGCCAATCAGAGCCAGTGTTTTTACACACATGCCAGCACACGCCACACACAATAATAACACACACACCAGCTAAACAGAGATTCGATGAAGCAGCAGAGATTTTTTTTAACAGTAGGTAACGGAAATAGTTACTTTCCCTGGTAACGAGTTACTTTTATTGCAGAGTAATTCAGTTACTAACTCAGTTACTTTTTGGAACAAGTAGTGAGTAACTATAACTAATTACTTTTTTCAAGTAACGTTCCCAACACTGGAAATAAGCTAGCTAGCTACAGACTAGTGTTAGCCTACATTTAATCAGTGCAAGATATGCATATTTAATTAAATCATTGTCCCCTCCCCTTTTAGCAGACTAACAACAGATGAGCCAGTTAGCAACATTCCAGGGAGGCTGTGGGGATTTATCTGTCTCTCTTGTTCTTTTTACCATAACAAAAAAATACAATGAAATAGTTCTAATGACAGAAATTCAAACAAATGATTTTCTCACATAATGATCATTATGAAATAAATAAAATAAAAAACACCTTCCTGTCTGTACTGGATGCTGCACAGCAGCTTACTTCTTACTTATTTGAGAAGCAAATAGTGAACTGCATCCTGTATGCAGACTTGCATGTACAAATCATCACCAGCAGTAAATATTGTGCTATTACTAATATTGAACTACAAGAAGCCAGACACTTGTAAGCCTTTAATTAGAGATGTAAAGCTTTTGATGGGACAGATAAGTCCTACAGAAGTGGTGACAGCTCTGTGCAGAGGGGGTCCAATTTGATTTTTTGTCATGGGGCCCAAAATTCCTGGCGGCCCCTCTGTTAACAACTAGTGAAGAAGCCAAGATGCTAACAGGTAAAAAGTGACAGACATATTCTCTTCTTCCATTTCTCCTCTGTTGAACTAAAGTTACTGTAATGCTGCTTAGAGACACGTCGACGCTGTATGGTGGGAGTTTTCTTAGGACAGACTGAGTTCTTCTGTAGGCTGGGACTTAAATTCTATCCATGTAATTCTCATGTAAATGAGTGATAAAGTAATACACTGTATAATTCCTCTCTATGAGGTAAGTTTCCAGTCCAAAAATTGCTATTTAATTAAACTTAGTGTTCCTGCTCTGTAGATTGGTTCAATCAGAGTGTGATTTTGCTCTGTAGCTTAGCTTACATACAAGCCCACATTTGTAAGCTTTTGATCTTATTTATAGTGGCTACTGTCTGAATTTAATAGCCTGATGGTGGAACGATTTGAAGTAATGATTACCATATGAATGGATGCATGTATGTATAATTGCTTTTACTCATTTTTTTTAATTGCTAATTTATTACAGCTAATAAATGCAGAAAATTAAGTTGTGATACTGTAAAACTTCAATTCCTAAATAGCCACATATCTCCTTTACTGACCTGGTGTGGGAACACATTTTGACAAATAAATACCTGCCTCAATGAAACACCTGGCCTGGTCTTTTGCAGATCGGTTAGATTCTCCACAATACCACTGTTAACTTAATTTAACAGAAACAACAAGACCCAAAGTCTAATTCTTCTAGATTTCACGGTGTAACCTGCATGGCAACAAGAGAGGAAAAGGGGGGGAAAGTGCTGACTAACGTTAATTTTGAAGGGCTTGTGAAGTCTGCTCCTTTTTTATATTTGATATTATTTGATCATAGTATTCTGTATGAAACAAACTGTTTGATAGTAGTTTTAGTTTTGTGCAAAAATAAATAAAGGCCTGTCCCATATGGATGCCTGTTCCAAATAAAGGCAGGGTCAATTCAGTGATTTTAGCAAATAAAAGTCCAAGCTATTATTCAGAGTATTACAGAAAATACCATGAAATAATGTAGTTTAGGCTTTAAATTGGTGCCTAGACCTGCCAACAAATGGAAACAAAACAGCCCACATTTCTTTAGACCTGCAGACCACAACTGACCTGTAGACCACAAACAGACCTCTGGACGACAGACTAACCTCAGAATCAGCTGCCCTGCCAATCTCCTGCTTCTCTCGCTCCCTCTCTCTCTATCTCTCTCTCTCCAATATCCATCTGGTCAATTAATTGAATGATATACCGATACATCAGCATTAATAGGGACACTATGACATTTAGTTTTCCCTGAAAACAACAGTCTATTGGGAATTTAAATTATGAAGTAGAGGAATTAAATAAACTGATTAATTTAAGCTTATAAATACAAATTATATTTGTATTATTCTATAGTATTTGTCAGTATTCTCTTTGTTGAGTACATGTCTGTACTGTAAAAAAATAAATAAAATTAAAGCTGCAAGCAGCGATGGGCGGGCCCTCGCACATGTAGCGCGTTGGGGTGTGAGCCGGTCGTGTAGCCTATTGTGGACCCCTGCCTGTGCGGCTGTGAATTTTCTATGCGATTCGGACGCTGCATGAAGGTATTGTAACTCACTTCCTGTTGCCAGCAAGTGGCGCTATGACTGTGGGTGAATGTCGGCATGTACATTTGTTCCGGGCGGGCCTGTTATTAAATTTAATACAGATCTGAACATGTACAGTGAAGTTAGAAGCACTTCCTGTGTCATGGCGATGAGTCGATCTTTGACGTCACGCCCATCGACGGAAACTCGCAGATAGCACAACTTTTCATCGTCAATGCCTTTAGAAGGCACAGCAGAAATTTGAAGTCGATCCGACTAAATCCCTAGGAGGAGTTCGTCAAAGTACGGAGTGTGTAAATCATCCAAAAATTGACGCAGAATTCAAAATGGCCGACTTCCTGTTGAGATTAGAGGAGTGGTCCAAGAGGCTTTTTTTTGCGTCTGGACATGATAGATATACCACAGAAATTCCGTAACTGTAGGTTAAACGTGGCACGGGGGCTGCTTCGTTAAAGGTCACTTCCTGTTGCCAGCAGGTGGCGCTATGACTGTGGGTGAATATCGGCATTTAGATTTGTTCAGGGCGGGACTCTTGTGAAACGTGCAAAATTTCGTGCAGATCTGAGCATGTACAATGAAGTTACAACAACTTCCTTTTTCATGGCGAATCATCAACGCCACGGACACGCCCATTGACGAAAACACGCAGATAGCACAACTTTTCATCGTCAATGCCTTTAGAAGGCACAGCAGAAATTTGAAGGCGATCCGACTAAATCCCTAGGAGGAGTTCGTTAAAGTACAGAGTGTGTAAATCGTCCCAAAATGGCGGCCAAATTATAAATGGCGGACTTCCTGTCGAGTTTAGGGTATGGGTTCTTGAGGCTGTGCGTCAAGACGTGATACACGTCCCCACCAAATTTCGTCCATGTAGGTCGAACGTGGACGAGGGGCTAATTTTTCTAATTTTCTTAGGTGGCGCTAGCGAGCCATTTTGCCACGCCGTCCGCTAAAACACACAAAATACGAAATTTTTCACCAGTCCTGACATGCGTGCCAAATTTGGTGAGTTTTCGAGCATGTTGCGACCGCGAAAATGGGGCTTACTTTGCAGAAAAAAGAAAGAAAGAAAAAGAAAGAAAGAAAGAAATATAATCCTTACAATTTCAATAGGGTCCTCGCACCGTTAGTGCTCGGGCCCTAATAAAATATATCCAATTCTAACAATAATTTTTCATATTATTGTTTGGGGGGCTTAGGACCATGTTAGGGTACTTTCAGCCCCTTTAGAATAGCCCTAATGTCCATTACTGAAAAGCAAACAGGCAAGCTAACAGTGATGTATCACGTCAGCATTGTGTCAATATGCGGCTCACTGTGCTGTATGAAAGGTATGGAGACGGTGTGGATCTGCCTCTGACAGTAACAGAGCCTGAACATGCTTGGAGAAAAGACAGTTGGCATGCCAGTGTTTTGGCGTTAATCGTTTTCTGTACGAAAGCGATTGTGTTTCGGATTATGCTTGCTCATGAGTTCAGTGAGCACACTTACAAGCACACACCTGGTTTCAATGTTAAAGCCTATATGTAAACTGTAATGGGAATTCCAAACATATTGCATGTAACCCTGGACTCAGGGAGACTCATCTGTGATGTGGCACTGAATCTGCATAAACGTAACTGTCAAAATATCTTTGTTCTCTGTGTTATCCAGACTTCAGGGACAACGTGTCTCTGAATTGCCATCACAAAACTATGTATTACCCCTTTGAAAAACAGAGTGCTCTACTAATGCACACAAATGTTCAAACAGAGGTATTCAAAGAATACCACTAAAAACACCAGTGAAAATGATTTAGACTTTCACAAGCAATGCTCATCAAGCTGAATGCAGGTGGTGATCTCCTTTTTCATTATGATTAGGGCTGGGTATCGTTCAAAGATTTTCGATAGCAATATCAATACCTCGACTTTGATACCGGTTCCTGAGATACTTTTTTTGATACCAGTTTTATTCTCAACAAACGGAGAACCACTGTTGTGTGTATAAAGTAATGTAATTGTCACATTATTATCATTAATACTTTATTTTAATAATTGTTCCTTTGAAAAATGCTACTGCTTGTCAAAACCAAGACATATTTTCAATGTAACATCGGCCTATATTGTGGTTTTGTTGTTTTTATTCCTCTTTCTTTAGTTTTTATAATGTCATTTTATTGTTTATTAATTATATATTTTTATTGTTTATATGTGAATTTGTGCTCTGGCACCATTGCAGCCTAAACATTCATGGCAACAGGCCTGAGAGAAAGAGAGAGAAATCTCTCATCTGATGGAAACAAAGTTTCTGCCTCTACATATCAAAGTTTCCTCCTCACTAGACACAGCAAAAACTGGAGTGTTAAAATTTCAGGGTTAAACATTTCCGAGTTGATTTTAACTCCCAAAGTGTAATTTTAACAAATTCGGAATTAAATGATGTTTAATATTGGGGTTCTTTTACAGTGTTGATTTCCTCAGTGTTAGCAAACCCTCCCTGGTGTTAGCCCAACTCTGCAGAGATGTAATTAAGCTCCGCCCACGAAAGCCACGCATTTCAAGATTTCAACCGCCAATGAAGACGAAGGAGATGCACATATCACTTTCGGTTAGAAACAGCACATTTTCCTCCTTCACGAAGCTCTTCAAGGTAAGTCCAATTAAATCAGACTAACTACAACAATTGTAAATTGATGTTGTGAACTGTGACATCTACAGACAATATATGCTTTATAAAACGTTGTTTGTTGCCAGGACGGAACAGTAAAATTGTCCAGGTGACGTTAATTCGCACGCCCAAACAGTTAGCTAGTAAATAACGCTAGCTAGCTAACGTTACCTGTTAAGTACTAAAACCGTCTCCCGCTTTATCAGCGAATTAACAACAATTAACAGCTCAAAGTCATGAAAAACAACAATTTATGATGTTTACTAATGCTGACGGTTAAATGGTATTTTCATGTGTTACTTAGGGATGGGCACTGAAACGCGCTTTTAAACAGGCACGGGGCAAAATACCGTAGTGTTAACGTTATCAGGCTGCAGCCTCTGCCCACTCTGTGTCGGCCTGCTGTCGGCGCCCACACTCTCGCGCGCAAATACACACACACACACAACAAGCGCGCACAAACAGCGACTTGCAGATCAGAAGATAAAAAAGAATGTATCTGCGCTCTTGTCTGTGTAGTGTGATCTGGACTTCTACTGTTTCTACTTTAAATATTACTTTGTCAAATTTTCTTGCATTGCTCAGGAAAAATGCTAGTCCAGGTGAAGTACAAACAGCAGCAGAAGTATGTGAAGTTGGACGAGGTGGATGGACGGTTTGACTTTCTTCAGTTCCACGAAAAAGGTTTTCTTTTACTTTACTTTTTTAAAACTCATTCAGCCAGTTCATTGGTTATAGATTTCTTTTCATATTTTTGGCAGACACTAAAATGGAGTCGGTTGCTCAACATTTTTAGTTGAGTGTAAAGCATAATATCTACCATCAGTCAATAAACATGGGGAAAAAATCATTAACTTTAAAATTTGGACATAATAGGGAATGTGTTTTGTCAGGGGGAAAGCACATTCATTTTTATCTTACTCTCCTTTACAGTCATCGAAAGATTTTGCCTACCACCTGATGCAGAAGTTACATACAAAGATGCCACTGGTACAGAAGTTGATGGAGAAATATTCAGCGACCTCGTTGGACAAGGAAATGTGGTGCTGACAGTTTTCTCAAGTGATGGTGAGTTACAGAGAAATTATAATCAAGTACTCTACATACGACAGAAACATTTTAATTTAACATATTTTTTATTCCTTTAGAATTTTCTGATTGGTCCTTGTCGTCGTGTTCTTCTGAGACATCTGACTCAAGCTCCAGCTCATCAACTATCATCATAGATGAGGTCCCTGGCAAGAAACAAAGACTTGAGGATACATGTGATGCAGAGTCTGCCAAACAGGTTAAAAAACTTTATTCTCATGACTCTTTAACATCTGACATTCATCTGAGGCTCTAAAAAGCTGTTTATCACCATGTTTGGCATTCTCATGGTTTTGTTTTTTATTAGTTGATTGAAACTGTGCTACTGAAGCAAGTCCGGTGGTGAAGCAGTACTACAAGAGTACCAAACTACAAAACCCTCACTGATGCCACAAGAAGACAAATGGTCAACATACTCGTGGGTCACATGGTTGATAAGCATGGGTATGTATGTTTCAAATTCTTTTGTGTCAAATAACTACATGGCCATTGCATAAATTTAGATTACTAATTTAATATCCCCTCTCAGGCACCTCCCCACTAAAGCAATCAGAGAAGAGTATGCTCTCGGGATAGTGATGCTGTTCCCTTCTCTCAAGGATCCATATGCCAAGAAAGGCTATGTAATAGTCACACCATATTTGCATATTGTGACATGAATCTGTGTCCATTACATTGAATTCTCTGTATTTTCTCATGAGTTGAGTATGCAACAAGTGTTTTTTCCCTTACAGGAACACTTCTATGATGCTGCCAGCAGCACAGGATACATTTCTTGGCGTCTGAAAACAGTCCAAAGGAGGATTACGTCGAGGATCTGTACTACCACCAAACAGTTCTGTTGCCGTTTTCCAGGAGGTCCAAATTTCCAAAGGACAGTTAATGTCGAAGGCAGCTCGATGGGGATGCCTGCCAAGAGGCCATATCCTTGCTCAACCATACTGCAGACAATTTCCAGATTCTCCAGAAGATGAGAGAGACCTTTCAGCACCGGCAGAAGCTTGTTAATGATCCAGGCAGGAGTGATGATATCCTCTCAACATTCCCAAGATTCCTGGATACAAAAGGATTGGTAAGTTTGAAAATAGATGTTTAGATGGCTTGAAATTGGAAAATATTTCCCGTAGTAGTAGTTTAATAATGTTGTTCTTAAAGGTGGAACAAGACTTCACTCTCCTATTTGGTGACGAGACATCCTCCAGGCTGCTTCAGAAATGGGATGTGTTCTTCAAGCCAAATGTCATACAAGAAGCTAAACAGCTCACTTCAACTCGGAGTTAAGTACGCTGATACAGTCAGCGGAAAGTTCCTCAGGAAGTGATGAAGCAACAAGTGAGTTCGATTTGTTTTCTTAGGAATATATAAAAGTGTTGACTTTTTCTTAAATTTCATTTATTTATTCTGTAATTCTCTGTTCATTCTTGTGCCTCTTTGTCCTCAGCCTATGACCAAGAAATGGCCTCCCTGTTGTTGCTGATACATCTCCTTCCACCACCACCTGGAGGACCAAAGTCGCCAAAAATTAGTGCATGTGATGCAGTTGAGAGACTTGTTGTCTTTCACAAGGTAATTATATTATTACGGTAACAATAATAATCTGTCATGTAATTTTGCAGGACTCTTGTAAACTCTTGTTTCTTAACGGGACAATCCTGTTAAAACAAAGGTTAAATAAAACTTTCTTGGGCACGTAAAATTAGATTGTTAAAGTGTATGGATAAGAAATTCAGTCCTAAAGGTCTTGTGTGTACATTTAGAAGGATCTTACGTGCAGAAAGAAATATGATGTGAATAACTGATTTTATTAGTGTATAATATGCTAAAAAAAATCACATTTTGTTACCTTAGCATGAGTCTATGTAAAGAAGCCTCCACACTGCCTTCCACACTAATAATCACTTCTATAATAATATTAATCAATATATATAATGTCTTTTTTTTGGTTTCACATTATTCTTGAGTCTAATGTTCAGCTTCCTTATCTTATCCCTAGTCATGCTGCAGTTTGGAGGAGCATCTCCGCAACCAGCAGGGTCAGCAGCCATACCTGCTTGCCGTTGGTCGTCAGAAGAACAAGATTGACAACTTCTATATCGCCATGGATAAGCATCTCATCCCATGCCAGGCAAACCGTTCCCTTGGGGCATTTGATGAACTTTTCAAAGTGCACTTTGTGTTTAATTTGTCTTATGATGGAGCACTGGTGAACTTCTACACATTTCTGCAGACAACAGTATACAACATTGATGTGGGAAAAATGAAGGAGTCACCCAGAGTTCGAGACTTGAGAGCCCGACTGCTTAACCAGCCCGTACCGCTCACATTCTGTGAGTAAAAGGCTAAAACAATGCTGACCTGTTTCATGTGTCAGAAACTGTATCCCAGCAGTCAGCAGTTGATTTCACATTTAAGAGTTCAACACGGTTACTATCCTGGACCAAAGTTCAAATTGTTTTGTGCTCAGCACAGCTGTAGGCATCAGTTCCTAACATATGCAGGTTTTCGGAAACACCTCAATAGTGTTCATAGCAATGTTCAGCAAATTGCTCAAACTTCAACTGCTGCGTGTTCCTCTTGTGAGCCAGTTGCAACTTCATCTCAGGCACATACTTTGGAAGACCAGTTTAGTCCCCCAAATCAATGTAGCTCTTCCAGTGTTTCTTCTCAGAGAAATGATTCTGGACTTAAAGATCCAACCAAAGAAATGTGTGCATCTATTGTGGCCAAATTACAGGGGAGTGGGATTTCCAACAGTTTGGTATCCTCAATTGTAGGAGATTTGGAGGAACTAACAAGTGAGCTCCGCTCACAAGCACAGCACACTGCTATATCTGCTTTACCCGTTACTGACCCAAACATACCTGTTATTAATGAAGCTTTTGAACATTTTGAAAACCCGTTCACAAATCTGAATACAGAATGGAAAAGAAACAAATACTTCAATCTAAAATGGGGAGTTGTCGAGCCAGCAGAAATAACACTAGGTGTGAGATATGACAACAGACGAAATCAAAAATCCGGTACTTATGATCAAGTACCTGTGAAGGATACTTTTATATATGTGCCGATTTTAGAAACACTGAAGTTTATGTGCAGAAATCCAGACATTTGTGTTCTCCTGAAGAAAGATTGTAGAACAGAGCCAGACATTTACAGTGACTTTTTTGATGGCAGTTATTTTAAAACACATCCTTTGTTTGCAGCAAAAAGACATGCATTACAAATTCAAATATATTATGATGAGTTTGAAACAGCCAATCCCCTTGGCTCCAAACGTGGAATTCACAAAATTGGCTGTCTTTATTTTATTGTAAGAAACTTACCCCCCAAATTTAATTCAGTTCTGATGAACATTCATTTGGTAGCACTTTTTCATATACAAGATCTGCATAAGTATGGTTTTGATGTAATACTGGAACCATTGTTAAATGATGTGAAAAAACTGGAGAGCCAAGGAATAAGTCTTCCATTTTCTGATGAGCAGGTATATGGTACAATCTCACAGATCACAGGAGATAATCTAGGGATGCACACAATTCTTGGTTTTAATGAGTCATTTAGTAGTCGTCATTTCTGTCGCCTTTGTTTGATTGAGAAGAATGATTGTCAAACAGTATACAGTGAGGATGATCCTAAGGTGATCCTTCAGCGGAAAAGAGATGTTTGAGATGCATTGCCAGACTCTCCAGGAAAACCCACAACTTAAGTCACTCTATGGTTTGAAAAAAATTCTACACTTAATTCATTAAAAGTATTTCCATGTATGTAATAACTATTCATTTGATATAATGCATGATCTTCTTGAGGGTGTGGCTCAGTATGAGATCAAATTGCTTTTTGGATATCTCACAGAACACTTCATGTCAGAACAGGACTTGCTTTCTAGGATTTATAGTTTTGATTATGGATTTTTAGAACGAAAAAACCGTCCCACAAAGATTATTTTGGAGAGTGCTGGTAATGGCATTGGTTTGAATTCTATTCAGACATTGTGTCTTGTTAAAAACATCCCACTGTTGTTTGGTGACATTATTCCTGAAGGAAACAAAACTGGAATTTGTTGTTATTGTTACTTCAAATAATGAACATAGTTTTATCACCATCTCTCACACAAGGTATGACAATATATTTAAAGCATTTGATTGGTGACCACCACAAACTATTTAAGCACTTGTATCCACATAGGAACTTGATACCTAAGCATCATTTTATGATCCATTACCCATCTTCTATAAGGAAAATTGGCCCTTTATTACATATGTGGAGTATGAGGTTTGAAGCTAAACACAAACTGTTTAAAGACTCCTTTAAAAATTTCAAAAACATAACCAAATCCCTTGCTAAAAAGCATCAGATGGCCATTGCTTATCACTGGGAAACCTTTACTCTCAAACAAAATGAGTATGGGCCAATTAAATCGTTTTCCCTTAAGGATGAGAATGTGGTCAACAATGAAATGCTTGAAATTATGTTGGCAAAAGATGTTTTCTCAACTAGTTGGGTTAAAGTTGATGGTGTAGAGTATAAAGCTGGACTTGTTGTTTGCAGTGCAGTGGAAGAAGACATGCCTGTCTTTTGTCAAATAAGTAACATACTTTTGGTTGAAAATCACATTTATTTTTTTGACTAACAGACTACTCACAGAAGTTTTTCATGAACACCATCATGCTTTCAGAGTATTTAAAAGTGAGGAAAGGTTTATAATGAAAATGTCTGAGCTTAAATTTTACAAACCGTTTGACATTCAAAGCTCATACAGTCATTCAGATGAAAATCTGTACATTATACCTTCATTTGTAATGTTTTGAATAAACTGTCACTGCAAATGAAAAGGCAAAAATAAATGTTATTGAACATTATTTGTTTATTGTAATTCATTCTTATAATTCAATTTTAACACTTTTTAGTGTAGATTTAACACTTCAGGAAGGGAAACTAACACTACACAAATAGTAAAACTTAAACTAAGAGCAGTGTTATTTGTCTAATCTCTAAGTGTTACTTTAACTCTGTGTTCTGAGTTTAAAAAGGAACTCTGGCATAGTGTTAAATGTTTTAACTATTTTGAAAGTGTTAATTTAACTCTGGAGAGTGTGGAGCTATATAAACCCTAAAAAAGTGTTGAAATCAACTCTGTGGGAGTTAATTCAACACTCCAGTTTTTGCTGTGGAGGAAGAGGTGGCCAGGCAACAACTATCACAACTAAAAGCAAACTCAGCCGTGTAAGGGCAGAAAATTGTATTCTTCTTACACTTATTATCCATTTATGCAAGTACTTATAATAGTGCTATTTTTCCTTTACTTATTATTATGTCTTATTCATTGTTTAAGCTTCAACATGTTCCTTTTATTATTATTCTTATTATTATTCTCATTCTGCTAGTCTGTCCACATGTGTGTAGGGTTTAAGTCAAGGATGTGAAGTTGTTTTCTGTTTCTCTCCTGTTTTGTCTGGGACCAGGCAGAGCAGGCAGAGGATCTTTTTGTTCCCAAAACATAGATACTCAGACTGTGTAAATGACTATGCATCCCTTTGTTCTGGGCCAGACGTTACTGACTGTCTTAGAAGACAGAACCTCTGGTCCAGCTGATTCTGTTGTAGTACTTCTCTGTTTATTCTCTTTTGTTAAGTAAATTCTTCAAAGACAACGGTTGGTTGTAACTCCATTATTTGCCTAATCTCTCACCAGGAATCTAAATTTCCACGACAATTTTGGCGGCTCCGGTGGGACGGACGCATGATCTGGACTCTGGTGAAATGTGGAGGCGTCTATTTAGATAGTAGATTCCTCCTGCTGGGTGAGAAGCTGCATTCAACTGAGCCCTGGTCATCGCTCCGGTCCTGAACTTACACGGTGAGAAATTGGTGAATGATTGAGTGAGAAGCTAAAAAGAGTGAGTTTGAACAGAGTGAAGGAAGTTGTCTCATACCTCGCGACCGAGTGGTTTGCAGGGCCCCTCTATCTGCTTGTTAACTGATAAGTGGGTGGGGTAGTTGGTACTGGATCAAAGGGGCTCGCGGACAGACGTGTCCTGGTTTTCTCTGTGGGGACCGAGGGTTTTTGGGGTTTCCAGCTGATAAGTTAAGGGTTGCAGCGCTTAGCCTCAGACTTAACCGAACTCAGTGGACCTGATTATTGCTGTGGACCCAAGTGCAGAGTAGCTAGTAGTGAGAGACGATGGGGAAGTGTCAGAGTAAAGTGAGGTCTGGAGGTGGAACTGTTTGACCATTACCCTCACCAATCGTGAAATGCATGACTGAAAAACATAAAAACTCTATGGGACAATTTGATAAGTGGGTTGAATTTGGGTTCCCAGCAACGGGGAGCCTTAGTCTACATCAATTGCAACAACTGAAGGTACGTTTGGAGGCAGAGGAAAGGGAGGTGGCAGAGAAACATGCAGCCTTGTCCAAGAAACAGCAAAAGAAAAATCAACCATTTAAAGCAGACTGGAAAGCTTATATGAAATGGAGGGATGAGGCAGAGGCTAGGGAAAGAAAAAGTCACAGGAAAGATGATCAGGATAAGAGCACTCAGGCTAAAAAGAGGGAGAGCATGAAAAAGGATTTTTGGGATTTTTTGGCACAATGCACACAACAAACACAACTTAACACTTCGTATCCTTCTTTGCCTGAGGTGTACACTGCAAAAAAATCCATTTCGGTTGGATCCGAACCTGGACTCCGCACCGCTTCCTCCTCCCTACAACCCAGATGTGAACCAACCGCCAGATCCAGACCAACAGCTCCAAGGAGCGCATGCAATGGTTCCGGAGGAGCCTGAAACCAAAGCCGCAACACCAGCTGTGGCTGCTGGAGGGCCAGTAACGCTTCGCGTTGCATCAAAGACTGAGGGAGAGGGCCCTGGAGGTGTCGGAACAGGCGCCTCAGAGACGCGGCTCTATGTGCAGAGGTACTGACAGGAAGCCGAGGGCACTATCTTTGGAGCGACCTCGATATGCGCTGAGGTCAGAGCCTAAGACTGATGAACATTTGAACCTGGAAATGCCAATGATGGAAGCTGCAGGGCACGCAGGCCCGGTGCTAGTTTTCCGTCCCTGGACTGAAGCAGATATTGCAGACGCAATGGTTCATTTGACCAGTCCGGTTGACAACATCGAAAATTTTGAGAAACAAAGAGTCCTCAGGCGGAGGAAACGGGGGGGCTTGCTCAAACTGGAAAAGAAAAGGCCGGAGAAGAACAGGAAAGAAGAACCGGCAAAGTTCCAGTGACTCGGATGTTTGTTGGAACTGTGGGGAAACTGGACATTGGCGGGATGAATGTAAAAAGGAAAAAAAAGAGGGTTTACGTGAACTGGAACGAGGGAGTGGAGGCGGAGCGGACCCTGGGGACGGACCAGCCTGCCACACACACATCAATGGGTGAGTCTCAAACTATAACAGACTATGACAAAATAATGATGGCAATAACTTACATTGAAGCTAAGAAAACATTGATAAACTTGACCGTTTGACTTTTGAAATGTATAAATCAACACTGTAGCCTACTCAGGCCTTTGATTTTCAACCAGATGATTCCTTACACTGCACAGCACACTGTTCTGAGGGACAAGATGAAAAATTTGAGAAATTATGGAACAGGGACAGTCAAAAGGTAGAAACACTGTGTTTACAGCATGTTTGTTGGACAAGCAGGGCTGCTGTTGTTTCTGTGTGTCTCTCTTCTGCTCTATCTCAGTTGTTCCAGGGTGAGTTTTGCCCGCATGTGGCGTTGGCTAAGCCTGCCGATTGGAAATGGAGGGATCTGGAGAAATGGGTTCACGTTCGGAGTCGGCTGACTGACTACAAGCCCGTGAAAGGGGACCCGAGAACACTGTACAGTAAGGAGGGTGATGTATTCAACTGTTTTGACATACACTGCTCTGGTTAAGAGATCTGTTGAACTAAGTCCAGTAACAGATTTCTCATGCAACATGGTTGCGCACACACAGGTGGACATGGCCGAACTGTCCGAGGTGCCGATTGAGTTGTGGGCCCGTCACAAACTTGACGTGGGACTGATAAAAGGAGCCACGCCTCTGGTTGTTCGCCCAAGATCAGATTTTCGTCCCTGTGTGAAACAATATCCCATTAAACAAGAAGCGCTTGAAGGTATTAAACCGGTTTTTGATTCATTGTTACAGGCTGGAGTCATCGCTCCATGTCCTGACTCCCCAGTGCGCACACCCATTTTTCCGGTAAAGAAAATCCGGGAAGAAGGTCAATCTACAGAATGGAGGTTTGTCCAAGACCTGCAGGCAGTAAATGCAGCGGTGCATCCGCGAGCACCAGAAGTGGCAAATCCACACACAATTTTGTCATTGATTCCGGCAGATGCCACACATTTTTCGGGTGTTGATCTGGCAAATGCATTTTTTTTTTCAGTACCAGTACACAAAGACAGCCAGTACTGGTTTGCTTTTTCCTTTAACGGGAAAAGCTACACGTGGTCGTGCTGCCCCATGGGAAACTGCGAATCCCCTGGGGTTTTTCACAGTGCGCTACGTGATAGTCTCCAAAGTTTACATCTACCGCACGGTTCGGTTTTGTTGCAGTACGTTGATGACATCATGGTCTGCAGTCCATCTCATGAAGCATGCAAGCTTGATACCATTGTGTTGCTAAAACATTTAGCTCACAATGGCCACAAGGCTAGTCTGTCTAAATTGCAATTCGCACAGACAGAAGTGAAATATTTGGGGCACGTGATCACTGCAGAGGGCAAATCCCTCTCCCCCAAACGGCTTTTGAGTATTCAGTCTGTTCCAAAACCACAAACAAAGAAACAGTTAACGAGTTTTCTAGGAATGACATCATACTGTAGACAATGGCTGCCAAACTACTCACAAAGAGAGGCACCCCTCTCTTCCATGATTCATGGTAAAGATCTCTGTGCACATGACCGACTGACTTGGACTGACGAGGCTGAAAGAGCTTTCACAGACTTAAAGGGCTCTTTACAGTCTGCGCCCACACTGGGCCTTCCAAAACCTGACCGACCATTTACTCAGTTTGTTGATGAGAAGAACGGGTACATGACTTCTGTTCTGACTCAAGAACACGGGGGAAAACAACGACCTGTAGGTTTTTTTTCCTCCAGACTTGACCCTGTTGCTGCTGGACTGCCACTGTGCCTGCGAGCTGTAGCAGCAGCGGAAAAGGCAGTGGTGGCATCACGAGACATTGTGGGATATGGTGATCTCACACTCATGGTACCGCATGCGGTTGCACACATTCTACACACACAAAAGACATCGCATTTGTCTGCGCAGCGCTGGTTAAGATATCACACTACTCTTCTTGACATGCCTAACATCACTGTTAAAAGATGTACTGTTCTTAACCCTGCTACTCTCCTCCCTACCCCAGCAGATGGGGATCCACACGATTGTGTTGTTTCCATAAACCAGGTGTGCACTCCAAGACCAGATCTAACAGACATCCCTCTGGAAAATGCAGATCTTGAGCTGTTCGTGGACGGATCAGCGTCCCGCTCTCCAGACACTGGTGAAGGTTTGGTGGGGTTTGCAGTTGTCACTCAGCATGAAACATTGTTCAGTGGTAAATTACCTGCACATTTTTCAGCTCAGGCCGCAGAGCTAGTGGCTCTCACGGAAGCCTGCAAGCTGGGTAAAGGCAAAACAGTTAATATCTACACAGACTCTCGTTATGCATTTGCAACAATTCATGATTTTGCTGCTTTGTGGCGGCAGAGAGATTTTCTGACATCAGCATGAAACATTGTTCAGTGGTAAATTACCTGCACATTTTTCAGCTCAGGCCGCAGAGCTAGTGGCTCTCACGGAAGCCTGCAAGCTGGGTAAGGGCAAAACAGTTAATATCTACACAGACTCTCGTTATGCATTTGCAACAATTCATGATTTTGCTGCTTTGTGGCGGCAGAGAGATTTTCTGACATCAGCAGGTAAACCAATAGCACACCACAACCTTGTGTCTGGCCTGTTGGATGCTGCTCTGCTCCCTACAGCGATTGCAGTGATAAAATGTGCTGCACACTCTAACAAAACAGATTCTGTTTCTGCAGGAAATGCTGCAGCAGATGCAGCTGCTAAGACAGCAGCAGTATCAGGCTCCAAGTTTGTTCCATGTTGTCTAATGTTGGATACACCTGAGGAGGTGTCTCCATATGATGATGTGAAAACCCTTCAGTCTCTTTCTACTCCACAGGAGCGAGCCCAGTGGGCTAAGTCAGGAGCTGGGTTCAGAAACTCTGTGTGGATGGGTCCTGATGACAAGCCATGTTTGCCACGTGCTCTCTACCATTGTTACGCAAAAATGGCTCATGGGAGAGATCACGTGGGCAAAGGGGGGATGTGCTCAGCAATTAACTCTGTGTGGTACACGAGGGGGTTTTCTGTTTTTGCACAGGATTTTTGCAAGAAATGTATGGTTTGTGCAGCTAACAATGCAACAGGGGCTATTCACATGCCACCAGCTGGTCATCCACCGCCAGGTAAGCCTTTTGATCACCTTATGATGGACTTCATTCAACTTTCCCCATGCCAGGGAAAGACATACTGCCTTGTTGTTGTTGATATGTTCAGTAAATGGGTTGAGGTGTTTCCATCTGCCAAGCAGGATGCCAGTGCAGTGGCAAAAGCCTTACTGACCGAGCTGATTCCTAGGTGGGGAATCCCAACAGTCATCAGCAGTGACAATGGACCAGGATTTGTAAACGAGGCTCTTTCAGAGGTTTCCAAATACCTTGGATTTGACATGCGCCATCACTGTTCTTATCACCCCCAGAGTGCAGGGGCTGTGGAACGTGAGAATGGGGCACTTAAGTCCAAATTAGCGAAGTGTTGTGATGAGACAGGACTCTCATGGGTAAAGGCACTCCCACTAGTGCTTTTCCACATGCACACACGGGTGAGAAACAAATGGGGTCTGAGCCCATTTGAAATCCTTTTTGGCAGACCCCCACGGACGGGAATAGGGCCAGTGAGGCACTCGGTACCAACCACATCAAGTTGTGATGATGAAATGTTGAGATACTGTGCTAATTTGTCTTCTTCTCTTTCGGCTCTGCACTCCCAGGTGAAAAGTGCATTACCCTCAGTGGCTACGGCTACTCTCCACAACCTGAAACCTGGAGATTGGGTACTCATCAAGGACCACAGGAGGAAGCACTGGAAGCAACGGCGTTTCGGGGTCCTTTCCAAGTTCTTCTAACCACCGAAACCGCAGTGAAAGTCACAGGACGGGATACATGGGTTCACGCCAGCCACTGTAAGCCTATCCCAGAACCCTGCAACGACGTGGTGACCTCCATCCACATCCCGACCCAACCGGCTCGAGCTCAGCCAACCAGACGCGCTGATGACAGCACGCCAGAAGGGTAATTACCTGTGTTCCAGGTAACCACAAGTCACTATTTTCGGTATTTTGAATTGACCGCACATATAGGCTTAGGCACATAACATTCATTGCTCCGTGGGGACATGAGTGAGGGGGGGAAGAAGAAAGAAGCAGGCAGCAAAACACTACATTACACGTATTTGAACTACAGAGTGACCAACGAGGAAATGATGATGGAATCCAGCTCCACACGACCGTGGCACTCCTTCCGGTTGCCAGGATGGGAGCAGCTTGGTTTGAGAGGTTCAATGTTGTTGTTGTTGTGTGGTATTTCTGTGATTGTAGTGTTTCCTATTCTGTATGTTTTTGAACAACGTCCACCTGCATCCAACTCGACCACACTGACACCACATAGTCTTAACAGATCAAAGCGAGCAGTAACACCACTGACATTCCCACCGGAGGAGAACTCCTGGTACCGAGTATTGAATAGTTCTGTGCGAGCCACTGTAAATTATAAGGCAGTTACCTCTGCCTTATACAGCCTGCGCAGAATGCTCACATGTAGTTTCAAAATTTAAACCTTTTCCACTCTCCGAAACCTCCAAAACCCCGGCCGGGGCCTGGAACTGCATGCTCACACGCGGCTACAAAATAGGTTGGCGTTAGACATGTTACTTGCGGAGAAAGGAGGCGTTTGCGTCATGTTGCACATTTATTCCCAACAACACTGACAGCGACGGCACTTTTACTTTAGCATTGTCTAAACTGGAAACTCTAGCCCGAGAGTTAAAAGAGAATGCTGGCACAGATGTCTGGATGACTGAGTGGTTTGACTCGATGATCCGGAAATGGAAGTCATTCCTCCTGACCTCTGGGTCTGCTGTAATCATGACCCTAGCAGTGTTCGCACTGATAGGATGTTGCGTCATTCCCTGTATCCGAGGTGTCATAGGCAAGACTGTCAACGCAGCTCTTGCCCACCAGATGTTGTCCCTAACTGAGCATCTGGCAGATACTAACTGGATTCCTCCTTTTCAGGATGTTGATTGTTTTGACCAGATAGTTTAGATCAAACTGTATTTTTTCCAACCTTTTGCTTGCTCATAACTCCAGGATGTCTATGTTCTACAAAAAACAGCTAAGGCTAATTTTCTTATTGTCAGTTGATGATGCGTTTGTTTAAACAGTAAAATGAGAACATTTGTTGATGTACTGACAATTTTCTATACTTAGGTTTGTCCATTTATATGGCCAGAGGGAGGACTGTAAGGGCAGAAAATTGTATTCTTCTTACACTTATTATCCATTTATGCAAGTACTTATAATAGTGCTATTTTTCCTTTACTTATTATTATGTCTTATTCATTGTTTAAGCTTCAACATGTTCCTTTTATTATTATTCTTATTATTATTCTCATTCTGCTAGTCTGTCCACATGTGTGTAGGGTTTAAGTCAAGGATGTGGAGTTGTTTTCTGTTTCTCTCCTGTTTTGTCTGGGACCAGGCAGAGCAGGCAGAGGATCTTTTTGTTCCCAAAACATAGATACTCAGACTGTGTAAATGACTATGCATCCCTTTGTTCTGGGCCAGACGTTACTGACTGTCTTAGAAGACAGAACCTCTGGTCCAGCTGATTCTGTTGTAGTACTTCTCTGTTTATTCTCTTTTGTTAAATAAATTCTTCAAAGACAACGGTTGGTTGTAACTCCATTATTTGCCTAATCTCTCACCAGGAATCTAAATTTCCACGACAAGCCGCATGTGTCTTTAATCCACTGCAGCAAAGTCGCAGACATCAGCCCAAGGATCGGTACGTGATGTCACTATCATACGGAAGCGCTTCCGCCAGCTGCACATACTGATCTTTGGGAAAATGTAGCGTGTGTGGAAGCTACCGCGCTACTCTGTCAATAAAAGAGATTTGATTTGATTCAGAAAACAGCGACGCTGCCACCAAGCAGCATGTAGTTAAACTAGTAACGGTGCTGCTTGTAGCGACGCTGCTGCCCAACGCTGCTCGTACGATGATGCACTGGCTCTGTCTTGTTGCAGCAAAGACAGAGCGACTTTCTGCTCTTAAATTTATTTCACGCACAGTCAAAGGCTTCACCAGGTTTGTCGTGTTGTCTCTTGGCAGCAATTATCTTATGTCGCAAATATTGCATCGCGCGTTGCTGCATCAAGCCACACTTTTGATTTTCTCCACGTCTTTTAAGTTCACCTGAATCATGCAGATTATTGTTACTCAGATCCGGCTCTGTCAGCCTAGAGGACTGGGAGCTGAATACTGGGGACAGGGATTCACAGACAGCTGTTGGACAGCACTTTGTGTACGAACATTTCTGAAGTCGGCCGGGTTTGCTTCTGGCAAAATTTACTTTTAAGAAGCTTCCCAATGGAAAATTCGACAAGACTAAGTACATCTTATTGAACATGATTTAGTTTCATCACCAATTATCACAGTAGAACAGCTTTCTCAAGCAGTTCGTGATGCATTTTGGAAACAGGAGATGAGCCCCTGGTCTAATGCGCCACCTGGCTTGAAACCCGTTCGCACACATAGTCTGAATGCCTTCGGCTGAATTCAAGTGAGCCATTTTAATCTAGATTAATTTCAAGATTTCAGTGAGATTAATCTAGATTTAAAAAAATTAATCTATGCCCACCACTAATCTAAACATAGATGAGGTTTATGATTTATGCTGTTTAATGTGTGAATTTGAAATAGAAGAAATCCAAAATTTTCTGAAATGTTAAATCTAAAATCATGACAAAAGAGATTTGGAATTCCTCATGACAAAGTGTAACTTGATCTGACCTCAGGGTTTCCAGTTTACAGTGTGGACTCTCCAGTCCAGCAGACAGCAGCTTCACTCCTGAATCCTGCAGGTTGTTGTTACTCAGGTCCAGCTCTCTCAGACTAGAGGACTGGGAGCTGAGAACTGAGGACAGAGCTTCACAGCTTCTCTCTGAGAGGTTACAGTCACTCAGTCTGCAGAGACAACAGGAAGGAAACAAGTAATAACACATTTATTTTTTCTCCAGTTGAAAGACAGCAGAGTATTTATTGATGAATCAATCCCACTTACAGAGCTTTGTTGGAGGCTTTGACCACTGGCAGCAGCCTCAGAAGAGCCTCCTCTGAAGCAGAGTATTTCTTCAGGTCAAACACGTCCAGATCTTTTTCTGATGACAGTAAGAGGAAGCCCAGAGCTGACCACTGAGCAGGAGAGAGTTTATCTTTGGAGAGACTTCCTGAACTCAGGGCCTGTTGGATCTGATCCACTAGAGAACGATCCTTCAGTTCATTCAGACAGTGGAACAGATTGATGCTTTTCTCTGCAGAGGGAGTCTCTTCGATCTTCTTCTTGATGTACTCGACTGTTACCTGATTGGTTTCTGAGCCACTTCCTGTCTGTGTCAGCAGGCCTCGTAGGAGCTTCTGATTGGTCTGCAGTGAAAGTCCCAGGAGGAAGCGGAGGAACAAGTCCAGGTGTCCATTTGGACTCTGTAAGGCCTTGTCCACAGCACTCTGGTAGAAACGTGTTGACTTGCCTCTGAACACTTTACACCACCAGGATTTTGACAGCAGATTGACAGCAGAGTTGATGAATTTCCGATGAACATGAAGAGCAGCCAGAAACTCCTGAACGCTCAGATGGACGAAGCAGAACACCTTGTCGTGGTAGAGCCCACTCTCCTCTTTAAAGATCTGTGTGAACACTCCTGAGTACACTGAGGCTGCTCTGATATCGATGCCACACTCTGTCAGGTCTGATTCATAGAAGATCAGGTTTCCTTTCTGCAGCTGCTCAAAAGCCAGTTTTCCCAGAGACTCAATCATCTTCCTGCTCTCTGGAGTCCAGTGTGGATCTGTCCCAGCTCCTCCATCATACTTGATGTTCTTCAGTTTGGACTGAACCACCAGGAAGTGGATGTACATCTCAGTCAGGGTCTTGGGCAGCTCTCCTCTCTCTCTGGTCTTCAACACCTTCTCCAGAACTGTAGCAGTGATCCAGCAGAAGACTGGGATGTGGCACATGATGTGGAGGCTTCGTGATGTCTTGATGTGGGAGATGATTCTACTGGCCTGCTCCTCATCTCTGAACCTCTTCCTGAAGTACTCCTCCTTCTGTGGGTCAGTGAACCCTCTGACCTCTGTCACCATTTCAAAACACTCAGGCGGGATCTGATTGGCTGCTGCAGGTCGTGTGGTTATCCAGAGGCGAGCAGAGGGAAGCAGGTTCCCCCCTGATGAGGTTTGTCAGCAGCACATCCACTGAGGTGGACTCTGTAACATCAGTCAGGATCTTAGTCTTGCGGAAGTCCAGAGGAAGTCGACACTCATCCAGTCCGTCAAAGATGAACACAACCTGGAACTCTTCAAAGCTGCAGATTCCTGCTTCTTTGGTTTCAGTAAAGAAGTGATGAACAAGTTCCACCAAGCTGTACTTTTCCTCTTTCAGCACATTCAGCTCTCTGAAAGTGAATGGAAATGTGAACTGTATGTCCTGGTTGGCTTTGTCTTCAGCCCAGTCCAGAGTGAACTTCTGTGTTAAGACTGTTTTCCCAATGCCAGCCACTCCCTTTGTCATCACTGTTCTGATTGGTTCATCTCTTCCAGGTGAGGCTTTAAAGATGTCTTCTTGTCTGATGGTTGTTTCTGGTCTGTCAGGTTTCCTGGATGCTGTTTCAATCTGTCTGACCTCATGTTCATCATTGACCTCTGCGGTCCCTCCCTCTGTGATGTAGAGCTCTGTGTAGATCTGGTTCAGAAGGGTTGGGTTTCCTGCTTTAGCAATCCCCTCAAACACACACTGGAACTTCTTCTTCAGCTTAGATTTAAGTTTACGCTGACAGACTGCAGAAGGACTTCCTGAATGAAGACACAACAAATATCATCAGGGTTTGCAGTTAGTGTGTCTTGATGAACCAGTCTTATCTTTGTATTGACTTTATCTGCCCCCCAAAGTCGCCTCCTCTTCAGCCTAAACCACTTTCATACGCACACTTCTGAAAACTGGTCAAATGAGTATTTTGGGACTGAACAAGTTTAAAGCTCTAGTCAAAGTCAAAATTCTAATTATTTTTTATTAATCATTTCAAACTGAAAAGAAAGTATCTTACCACTGACCATTTTATTTCTATTTCTAACCTGGTTGTTTTGCTATTTTTGTTCCCTTTTTAAAAATCAAAAATAAATACAAAATTTTTACTCATCCATGTTGCAGTGTGAGTGTCGATTCATGCTATCTAAGAGGGAACTTGTCATTAAGTACCACCCAACAGTGGACATTTCTGTAATGCAAATCATCAAACAAAATGAGTTTATTTCACACAATACATCAACTAAAACCAGGCTTTAAATTTTCTTAAAATAAAAGATTATAGCAAATACAGAGACTATTTCTTTGAGTTTCTTTCTTCTCTTAAGTATGATTCATTTTGCTTATTTATTATTTTCTCACAAGTTGGAGTGTGAATATCACCCCATGCTATCTAAGAGGGAACCTGTGTCGTTCCACACAGTACAAGTGTGGTCCCTTTTTCTGTAATGCAAATCAATAAATAAAAAGCATCCCTATAAGTGTAGACTCAGCACACGAATATGACAAACTGTATTGACATCGACTGCTTCTGAAAACTGGTCAAATGAGTTTAAAGCTCTTGTCAAAGTCAAAATTCTAATTATTTTTTATTAAACAATTTCACAAAAACCCCTGATGGCAAATCACAAAAGAGGAGGAAAAACCCTGCCCGGAGGAAGCCCGGGGCCCCCGTCTGGAGCCAGGCCCAGAGCACCTGGTGGCCGGGTTTGCCACGGAGCCCGGCCGGGCACAGCCCGAAGAAGCTACATGGCCCCCCCCTCTACATCCCTTTGACCCACCATCCATCGGAAGATCCGCAGGGGTCGGGTGCACTGCCACGTGGGTGGCGGTGAAGGCCAGGGGCCTCGACGGACCAGACCCGGGCGGCAGAGGCTGGCTCTGGGGACGTGGAACGTCACCTCTCTGTGGGGGAAGGAGCCGGAATTTGTGCGGGAGATGGAGCGCTACCAATTAGATCTGGTGGGGCTGACCTCCACGCACAGTCTTGGCTCTGGAACCGTGCTCCTTGATAGGGGATGTACTCTATTCTTCTCTGGAGTTGCTCAAGGTGTGAGCGCCAGGCGGTGTGGGGATACTCACAAGTCCCCGGCTGAGTGCCGCTACGTTGGAGTTTACTCCGGTGAACGAGAGGGTCGCCTCCCTACGCCTTTGGGTAGCGGGGGGGAAAACTCATACTGTTGTTTGTGCATATGCACCAAACAGCAGTTTAGAGTATTCAACCTTCTTGGAGACCCTGAATGGAGTCCTGTATGGGGCTCCAGTAGGGGACTCCATAGTTCTGCTGGGTGACTTCAACGCACATGTGGGCAATGACGGAGTTACCTGGAAAGGCGTGATTGGGAGGAACGGCCCCCCTGATCTGAACCTGAGTGGGTGTTTGTTGTTGGACTTCTGTGCTAGCTAATTTTCTGGCATCCCTGTGGAGGTTGGGGACATTGAACATGAGTGGGCAATGTTCAAAGCCTATATTGCTGAAGCTGCAGTGGAAAGCTGTGGTCTCAAGGTCTTAGGTGCCTCAAGGGGCGGTAACCCTCGAACACCGTGGTGGACACCGGTGGTCAGGGAAGCCGTCCGACTGAAGAAGGAGGCCTTCGGGATTTGTTGTCTCGGAAGACTCGGAGGCGGTTGCAAGGTACCGACAGGCCCGAAGGACTGCAGCCTCTGCTGTGGCAGAAGCAAAGCAGCGGGTGTGGGAGAAGTTCGGAGAAGACATGGAGAAGGACTTTCGGTCGGCACCAAAGTGTTTCTGGAGAACTGTCTGCCATCTCAGGAGGGGGAAGCGGGGAACCGTCCAAGCTGTGTACAGTAAGGATGGGACCCTGTTGACCTCAACTGGGGAGGTAATTGGGCGGTGGAGGGAACACTTTGAGGAACTCCTAAATCCGACTGACACGCCCTCTCTAGTAGAGGCAGAGCTGGAGGCTGATGGGGGTTTCTCGTCAATTTCCCTGGAGGAGGTCACTGAGGTAGTCAAACAACTCCACAGTGGCAAAGCCCCGGGGATTGATGAGATCCGCCCAGAGATGCTAAAAGCTTTGGGTGTGGAGGGGCTGTCATGGATGACACGTCTCTTCAACATTGCGTTGAAGTCGGGTACAGTGCCCAAGGAGTGGCGGACTGGGGTGGTGGTTCCCCTGTTCAAAAAGGGGGACCAGTGAGTGTGTGCCAATTACAGGGGTATCACACTTCTCAGCCTCCCTGGTAAAGTCTACGCCAGGGTGCTGGAACGGAGGGTTCGGCCGATTGTCGAACCACAGATCGAAAAGGAACAATGCAGTTTTCGTCCTGGTCGTGGAACAACTAACCAGCTCTTTACTCTCACAAGGATCCTGGAGTGGGCTTGGGAGTATGCCCATCCAGTCTACATGTGCTTTGTAGATCTGGAGAAGGCATATGACCGGGTCCCTCGGGAGATACTGTGGGAGGTGCTGCGGGAGTATGGGGTGAGGGGGGGCCCTTCTTAGGGCTATCCAATCCTTGTACATCCAAAGCGAGAGTTCTGTCCGAGTACTCGGCAGTAAGTCGGACTCTTTCCAGGTGGGGGTTGGCCTTCGCCAGGGCTGCGCTTTGTCACCAATCCTGTTTGTGATATTCATGGACAGGATATCGAGGTGTAGCCGTGGCGAGGAGGGGCTGCGGTTCGGTGGGCTTGGGATCTTGTCACTGCTTTTTGCGGATGATGTGGTCCTGATGGCATCATTGGTCCATAGCCTTCAGCTCTCACTGGATCGGTTCGCAGCAGAGTGCGAAGCGGCTGGGATGAGGATTAGCACCTCTAAATCTGTGGCCATGGTTCTCAGCAGGAAACCGATGGAGTGCCAACTCCAGGTAGGGAATGAGTCCTTGCCCCAAGTGAAGGAGTTCAAGTACCTTGGGGTCTTGTTCACGAGTGAGGGGAGACTGGAGCAGGAGATTGGCCGGAGAATCAGAGCAGCGGGGGCGGTATTGCACTCACTTTACCGTACTGTTGTAACGAAAAGAGAGCTGAGCCGTAAGGCAAAGCTCACGATCTACCTGTCAATTTTCGTTCCTACCCTCACCTATGGTCATGAATGCTGGGTCATGACCGAAAGAACGAGATCGCGGGTACAAGCGGCCGAAATGGGTTTCCTCAGGCGGGTGGCTGGTGTCTCCCTTAGAGATAGGGTGAGAAGTTCGGCTATTCGCGAGGAGCTCAGAGTAGAGTTGAAAGGAGCCAGTTGAGGTGGTTTGGGCATCTGGTAAGGATGCCTCCTGGACGCCTCCCTAGGGAGGTTTTCCAGGCACGTCCAGCTGGGAGGAGGCCTCGGGGAAGACCCAGGACAAGGTGGAGAGATTATATCTCCACGCTGGCCTGGGAACGCCTCGGGATCCCCCAGTCAGAGCTGGCTAATGTGGCTCGGGAAAGGGAAGTTTGGGGTCCCCTGCTGGAGCTGCTACCCCCCGTGACCCGACCCCGGATAAGCGGACGAAGATGGAGATGGATAAACAATTCAAACTGAAAAGAAAGTATCTTACCACTGACTGTTTTATTTCTAATTCTAACCTGGTTGTTTTGTTAATTTTGTTCCTTTTTTTAAAATCAAAAATAAACACAAGTTTTACTCATCCATGTTGCAGTGTGAGTGTCGATTCATGTTATCTAAGAGGGAACTTGTCATTAAGTACCAGCCAACAGTGGACATTTCTGTAATGCAAATCAACAAACAAAATACACACCTATAAATATAGATTAAAGAAACAAGTACATTGAAAAATTGATTGAAAGTCTGTCATAATTGGTCAATATTATATTAGGAAAATGTGGGGGCCGAACCATTTGAAAGGTCTAGTAAAACTTGATAATTGATCTGTTTTTAGCAATTACTAAAAAATAATATAAAGTACCTTGCTGCTGACCATGTTTTTCCTAATTTTATTTATTTATCTTAAAGTACTTATGACTCCCCTGACTTGTGGGCAGCCCTTCATTTGAACGCAGTGTCAAGATTGAAAACGGTTAAGTCATCCACTAAAGCTGAGACATTATATTTCATTACAAAAACATAATAACAAATCATGTGGAATATTTATTGATGCTGCATGTTGGAGTGTGACTGCTGCTCCATACTATCTAAGAGGGGACATGTGTCGTTATTTAGCAACCAACAGTGGATTCCTGTCATTTAATAGCATACAAGTGTGGACCTTTTTTCTGCAGGCCTAATGCAAACCTGAAAATATTATGCATTCCTGATGACAGCTAGTGTAATAAGATATTTTATATATTTGAAACCTAGATCAAGTAAATTTCGTTGGTAATACTGTAGTCCTTGATATCAATGCATGCAGCCAAGTTACTTCTGAATTAAAGTTTAATTTTTATTTATTTTCAATTCAAGTGATAGTGGTTATTTATGTAATGTTTGGATCAAGGTGAAATGTTTACACACTGTTGACAAAGTCCCATCTTGGATAGGTAGCTATTGTTTAAGGATCTAAGTCCCCTCTTGGCAATTTCTTTAAAAAGCAAAAAAAGCACATTTGCAGTAATATTATGTTAAAAGACCATAAAAGAAAATTTTGTATTATATTTATTTCACTTCAAAAGGACTAGAAACACAGGTCCACACTTGACAGTTTACACCGACGATGCACTGTTGGCTAGGTACGCGTGTATGTGTGTGTGTGTGTGTACAGGTGACAGGACTCGGGGTCAAAGGTCGTCCTTCAAACTCATTCTCTGGATGAGTTTCAGGAGACTTGAACAGCCAATCAGAGCACAGATCACTTGCAGGACGTGATCACCTGTTGGATCAATCCAGTCACCGAGCTGTTAGAGAACAATAGTGGATCAATAAAATGTCATTGTGGCTTAAACGCTAAAAATTTGTTACTAAATAAATGAACAGACTGACAACCAATCAGAAACAAGGCAACTGGCAGATAGTCAACAGCTAATCAGAATCAGTTTATTTCTCACAGTGTAACTTTGAATAATGTGGAAGTAAAACTTGGGACCAGCGGCTGAGGATTGTGGGTAATGTGACTTCAGGGCACACCGTGTTAATGAAGTACCACAGAATGAACATAGTAATATCTGAAGATAGTGTGTATAAATACTCGATCTGCCGGAGAACGTTCCTGCTGTGCAGAAACAGGTCACCATCCAGAGCGCGTCCTCAACGTGTTCACAGAAAAGAGACGAGGACACAACGTTTCTGTTTGGTTAAACAGAGAGAAGAACGTGGCCAGGTGTCCCCAGGCCACCAGCATCAGGTCAAAGAACCCTCCACAGTTCTTATTAAGGAACCATGGTTATGTTCTCCAGGCCACTTAACCGAGGTTACTCTCTTCTCTTCTGTTCTATTTTGGAAATGCAGTTTCTGTACGTCCGCCTGCGATAACCTGTGATCAAATCTGCTCTACATTTCAAAGATGTGATGAATTCTAACGAAACAGTAACAGTGCAGACGTGCATATCACATACTATCACTTTTCCCCACCAAATGAAACACGTGTTGTTCTTAGGTACAGAACCAGTCTGAAGTAGTCCTGTATCTGTGACACACTGAGAAGAGTTGGGCTCAGCCTGCCTGTGTGCTGTTAAAACATGATGTGGTGAATTTTACTCCTGTGCTGCAGCAGCGGTTCAAACAAATCTGGATAATGTTTTTAATAATTCCTGCATGAAAGGCTTAAAACTTTCCCAGCGTGCACCACTGGTACCTCCAGCGAGCTGAGGAGGAACCACTGCAGACAGCTGAAAGCTCTTAATGGTCAGGCACCATCTTATCTTAAAGAGCTCATAGTACCTTACTACCCCACCAGAGCACTGCGCTCCCAGAATGCAGGGTTACTTGTGGTTCCTAGAGTCTCCAAAAGTAGAATGGGAGCCAGAGCGTTCAGCTATCAGGCTCCTCTCCTGTGGAACCAGGTTCCAGTCTGGGTTCGGGAGGCAGACACCGTCTCTACATTTAAGAGTAGGCTTAAGACTTTCCTTTTTGATAAAGCTTATAGTTAGGGCTGGCTCGGGTGAGTCCTGAACCATCCCTTAATTATGCTGCTATAGGCTAGACTGCTGGGGGGATTTCCCATGATGCACTGAGCTCCTCTCTCCTCTTCTCTCTTTCTCTAATGGGATGAGTGCAACCTCATCCCATTAATGCATGTTACTAACTCGACTTCTTCCCTCTCCCGTGGTCGTGTGCTTCCCCCTCCTGTCACTTCCTGCGGGTGTTGCTGGCTCTGGAGCTGTGAAGTCTGGATCTGTGGTTGGCAGTCTCCTGCTGCCCCCGTGTTCCTGCTCGACGCCCCTCTGCTACAGTTGCAACTGCTATCACTAGTCCTATTGCTATTATTACTGTTATAATTAATATCACTAACATTACTACAAATATCTGTACCATTTTTCATTCAGTCTATAGCAACATTACCCTTACTGTCCAACAATAAAACCATCCACATTAACATCTCCCCGTGTCCCACATTAAAATCTCAGCGTCTTAAACCACAGAGGAAATAAAAGAGAATGACATCAAGCAGCGCCATCATGCCTCGGTCCTCTCAGACATCAATGATTGAAAACCTAAAGCTTGTCTCATAATAACAAGATCAGGCCCCACATTTTATTAAGTATTGTGTCTCTGATCCCATTCTTACTGCCGGAAAATACAAAAACAAAAACCAATACTGACCTTTTGGACCTGGGTCGGGTTCTGGCAGACTCTGCACCAGGTCGTTCCTTTGTATCTTCTCTAAAACCTTCTTGGTCACCTTCAGAGCTCCATGATGTTTATAGGTCTTCACCATCAGATCCACAGTGTCCTGCCTGTCTGTCTTCTCCAGCTCGGACTCCCTGATGGGTTGGAAGCCTTCCAGGATGTCAGGCTGCTTCAGATACCATTTGAACTCCTTGAATTCCTCCTCTCTTAAATCCTTTAGAGTGTTCAACAGGTTGACTGTCGTCATGGTGTCTCCCTGCTAAAGTCAGACAGTATTTTAGACCTGAAGGAAAACTGTAATGTTTCAGAGCAGCAGGAGCTCTGATTGGCCGACACAGGAGCAGTGTTTGTAGCCATGCTAGCAGCTCTGAGGCAATGCTAACATGCTAGTGGTGACCCTGAGTAGCCGAAGATACAATGCTTTGATAGGAGGAGCCTGATTGGACTCACAGCTGTTATGAAACGAGGATCATACCATTTTGGTTTTATAGAGGTGCTCAACGTCTGATTTTACATAGAACTACTGGTTTTATCCCAGTGTGTTACTATACAGCATATCAACATATAATGATGTAAAGAAACGTGAAAAGAAAAAAGCTTTTAATAAATATTTTTTTAAATGTGTAAATAAATCCAAAATTGCCTTAAATCTTTTCTAAACGCTAAAAAAAGGTGCTGAAAATGTCTGGCCCCCTTCACTTCCTGGTTTTAAAATCTGGCCCCACTGAATTAGTAACTGAAGCAGCAGAAAGGAGCTCTGCATGACATGGAGAACCCATAGACAGTATATCACTGGACGAAGCCTCCCCACTGATCTGACTGGAGAGCAATGAAGCCAGTTCTGGACCAATGAAATACTACTAGGCCACTTCCTGTTGGCACCAGCGTCTCCTCCTCCTCTCCTTCCTCCTCCTCTCTCCCTCCTCCTCCCCCCTCTCCCTCCTCCTCTGTAAACTGATTTTCCTTCCTTCCACAGCTGATGACAGGTTAACAAACCTTTAGCTTAAGCAGAGAGAGGCTCGCTTTGTGTGCATCTCTTTAGTTTTTCCTTGTTGTTACTAACTAGCTAACACGGCGACTCAAAGGTCACAAGCAGAGGTGGAAAAAGTACAAGAATATTACACTAAAGTAAAAGTACAGTTACTTTAATGAACTTTAAGTACAAGTAAGATTGCTGGTATAAAAATCTACTTAAGTAAAAGTAACTAAGTAGTAGAAGTTACTGAGAATAAAGCCAGTTGTATTAGACAGAACAACCTGATGAAACTGCGTCCTCCTGGTACAAATACAAAGTAGGCTAGAACCACTCAGAGGTTTCCGGCAGCCGGCTGTTAGCAGTGGGAGTCAGCCAATAGGTGTGTCTGGTGGGATTAACAACATATAAAGTTTACCTTTATATATTAGTCTGCCTAAAGCCCCTTTTGGAAGTAATATAATTCCCCATATTGTTCCCCATCTTCTCCTTCCTCTTGGTTGTTGATTAACCATATCCAACCTCAGTAGAAATTTAGTAGTCTGTACCACTACCAGTAAAATTCCTCGATTCTCTACACCCAACCCGATACCATGGTAACAAACAAAACCATAAATCCCATGTACTTCAACATGAACTCCTTTAATTAAAACATTTAACCTTACAAAGAACTTAAAGCTGTGAGAGGATGTCCTGGACAGATGAGTGGCTTGATGTTGGTATTAATAATTGATTTTTTTTTTTTTTTTTACAAATGTAACCCCTTGTCAACACCAGTACAGCTGTTCAAACAAGACCTAAGGTGTACCTTTGTCACAGAGGCAGGGTTGAGCAGAGGCCTGTACCACGAAGCAGGATTTGAGCTTATCCAGGTAACTTTGGGGTTAATCCTGAGTTTTCAGTACCACAAAGGTGGTTCACTTCTTACCGGGACAGATCTCCATGGTAACTTATGCTGAACAGTTAATCTGCTCCGGGAGCAGGTTATGTTCCAGAAAAGAGATAATGGCCCTGTCCCAATATCCGCACTTCCGCCCTTGTGCCCCTCAATGCGCGTTCTCGCTAAGGGGCGCAAGACCGTAGGGTGTCCCAATCCTCTAATGTTGCTCTCAAGGGGCGCTCATCAGCGCACTTAATGCACCCCTTTCGCAAGTGCGCATCAAACCTCACTTTGCTTTAGGCTATTACCCAGAATCCTTGTAGTGTCGTGACGTTTCGAATAGCTAACCAATGGGGGAGCAAAACGGTTGCTATGGTGCTGATCAGACGCCGGGAAAACGAAGAAGAAAAAGGAAGCCGGCAAGCGAACAAACAAATGGAGAAGAAATTTCTTTTTAAGTGTAAGTGAAAATCATTTTTTATCAGAATATGAGATAAATGATATAATACATGATGATACAATGATTTCACTTTCTTTTGACAGGGTCCGACAAGCTGACTTTCAAATTTATAAAGTTCAGGGCAGAGAATGAGCGACTATTCACGGGGCACAGAAATGCCTCTAGCCAGGGTTATGAGTAAGTTAACACAGCCATTACATGAGCAGAAAAGTTTGTTATTTATAAGTCACTTTCATTACATTTCATTTTCAAGTGATCTAATGGATGAATGTGTATCTTTCAGAGAAATTATCAAAATCATGGGGCTGGAGGGGAAAGTGACTCCGCAGCAGTGTAAAAAGAAGTGGGAAAATCTAAAAAAAAAAATTACAAGGTAATTGCTCTTTCGCATGTTTTGCAATGCTTATATTGTATTGGTAATACTATTTAATGACTGTCTAGAATGTAAATCCATTTAAATGATGTTAATTTCCACCTTCATAACTATCACAATTTACAAAGGACTTAACACTGCCAAAAACCGGGTCAGGGACAGATGCAGGAGAGGTCACTGCTGCCTCATGGATTTTCTATGCAGCCATGCATGAAGCCATTGGCCAGAGACCCTCAGTCAGGCCAGTCTATCTATTCTCATCTGGACACAGTAGTGTAGACAGAGACCAGACACCTGTCAGTGAGGTTGAGGTTGAAGCAAATACTTCAACAGGCTCCTCCACAGATGCAGAGACAGCAGACCTCCAAGCAGGAAATTCCACAGACCCCCAAACTGATCAACCAGGTACATCAACTGATGTCAGACCAGGAAAGAGAAAGAGGAAGAGTGAGAATGTAGATTATCTTAAAGATTTCTGTGAGCGGCTAGAGAAAACACAGAAGGAAGAAAATGAAAGGGATAATGCTTGGCTCCAAAAGTCTCAGCAGCAAATGGATAGGATGTTAGATTTATTTGGAAAGCTGGTTGACCACTTGACAGAGAAGGAATAACGTCCTGCATCTAGTTCTGTTCTGTTTTATTGTTTGCTGTTCCTGTATAAGTGCTCACTGTGTTAACACCACTGAGTGATGGAATTTATATTTAATGTTTCACAGGACTTTGGCTGTTTTTCTTGGTTTGCACAAGACATTTGGAATTGTAATTTTGTATATATGCAATTTATTATTAGAATTATTAATACATTATTTAATTTGTTTCCTAATCTTCATCAATGTTCACAACTGATAAGTAAAAATGAAATGTTAACATGAATGACAGCAAATAAAGTTGTTTACATAAATTTTTTTTTGTTTACTTTGTTTAATCATGTATTAGTGTACACTGAAAAAAATTGCTGCCAATTTCTGTTTATCATCAAAAAGTCTGGTATGTGTCACAAATGAAGAGAAACATTTATCACTTCAAAAAAATCACTTTTTTACTGAAACAAAGTGCTACAAGACAAGTTTATAACAAAATAAATGAGCTGACAATGCAGAACAATGCCGCCAGGTACAAGTGTGGGCTTATAAATATAAAAACATTTTTAAGGACAGATAAATTTGGTATTTACAGATGCTAGGTAATTAACATTTTTCATTTTACAAAATATATACACAGAACTGTAAGTAAACAATGTCAAGCAAAACAGGTAGGTACATGTTGATGTGCAATGTCAGACCAATGGAATAATTAGGGTGCTAACTTTCTACAGTGACAACAATGTGTGTGTTGAGGTATGAGGTGCTTTGAATTAAACTGTGTAGTCATGTTCCAAAAGGTGCCCTTGAACATTAAGGGGTGCTGACACATGTGCAGCAAGTCTCGCCCGGCGCTGGTTGCCACTTGTCTCCTGTCCAGAATCTGCTGCTGGTGGTTGTGGTGGGGCATCATCAGCTGGCTCTGGTTCCAGGACATCACCATGGGTAAGGCAGACATTGTGTAAGAATGCACAGGCAGTGACCACCTCTGTGCAGAAGCCAACCTTTACTTCTAAGGCTTTGAAGAGTGTTGCCCTCCAGCGTGCCTTCATCATACCAAAGGCTTCGTTCAATAATTGAGCAGCCATGCGTGAATGGCTGTGATTGAAGCGTTCCTCGACCCTTCCTTGCAGTGGCAGTTTGTATGGTGTGATGATGGTTATGGGGGACTGTGTGCAGGGATATCCTCCATCACCTAGAAGAAAAAGCCAGGTGGGGGGTACTCAGCATTGACATAAAGTGGGCTGTTTTTTAGAACACGGGTGTCATGTACAGAGCCAGGAAAACCAACAAAGATGTTGAGGAAACGTCCCTGAGAGTCACAGATGGCTTGCATTTGAATAGAATAGAATTGTTTGTAATTAAAATAGTCCTCTTTGTTGCGATTTGGGGGCTTGATACGAATATGGCATTCATCTATTGCCCCTACAGCCTTGTCAAATGCTGTATGCCGAGCAAGGCGTCCAAATCCCAGGCCGACTTCTTCAAGTTCATCATGATGTGGATAGCAAATTACTTTACCTGCAATGTCCATGATTTTCTGAGCAATTCTGTGCACTACACGGCACACTGTGGATTTTGGCACAGAGAACGCACGGGCAGTGACTCTGTAAGACAGTCCATGGGCAATCCAATACACAAACATTAACACTTCCAAATAAGATCCCCAGCCGTGGTCCTGGTGCCTGTGTAGAACATCCATCAAGCCATCCATTGATTTTCTTGAAAGGCGGTAGTCGGGTCGAAGGTCTCTCTCAACATTCACATACACCAGGAGGACAGGCATGGTGTGATTCAGCCTGGCATACCTGATCAGTCTGCCAAGCTTAAAAGGACAAAAAACAGATATAGGAAAACAGATCACACCATGAAAAGGTAATTATTCATTTTATAATTGAATGTATTAGAGGGAGTTGATCTATTTTCATTGTAATTTTGGACACTCCCTTGTGGTGGTGGTGATGTTAACTATACTGAATCATATTGAGAGCTGTTGTTGATATTTTGTCCACACTCACTGACCAAACTGACAAAATATTAGGAACAGCTCTCAGTATAATTCAGTATAGTTTGCATCACTTCATAGTTTAGGTTATATCACAATTTATTTTAGCCCAAAACTGTTTTAATAATAACATTAACAGAAAGGTTGGTAGCTAAGAGTAAAAAAAGATATTAATTTTTTCCTTCAAAGGATCGTGACATGTTACGGCTATTATTAGCAGCACACACATTAGCCAAATGAACGGTACATTGAAATGTAAAATAAAGTTCATTTACCTGTTGGTCGGGCATCAGCATACATGTTTGGATCCCGTGTAGAAGCCTTCTTCTCCTGCGTTTCCTAATTCTTCTCCTAAGGAACTGGTGGTGACTTGTAATCAACTTTAGCAGGAGCACTGCGAATACTGCAACTACTGCCGTCGCCATGTTTACTCTCCTGATCACAACAGAAGTGACGTAGATAGTGACGTATGCAAAACTGTCCCAATTCTGCTCTTCACAGCTTCGGGCCCTTGCGCACTTCCTCCGCCAAGTGCACTTTCAACAAGTGTGCACTTCTAGGAAGACCTTAGGGCGTAGTGCGGGTATTGGGACAGGGCCTAACTCTATGAAAACGCTGCCTACTGACCAATCAGCTCTCTGGAAAATGACACCACCATCTGTAGGAAATCCCACAGACTGTTTTAGCCAATAGGCTGCTTTCTGTTTGCAGCAGTGATGTGGAGAAACTCTTGACTACGGCGATCCTACAGAGACTGATTAAAAGCCTCAGGCTAATGTTGCCTACAGGTTTTTACAGTACAGCAGGATCAGCCTACTTACTGACTTTAAATGTCTTTAATGTTTTTTATTTGCTCCCAGTCCGTTTCACACAGCCTGACGCAGCCGTTAAATAAATGGATTTTATTTTTCTAACCATAACTCCTTTAGACATCCACACTGTCTGTGATTTTCTGTCTCCCTGCATGTGTCAGTTTCAGCCGTGCTACTGTCGTATTTCTGTAGTGTTACAGTTTAATCCTCGATGGTAAAATATGACGCTCTGCTGACAGTGGACCTGTTCATGTCTGTTTGGTCATCTGCTGCTAACACCGCCTCTTTTATGTGAACGAGCTCCCGGCTGGATCGGGAAACCCTGGGTTAATTTACCGAGTTGATAACCAGCTTTCGTGGTGCCGCTTGTCCCGATCGCGGTTGTTAGGGTTAGTGAAGCCAGATAACGGAAACATATCCTGGGTTTGTTGAACTCGCTTCGTGGTGCAGGACCCAGATTGGAGGACCCACATGCAGGACACGACTGGCAGGTTTAGTTCAAAAGTTTATTAAGGCAACAGAAAGCGAGCACACTTACAGGTTGAGTGGCTAAAAGCAGAGTCCAAAAACAAAGAAATTCAGAACAGGCGAAAGTCCAAAACCAAAATCCACACGCACTGCTACACAGGGTACACAACATAATAACCCCACAAAGACAAGACAGAAACACCAGGTATATACACAGGGACTAACGAGCAGGGCGGGAGCAACACAGGTGACAGGAATCAGGGTTAACAAGGCACAGGCAGGGAGAGAGAGAGCAGGGGAAAACAGAGAAAACAGTTGACAAGTAGACATGGGGCAGAGTGAATAACCAACAAGACAGAAACACACACATGTTACAAAGTACCAGAAGACAGAACTAGAACACAGAGTACAGAGCAGACTAAACCAAAATAATGTAAACAAGAACTGCGAGTGAATAATAAAACATGAACTAAGGACCAAAGGAAAGGAAAAACATTTATTTCCACTTTCAATTTTTTTGTATCAAACCTATTCAATTCAATTCAATTTTATTTATATAGCGCCAAATCACAACAACAGTTATCTCACAGCGCTTTTCATAAAGAGCAGGTCTAGACCGTACTCTGAAGTTATTTACAGAAGCCCAACAATTCCCACCAAGAGCAGCACTAGGCGACACAGGCAAGGAAAAACTTCCTTTAAGAGGCAGAAACCTCGAGCAGAACCATGGCTCAGGGTGGGCGGCCATCTGCCTAAACCGCAAGTTTTAAGTTCAAAGTTTAAACCTTACAATGAACCCTTAATAAACTGACAAATAGCCAAAGATGTTTTATCAAACCAATTTGGTACTCTTCTAAATAACACTTTCCTGTTTTGTTTCTCTTAGGATGGAAAAAAGAATATTAAACTGTGTGTGTGTGTGTGTGCGAACAAATGATGGGGTGATGATGGCGAACCCTAACCCTATGGCTTTAGTGTGAGAGACCCGGGTTCAATCCTCCACTGTGACCGATCCACCAATGTGTCTCTGAGCAAGACACTTAACCTTTAATTGCTCCAGAGGTGTGCGACCTCTGACATGTATAGCAATTGTAAGTCTCTTTGGATAAAAGCGTCAGCTAAATAAATGTAAATGTAAAATGTAGAACTGAATGAAAATAAATGTAACCCGTACAGGTATCAATACCAAAGGGTACCCGTTTAGTACAATAAAGTCCCAAGAACACACGGTACAGTCCAAGTGCTTGGATTTGTAAACGTTGGGGCCCATACGGTGCTGCACATATGAATGAGTAATCCTTTAACTCCCTAGTACAGTTCAATGTTCAGAAAAGTGTCCCCTTACTCCATCACCCCGGGAGTTCAAAGAATCTACAGGCTGGTAGATGATGCAGCAGAATGGCGAGGTGCAGTAGGTAGATGTCCGTGCGGCGATGCAATTGGGGGTCCCTCCTCATAGCGGTGCTACTCAGCAGGCTAGCTCCCACGGCTCTGTGTTCTCTCTAGTTCTCCAGTAAAAAATGCGCTCTTTGTCTAAGCTGGTTGTCTCTCACAACAGTTCAAACCAATGTCCCTCTAGTTAAAAAGCCTGACATTTTGCACTTTTACACTTTTCTCTGTTATTGCAAACATGAGCGGGGGTCTGACCGAGCTACACTTATCACTTTCACTGGGGTAAAAAATGACTGTCTGCTAAGACTGCATAAGACATAAATTAACTGCAAAGTAATATTTGTGCACATACGTGTGCAATTAAGTCTATAAATATTAACACATTGGCTAATGCTGCGTTCCAGGCAACTGGGAAGTTTCCAACCTCCAACTAGAAAAACTTTCCTGGAACGTCTGTAACACAAGTCGGATTTCCTACTGTGAAAAAAATTGTACCCCGACTTCACGAGTAGCAGCTGAAAGACATCAGAAAACAATGTCAGCGTCCATGGAAGCACACTTTGTAAATAGTAAACCATAAACTAAAAGGCAACAAAACTTATATTTGCATGTATTTAAATTAGAATAATTCATACGATCATAGTAAAACCTGTTCTGCATGTATATTGACGTAGAAATATGTTTTGCACATACGGTAGCTGCTACAGTAAAGAATCTCATAAAGTCTTTTCTGAATAAAAGTTATTGTTAGAAATCCCAAAACATCAGGAAGTGTAACTACAACACTGACTGACTTGAGGGCTAATAACTTATATATCCAGAGGGGAACAGAACTAGTAACGTATGGGCTATTTATGTCAGTTGTTGCAGTTAAACTGCCATCCTTTTAATTAACACCTAAAGCTGCTGAGGGTGCAGCTGTGTGTACACTTTGTCACGATCAGCCATGATTTTCGTTCACTTTCGGCGTCATGCACCGCCATGCACCTGGAACGCTTTGATGTTGGAAGTCGGAAGTTTCAACTGGGAAATATCCCAGTTCTTACCGGTCTGGAACGCGCCATAAGTTATCATGACACTGGAATTCACAAAGTGCAAAGTGTAACAAACTCTAAGGAAAGTGTAAGGCAACCACGTCAGAGCTTTATTTTATTAGTTTCCTCTGTTAATACTATGAGTCCTTTATTTTGGCGCCTCCTAGCGGAACGTTAATTTCGCTCCCTAGGGGGGGACTGGTTTTAGAGACGTACTCATGGAAGTAAGGAGGAAAAACACATGTTGCTCCTGTATCGTATAAAGGCTCTTAAAAAAGGATAATTAAGCACCTAGCTGGAACGGGAACAAGGTATTGTGTGTTTGATTTGTTTAATGTTTATGTGCAGTAATACATAGTTTAAACTATTCAACTGCCAAGAAGTGTTTAATGTATTATTTCTTTGTCATGTAAGTCGTGCCCGAGTATAAGCTTTTGAGCATTGTTATTACTGACAGAGGTAACGCCACAGAAAGGTTTTGAAAACGGCCACCTTTTTCCATAAAAAACGCCTAAAATTACATACCCAAAATGAATCAGGAATAACTCCTCAACCATTTGGCCTAGATGCATAATTCTGGTCTCCTTTAAAAAAGTCAGAAGCTAAGGAATATAAATCTATTGTGTATTAATATATTTATTTTACTTTTACTGACTACATGGGCATGCAATAAAGAAAAAATCTGATATTTTTATCCTCGCCTGAAAAAAAAAGCTATATTTTAATGCAATAAACCATCAAAACCATCCTGAGCAAGCTTTTAGTGCAACTGGATATCTTCTAATACACATAGAATGCAATTGTAACTGTAAATCACATGAAAATAAACTAAAATACAACAGTTATCATACAAAATTATCAAATAGGCCAGGCGAATTTCCAGATTTTGGCAATATTTATTGTTAAAATGCTGACTTTTATTGATAGACATCTTTAAAACACTTTTTCTGTCCATACAACTAAGATCCAAATGAAAAAACCCTGAAATATTAATAAAAACAGGAGTATTCATCAGCATTCCTGTCACTTTAATCCCTCCCAGGCTTTACAGGCCTGTAGATTGAGAGGTATCAATCGATCCGGCTTGAGCAGACCTTTCATTTGATACCCTGCATGTCTATATATCTCCAACGGATCGGTCACAAAATGCCAAAAAAACACCGTGTGTTCTCAAGCGTCATGTTTCCTCTCTGCAGAAAAACACGAGAGCAGGCCGGCAGCTGGCCGCTATTGCGCAATAATCAATATGGAGCGCCCGAGTAGACCCGAAGCTACAACTTCGGCACATTTCGGAGTCAAAATGGCGGACAAAATATTTTTGGCGATTTTTGGACAACGCTTAAGCCCCATCGCCCCCGGTACCGGGGGCAGCTGTGGCCTCTGAGTAATGTTTATGTTTGTAAGAGCTAATTTATGTTATCTGTCTTGTAGCTCTTACGGTGTTTCAAGAAGAATGGGTGTAAGGAAAGAGAAACTAGATTTGTGTTCAAACAAGGTTGACGGCTGAACATAAATAAAGGCTTCTGGAAACATCAGTAGCTTCACCATTGTCTGGCTGGGGGGTTAGCTACACAAAGCATCATGGAAGGTGTAGTTTTTCCCATTAAGATCCCACACGCAAAGAAACAGTCTTGTTTAATATTAAATGTTAAATATTAAACTAACTTCACCTGGTTTCTAAACACGACTCTTACTCTTTTTCTTTTTGACGAGTTGAGACAGAGCTGTCACTGCAGCTGACGCTATCTTCCAGGCGTTAGATCCCCTGTACCTAGAGTACGGTACCGTAGAAAAAGGAGTACGGTCATGTTTTCAGAATTTTGGCATTGACTTGGAACCAAAGTACCGGTTCTAGTGACATCCCTAGTCTGTAATTGTTTACACACAAGAATCATGACTCCTTGAACATAAGAAAATCTGAACAACCAAAGAATAGTTTTTGAACTTAAACATGCTTACCACACTTACCACACATCAAAAAACATTTTTGGGGAAGTTGAGTCACCAACTTATTTCTAAAAACCAGTGGCTCAACTTCCCCTCAGGCTCTAAGCAGAAGTAGAAAGGAGCAGAAAAACTCAGAGAAAGTACTCCGAGGTTGTACTTAAGCACAATACTACTTAGTACTTAGTTACTTTTCACTACTGGACGTAACAAGCAGATAGATCCTACCAAAATAAAAGACTGACAGTCTCAATAAAGCTCATCCAGAAACATTAAGATGAATTGAAAGGAAATCTGTGATTTGATTATTGATCTGATTTTAGTTCAAACTGATGTAAAGAAGTTCAAGATCTCTATGAAGAAGCTACTGAGCCTTCAGGAAGCTGGACCCCCCCTCGGCCTCCAGACTGAGTCCACTTCAGCAGCTGCTCTCCAGCGCAGTTAGTGGCTCAGACAGCGGGAGAGCAGCGGCTTGTCTCCGCCTCCTCCACAGGCTGCTTCAGGCAGGAAAAGAAAGGAGCTCTGCTGCTGCTCTTATTGCACCGCTTCAGCCCAAATATCCACCATATGGTTGATACCATATTGATGAAGTTCCTACTTAAATTCTCCGTACCTGTACAGCACCTTTCTAGTCTTTTCGACCACTCAAAGCACTTTTACACTACATGGTGGAACGGCCACCAGGGGCAATGTTAAGTTTGTCCTGTTTAGTTTAATTCGGTTATCAAAGTTCAGAGTTACTTTAACAACTGTTTTTTACTGCAACAAGCTAACAGCAGTTAGAAACAAGATGAGCGAAGAGTCATTAAAGTTTTAAACATGTCGGTTACGTTACCTTCACTCGGAGAAGAGAAGCTGCTCCATGAAGAAAGAGGAAGGAAAGTAATGTTGGAACAGGAAACAAGCTGAGTGCTGCTGTTCATAAGAAATGTTACCATGGTAACTCTCTTCTTTCCACATCATTAAATAACCACACTGATGTGTTCAACACAAACATTCATCAGGATGGAACTGGACATTTAAAGGGAGAAACTGTCACAACCCCACCAAAGCTCGTTACAATGAGGGTCGAACATAACCAGAGTCCAGGAGTAATGCAAAAAACATACGTTTATTGAAATAAACAATGAAATAAGTTCAAAATTTAACTCAGACAAAACAACAAATCTGATGGGCCGGCCAAAACAAACAAAAGAAAGGGAAGCCCTCCAGACCAGCCCACAAAGGGCCGTGAAAACTAAACTACCAGTCCCATCAGAAATATAAGAAAAGAACAATAATCAAAGATACACAAATCAGTCGCAGTCTCTGTGGTCGGTTTCTACCGTGGCTGGAAGGTGGACAAGAGACAGAGCCAGGCGCCCAGCCCCCTCTTATCAGTTTCTCCCCTCGTCACCCAGACCTAAAACACCTGACGGAAAAATCAGACTCAGAGTCAAAATCATCTAGAATTGTACATCCCGACCAGCAGGGGGGAAATGTAACAGAAACTAGCATGAATACACATATTTGCCAATGTGTAGCCTGCTTCTGCTGAATGACTGAAGCTAAGCAGGTTTAGCTTGGCTAGTACCTGGATGGGAACCAGTAGGGGGCAGTCGTCCTTCGGGCCCTAATAATAGGTGCGTTTGAGATGACTGCAGCTGAGTTTTGCTGACTTGAGAGTCAAACATGAGTTTGGCCACTCCCAACCACAAAATAAGGTTTTAAAAGCATTTTTTGCGACCATGTGCAGTTGACCTCTTACATCAGTGAAACCAAACAATTGGCTGAAATGTGTTTACCGCCTCGGCTGTTAACAGAAGACGATTGGCTTTCTAGTGGAACGGGCAAGATAACCGCCATCTTTGGCTTTAAGGCCTTTCCCCTTAGAGTTGTATTGAGGATTCTTAAAGGACCACCTTGCAAAATCTATAAACCCATAATAAACATTAAACCACTTTTAAGCCTCATACCCCACTTTAAAATCCTAATTCCACCTTAAAAACCTTAACTGTTTTAAACATACTAATACCACCTTAAATGTTTACATGATCTTAAAAGTCCTGTTGCCACATGAAGCAAGGTTGCTTCTTTAAACCACCTTTAAAAATGTAAATTATCCAAAAATTCTAATACCACCTTAAAACCATGTTCAAAATACTACCAACTGAAATCAAAATACCACTGTAAAAGTCCGGATGCCACCTTAAAAACACTTTAAACTTTAAAACCCCTTTAACCTAACAACCACCATAAAAACCCTAATGTCATCTTAAAAACACTGTTACCACCTTTAAAGTTCCCATGAAACAGAAACCAGAGTGCTGTTGAAACTGTTGATTTACGTTTGCAGTAGCTCTGAATCTGCATTACATCCCACCCTGTCATGTAGACTCTGTGCAGACTAGTTCCAGCTCCCGCCGAGTGAACACGGCAGACATCCTACGAGACCGACAGAAGCCAGTTTGACGAGAGGGAATACAGTACCGAGGCGGTTTTCCGGTCAGGTTTGGGTTTTTGATCCCTGGGACCGTAATCAGCTAATAGGACTGCTAGAAGCCCGGCTAATGTTAACCGAGCTAACTAGCTACAGATTCAGACAGACACAGTTAAAAGTAAAGCTATCTGTCTGTCATGAAGCTCGGTAAATCCCCTGTACTGTATTCCCTGTTGGTCTTTGAGGCTGTTTGGTCCTGTTCAGGCTGTGTTCACTGGGAGGCTGCTGAACTCTGTTTCATTGCCTGCTCGCCCGGCTCCGGAGTCCATTCACTGCTGGGTCCCCCGCCCCCATGGCCATAAAGTTTACAAAGCCCCCCCTGAAAACCTCCATGGCCTGAGTAATATTTGAAGTGTAACGGTAAACACTCCCCCAGTGCTCCAAGTTCCCAGTCCAGGCTCAGAGTCAGCTAATGTGACAGCTAAATGAGCTAGCTAACAGCAGCTAGTAGCAGTTGGCTGTTACTTTAGCAACAAGTAAAGCTATCTGTTCGTCAGCAAACCCCATAAATCACAGATAGTTTACAAAGCTTGAATTGAAAGCTTTTAATTGGACATCAAATTAATACACGCCCCCGAGTGCAGGATGAGTCATCAATCATTTTCGTAAATACCACCTTAAAAACCTTAAAAAGTACTTTCCAGTGCTGTTGAGCATTTTCCAAATCCTGCATCAGTGTTTCCATCGATCTTGTTAGAGATATGAAATATTGGATCTGCATCCCTCAAACAGGGACAGGACAGCTGGTCAATAATTAGCAGCCGAGCAGCTGACGCCGCTCACTGGTCTCAAAACACATTTACAAGCATTTGATTTCCATCTGACCTGGGATCAGCATGTTGTAGTTAGTGAGCTGTTCAACACATTTTCCATGATGACCTATGTCACTATGTCGTGGTAGTTGGTCACACTTTTATGACCAACTATAGTACCAGGCCACCAACCAATCTCCTGCACATGTGAGGAACGAGTCCCCCAAGCTGACTTCAGAAAGTAGCATAAGCAAAAGTAGTCCACGTCTGTGGTGTCCGCAGCTGTCCATGTCCGCTTAGAAGTATATTCGAGGCTTTACGTACCGTGTAGTGGCTATTGAACCAAGTATTTTCTGGCTACTCTGGCTCATATTGTCTCCTGTCCTGGCACCACTCTGGCTCTGTCAGCCCCCGTACCATCACACAAACAAGTCTTCTCTCATGGAGCAGACCCTTCTCATCCCGGTCCTCTCTGCTCACCTGTCCACAATCAGTTTAACGAGCAGCCGGTCCTCCGTCCTCCAGTAGTCCCTGTGGGGGGTCAGCTGTTGGTCCTCAGTACCAGTAAAACCAGTAAACCCAGTGTAAAAGCCAAAGCGTGCAGTAATCTAAAAGTTGGCCACATGAAATCTGTCCATCAATGACGTGTAAAAGCCCCCAGTTAGGATCAAGTTGTTCAAAGTGGTTTCCAGGTCTCTCACTGGGACAGATTTTTCAGCTCTTTACCTCAGGAGTTCCTCCGTTTTCCTCTCTCAATGACTAGAATGGATCCAGATCACAGCTCCAATCAGATGAAACGCTGTGTCTGCATGTGTCTGTGTTGGAACAGTGTGGGAAATGAGCCTGAATCCATTTCTAAGGCATCGTGGAGATTGAATTTACTGATCAGGGATCAGCAGCAGGCTGAGAAGATTTAAGAAAGACAGCCAGTTCTTTTGAAATGCTGATTTAGAAAATCACTGCCAATAATCAGCTGTTGCTCATCAATACTTTGATGCTGCTGACAATATTTGATTCAAATCAATCTTCCTTTAGTTTTTTCCAGCACAGCCAGAAATCCAGTTGTTGTTAAATGAAGTGATTTAGCATCATCTTTCCAAAATGTTCCCAGATTTCCTTCAATATTAAACTTAGTCAGCTTAAAGAGCTGCTTACATGGATATATTCTGTTAAAGCTTTGAAAATTCACTTCTGCTGCTGTCGGAGGAGGAAATGTTGAACATTTGCTCCTGATTGGACAAAACAACACAATAATCCAACCTGATTGGCCGTCGCGGTGGAAACGTCTCTCTGACTGTTTCTCTGGGCGTTATTAAGAAGCATCGACGTGTCTTCCAGATTCTGTTCAGAGAAGATTTCACTATCGACACTGACATCGATCGACCGATGGATCGACTTTAAAAGCTCCTGATCAATATTCTGTGGATGGAAACTAAAGGTCGTCTCTAGCAGCGTCAAGAGAAAGCCAGCAGCAGCCTGAGAGCAGATTTCAAATGAAGAATCAATCTTGTTATTAGAATTGTATTGATGAGTGCTGTTAGCCACACTGATACCAACAGTGATGTGTTCAACACAAACATTCATCTCCCAGAGAAACTAGCATGATCACTGCCCTCCAGTGGTCACTGTCAGTAACTGCAGCACTGCCAATAATCCACATTATTCCACATGCACTGCATTATTTTAGCACTAATGTTCCTCAGGCTGATGAGCACGCTCTATATGTGAACACAGAGATTATTAAAGTGCTACAAACACTGAGCTTCTTTCTAAACTGACTGAGAAAGAATCACAGTGTTTACTGCCCTCCAGTGGTCACGCTGAGTCACTGCAACACTACATTACACTGAGATGTGGCCGACAGGACTCCCGCTTATTATTAGCTTCACCTTCAGCTCACTTTATTTGGAGCCACAGATAGATTTGCTTTGCAGGAGACAAACATTTTACAAACGTGAGAAAAGTCCTCACGGCTCCAATAATCAGGACTTTAACAGAGAAACCTTCAAAACGCTGAAATAAAGAAGCACTAGAATAAAAATCTAGAGCTTCTATTTTGAAGAAACTTTGCTCGTCACTTTTCCTTCTGATTAATATTAAATAGGAGGCGACTTGGCAGAGAGGAGAATACTAATGTTTTTAGAATTCAGCTTCTGCACTACTTATTCAAAATGTCACAGGAGAGTCAGCTCACTTTAAAATGTGGACATCATTTTGTACAACTTTAGAAAGCAACGCTCATAATATAGTATATCAGTTTACTCTGTAATATTACACTGCAAAAATCAGATTTACTATCAAGGACGTTCTGCTGCATTCAAAGCTGAACTAAACAATAACGGACTGACCTGTTATTCAGATTGAAAAAAGCTGAAATCAGATGAAACAAGTTCTCTACTTAAAGTCAATGTTTTATTAAATCTACTCAAACACGAGAGCTGAAAGAAGGAGAAAGAAGGAAATGATAGTATCTGCACAGCAATGGGACAGGGCTGGGCTTAACATGTTGAAAAGTGGAGGAACAACAAGAAGAAAAGGGAGCAAATCAGTCAGATCCATTTCTAATGAGTCCGAACTATCAGCTCTGATATGCAGACCTACACAGGAGAAAAGAACAAGCTTATTAAGCTTTAGATTTCTACACAAGGAAACGGCAACATAAATGATCTCCATCTGTTGGAAGGGTTAGGCTCTTATTGGAAGTTAGCTACGCCTGCAGAACGTGAACCGCTTTGGCAGTTTATCCAACCACCGAGGACTGTTAGAGAACCAGATCCACGCAGCTGAGGCCTGAAGCAAAGGTGTAGTATTGTCCACTGGTGACAGCAATCACTTAAGGCCCATCCACAGCGGCTGAGACTATATCTGGCTTTAGACAAGCATGCAGACTCTGGAGTAGGGCTGTGTGAGCACCACAAAAATACTAGCTAGATAGTTTCTGGGATTCTGGATAGATTTTGGGACAATGAGACAGAGAGAGACAAAGAGACATTTGGCCTCCTTCACAAATGTGGAAAAGTCCTGTGTGAGTGTGGTAGAGGAGGAGGAGACTGAGCGAGGGTGTCGGTGAGCTGGCTCGGCAGGAAGCCCTCAGTTTAGCAGGAAATGTACAGTAGAAGTTCCAGCGGCTGGTGAATAAAGACAACAGCATCTCCAGACTAAAGCCAAGCTGCTGTGTGTTGCTGCCAGCTGTTGAAGAAGGGGCTCCAATTTATTTCAAACTGAAGCATTTAGTGAAAACAAAAGCACTTAAAAGCATTTCATCTGGAGTCCAGATCAGCCCTGAGTTCTGTCTGGAGCTGTTGTCTTAGTGGCTTTGATTCTGTCCTCAGTGCAGCTGCCTTTAAACCGGATCTTGTTTTGTGTCGGTACCTCGGCCGCTTCAGGTCCGCTCATGACAGCTGACTCCGAAGCTTTTATATTCTTCATATTCTGTGCCCGGTTAGTTCGGTGGTCTCTAACAGCAGCCGCTTGTTGACGGACAAAGCGGACGTCCGCTCCACGCAGCGAGGCGGATCCAAGTCTAGCGGTTCAGTCTAACAACATAACGTTAGACTGCGAGGCTGCCGGTGTCCGTGTTTTATCTCCTGGCTCTGTTTGTTGGCTCCTTTTCTAAATTCAGTCCTGACTTTTTCAGCAGCTGTTGCTTCGTTAACTGGAGCACACGTGTGCTGCATGCATGATGCGTGACGCAGTGACTGACCTCATGTGTTTCTGATAGGTTTTTGGAAAGCGAGTGGCGCAGCCTGCTCGATAACGTCTGCTCACACGCCGTTAAAACAACAAGGAAGATTTATGGTAGAAGACACATATCGCACACCCATACATGGGAGAATGTCTTTTTGTTTCCAGTCTCACCATAATGTCCCTCTCTGCTTTCCCCCCAAAAAAGGAATTGTGGGATGGGAGCGCTGACACAGTGTCAGTGAGTTCTGGATGTGGAGGGAGACGCTGCAATAAAAGGCGTTTCCTGGCTTGAGCCTATGTTGGGATCCAGGCCTCGGTCCCTGAGACCGGAGCTCTGTCCTAACCCTGCTTAGATCCCGATCTGGTCTCTGTGCCGGTGGGGGGGCAGCAGAAGGCCCAGCTGTGAGGATGACATGTGGTCATTTTCACACATTGTGTTATCACAGATTGGATAAGAAATGAAAAGAGATTCTGGCCACAGTAACATCTTCAGAGTGGCTCTAAAAACATCGGACTCTTGGCTCTTTTCTGTTGCTGCTACCAGCTGAACTCTCCTCGCCTCTACTCGCCTCGCTTTGGGCCGTCCTCCGTTTCCCGCTGCAGATAGAACCCCCTCCATGTAGCTGGTCCATTACTGTGTGGAGGCTCAGGTGTATGAGGGGAAGAGGAGGTCTCAGAAGGTGAGAGGGTTCCTGAACACATCAATGTCTCGCTTCAATTCAAAGCAACAAACTCTGTTTATACTGCATCATTTCTTTATTTCCCACTGCTGTCCAGCCTTATAGAGACGTATCAGACTCATACGGGCCACAGTGTAGACATTGTTTAGAAGGAAAGAAAAACCTGAGAGCGTCTTCTCAGTTTGCTCTTTCAGCAGCAGAAACTGCAGCTCAGGAGGAAGGGCCGCAGGTCTCTTCACTGTAGGCAGGGCGGGGCCACGAGGACGCAAAGACAACCAGATAACAAAAGGCATTTATCAGTATATGACTGAAGGAGGACAGAATCAGCAGAGTGCAGAAGACAATCCATTTTATTAACAGGAATGTTTTGCAGATGGAGAAATAAATCCCCCTGTATTTCCCATCTACTAGAGGCTCCTGCAGTTTCCTTTGGGTGTCAGCAGGTGGTGATGATGATGATGAAGATCCAATGGTAGAACAGATTGGCCTTTAATAAGACTGTTTGAATGTTCTGTCAGTAGGAAATCAAACAGAGAGTGTACTTACTGTGCACGTTCCTCGGTGGGTGATCTGCTCTGCATCTCCTCCTCCTCCTCCTCCTCCTCCTCCTCCTCCTCATCATCATCATCATCATCATCATCATCATCATCATCATCATCAGTGCTGTAAAAACATGTGTTTCTACTTTCCATTAGTTTGCTTCCAGGCACATGTTCCATGACTGAGCTGCATTTTATTTCTCACTGCTCCACATTTAGTGAACAGAAGCTGCTTTGAGTCAAATCTGAGCCCCTTAGTTATTAAAACGCCATGTTTCCAATTCCACAACAGAAATACTGACCTCATTTAATGCAGCTTTGGAAATCTCAAACTTTAAAAGTGAACTGAGAAAAATCAAATCAAATCAGACGGTATTTAGCGTTAGCCAGCAACTTTCCCCTGTTGTTAACCAGATGAGAGCAAAACTGTCCTCCAACATAGAAAAGCTCCGACATTCCCACAGACATCGCTGATATCTGCTCTTTGTTTATCTGCTGGAACCTTTGCAGCACAAAACACAAAGTCCGCAGTGCTTGTTGTTGTTGTTGAGCTGGATTTGGCCTCTGTTCTTCTCCAGTCACCGAAGGAAAAGGTGAGCACGAGACACGGAGCTGAAGCGGTTACAGCGCCACAAAGCGCTAGTGGCCGGAAGGCGCATTGCACCCGTAGTGGTTTAGCACTACCATAGAGAATGAAGGGGAAACGGTTTTGCGCGTCCGAGGGAAGAGAGAAAGGAAAAGCTTCATGCAAATCTGGGCCCAAAAGAAAGCCATGAAAAAACATTGTGAGAAAAAAGAGACACTACAAGACATCTTCTCTGACAGTGATGAGGATGGAGGAGCTGTTCCCCAAAAGATTCACCAGGAACTAAAGAAACAAGACCTGGACCCTGAAACAACAGGACTAGGCCTCTATAGCACACTGAAACAACAGAAGAAGTTTCCATCAAAGACACATCTAATCAATGCTGTCGCTCTGCCGTCTGATATATTAATGCTGCCAGATTTTACTTCATCAAATAAAAGCATTTTTAATACATTTCTATAAAAGCGCTGGACATTTCTGTAAACATCTGTGCCTGTGTGTTCTTTAAATATCAGTTTTAGGATAATACCAAATGTCAGATGGAAGCAGTGGGAAACTAAAAGGTTATTAACGTGCACATTTCCTGTTTCCTTCTTTTCAGAATAAAGCTCTGCTGAACTGGAGAACTGGAAATGTGAGCTGGAACAGGAATTGGCAACTTACAGAAATGCAAACTTAACCCAGCAACAAAATGTTGCTGAAGTGCTGAAACAGGTCTTTTCTCAAAGTGAGTCCTTTTGTTTCTAAAGCATCATGGGAGTTTTTGCTCACTTTGGCTTTTCTAAATGTTTACAGACAGACAACATCTGCATCCTACTGAAATGTGTACCTGAACACAACCAGCACTCAGGATGGGCCCACATGTAGCCTGTTAAGATCCAGTCACATTTAAATGGACTTTCTGTTCATTTCAGGGAGAAAAAGGAGCAACACTCTCTTTTGGACTGTCTCCCCATTTTCATCAACCCACTGTTTGTTTTCTTCTTTCTGATGTGGAATAAGTGTTCCAGTCTCACATGGCTGCTGTCATGGCTACAGGCCTTTGAGTCTAGTTAATGATACATATCAGATGGAATATTAATCAGTACTATTGGACCTTTTCCTGCTGTCCCTTCTTTGTGTTTCATATCCATATTCTATGGTAAAGAATCAGTGACCTCTCAGCACTGTGTCATTGCACCTTTGACACCAGCAGCAATCAACAAGCCCACTTCAGAGAGGGAGCCGCTTCAGCCGACGCCTCGCCCAAAGCTTTTGGACAAAAAGGATGGGACGGTACAAAGTTTTCCATTTTCTATTTCTTGAGCCGTTGTTTCTGACTGTTGGGTTATTCAAAAGTCTTGTGGAACACTTTTGTCAGGCTATTGGACTAACAGATAAACACAGGCTCACACAGACAGAGGCAATAATTTAACCTGAACTGATGCACTTATTAAAGACTTTGCAGTGACGTAGCTGCAAATATAGAAATAAACATGTAGACTGTTGAAGCTACTTGACCACAATGGGTCAGAAATACTCCACAACATTAGCAACATTATTTTTTCTATAATCTAGACTTTAGAAATTGCTCATGGTGAACATGTTAGCAATGCACACCACACAGAACTATAGGATTATTTGTTCAGAGCCACCTTTTCTGTTCAGCTAACAAATGTAAGTCCATTATTGTCAGTATTTAAGCTCTCACCTGTTCACCCATCAACCTTCTGAAAAAGGTCCCAGTGCATAAAGCCCTTAGTGCATAAACCTATTTCTTCATTTCAAGCTGGGCTTGCTGATCCATTTGTTGTGTTTCCAGGTATTTAGCAGAGATGAATCACTCAGAAATAAAGTGTAAAAATATTCCTTCTTTAGATCCACATTGGAAAAGACATGTGGCTGCGTGAGGAGGTGTGCAGAAAAATCCACTGTACAACAAAGGACTCACTCTCTTATTTTTACAGATGATATGATTATATTAACAATGTTAAACAGCTGAAACGAATAACTTTTTTTTTAAAAATTGTACTTTTTTGTCCAACAACAACATAAGTTCATCTTTTGTTGCACTGAGCTGTGATTACATACCTGCTGCTTCTGCTGCGCTTACTTTATGTAATTGTCTTCTTCTTCAAATCCCGCCTTCTAGTATGATGAACTTTGACCACCCCCCTGAGCTACAGTCGGACCCTTTTGGAGAATGTTGACCCCACCTCAATGTAACGTAGTGTTGTAGTGACTGAGAGTGACCACTGGAGGGCAGTAACTCCTCTGCTTCTTCCTCTAGGAGTCCACATCAGTCAGTCCTCGTGTTCACATCTCTTTGTGTCTTTCAGAGCACATTTGGAAACTCTGAGCTTCAAACATCCTCCGCTGAGTTTACCTTCTACTCTAGTGGAGATTAGATTATTAGCTGACTTCAGGACTTTTCCCTGGACTCGAGGCAGTCGGACCGGCAGGGTGTGGAACCAGGGAAGCCAGGACCAAGAGGGGGACAAGCCAGAATGGTCTGGATCCAGCTGGGACACACAGACAGAAACCATATCCACCTAAAAAACTTTAAATCTGCAACAAACATTCAAACCACCTATACATTTTAAACCACCTTTAAAAATATTAAACATACTAATACCACCATATATCTAAATACCACCTTAAAGACCATAAAACCATGTAACAACACCTTAAAAGCTCTTGACCAGAGACAAACAGCAAGCCACTTTTGAACCTTTAAACCCTTTAAAACATGTTGCAGGTCACACACTGATGCTGGTGATCAGGTCTGGCTCACGGTCAGAGGTGTTGGATGAGTTTTAAGTCTGGGCTCTGTGCAGCATAACTTCTTCTACACCAAACTGGGAAAAGCATTTCTTTATGGACAACGGTGTCCACAAACGTATATAGCCAACAAGGCGATACAAGCCATATACTGTATCTCCCAGCTGAATGGTGTCAGCAGTCCTGAGCTGAGAAAGACAACAAACACACTCACAGTAACATTCTGCTTTCATTGGAACAAGAGCCAGAATTCAAAGCAACACATGACAGAAGGTACAAGTCAACGGCATTTCCACCATTTAATGATCAGAGCTTCCATCTTTAAATGGCTGGATAATAAAAATCTAATATACAAGTTAATTTGTATAGCACATTTCAACAACATGGTAATTCAAAGTGCTTTACATAAAACATAAAAGCAATAGGGAAAAGCAACATAAAATATGATTAAAGTTACAGAGCAAAAACCTATAAACAAAGAAGAAAACAACAGTAACAGTAAAAATTACAGTGCAGTGTAAGTTATCAGTAAAAAGAAAAATCTTAAATATTTAATTAAAAGCAATCGTAAAAAGAAAGGTCTTCAGTCTTAATTTAAAAGAAATGACAGTTTCAGCAGACCTGCAGTTATCTGGGAGTTTGTTCCAAATATACGGAGCATAATAACTGAACGCTGCTTCTCCTTATTTAGTTTTGACTCTGGGGACAGAAAGCAGACCTGATCCCAGATGACCTGAGAGGTCTGGATGGTTCATAACGAAGCAGATTTCTGTGATCCTGTACAGACTCAACTGATCTGTTCTCTACCAGGAGGAGACTCTCCCTCCTGCACAGAACACAGAGACACTGAGGAACCAGAACTAAACCAGAATGCAAATCCAGCATAAAGAGGTTCAGTGAATGTGGTGTTGAAGGTGTGGAGGTGGATCAGTGTGTCAGAGGAGACGCTGTAGAAGGACAGAGAGCCAGCAGGACAGTCCAGATACACTGCTACTCTGTTAGAGACAGAGGGGAAGGAGGTGAAAGTTTCTTTGTTATTGTGCCAGACAGAGTAACCATCAACAGAGCAGCTCAGACTCCAGGACTGATCATTCCATCCAAACACACAGTCTTTACTGCCTCCTCTCCTTCTGATTCCTCTGTAACTCATTGATATATTAATGTGTCCTCTCCACTCGACCTCCCAGTAACAGCGACCAGTCAGACCATCTCCACACAGCAGCTGAGGCCAGCAGTCAAACCTGTCTGGATGATCAGGATATGACTGATCCTCCTCCACACGTGTCGCCTTCCTGTTGTTGTCAGACAGTTTGATGTTTCTGTGTACTGTGTTTGTGTCGATTGTGAGTTGACAGGAATCTGATGAGAGAACGAGACACAATCCAGCTGCAGATATTGATCTATCATCTGTTCATTGATTGACACCTTGATGATGACATCAGAGCTTTGAATGAGTGATGTCACAGTCTGAAGATGGTTGAATGTGTGCTGCTTTGTTTTCATGAATCAAATGAAAAACACACTTACACTTCCTCAGACCTGGTCTCAACCATCGGACTCCAGCAGGCTCCACCCTGAAAGGAGGAGGGGGGTCAGAGCAGCATCAAACATGGACGTTACATTCCTCTCATCCCACCGAGAGAATAAGTAGGCCTACTAGAGAGGAGTCAGTGGAGCAGTCAGACAGGAGTGTGGAGCTGTGTGCTCCTGTTTACTCCCTCAGAGGAGGGAGGGGCTTCAAACTATTTCACTCTTCTGCTTTCACTTCAATCTTGTTACCTGCTTGCTTTCTCTTTTTAAAGGAACTAGTTTCTGTTGCTGATTGACTTTCATTTGTCACTATTATGTCATTGTTAATAAAAATCTTTATTTGGTTGCACAGAATCTGTGGACTATAAATTATTTCTATTAGTATAATATTCTAACTAGGGGTGGGCATAAATTATTTTTTTTAATTCTGCCGAAGGCATTCAGAATATGTGTGCGAACGGGTTTCAAGCCGGGTTTCAAGCCAGGTGGCGCATTAGACCAGGGGCTCATCTCCTGTTTCCAAAATGCATCACAAACTGCTTGAGAAAGCTGTTCTATTATGATAATTGGTGATGAAAATAAATCATGTTCAATAAGATGTACTTGTGTGTAGGTGTGATGTGCTTTGCGTTTAGGTGGTAGGCTACTTGAGACTGGAAGAACTCCTACAGTAAACTCATTCCGCATTGCACAAGATGCAAACCAGGTGTTGTGCCGAGTTTTGCCTGCCTGCCGAGAATTGCATGCGCCTCCAAATAATGCTTTTAAATGCTGTAAAATTCTTAGTGGACATCAATGGTGATAAATTGATTTGAAGTATATATTTTATGAACGTTTAGAGTCTTTAATATTTTAATACACTAGGCTAGAAGGACCATTCCTTGACATTCAGTACATATATGTGGCGATAAAGCTGTTTGATCACTGAGCACAGCAAAGTGTCTGAGAAGGACCTAAAGAGGTGGATGCATAATTCGGCAGATCAGATTTTGTAGGCTCCCTGCCGAGATTTGCATCCACCTCTTTTCTCAGCATAGATGACCGTTAGCACCCGCGAGGTGCGTGCAATTCTCGGCAGGCAGGCAGAATTCGGCACCACACCGGCGGCTTCAGAAATGTTCGTACACAAAGTGCTGTCCAACAGCTGTCTGTGGACGTGTTGCTACAGTTAGTGTGAGTAAATACCGCACAATGCGTTTTTTAATCAACCGGCGTATCAATAACTAACCTGGCTAGTTCTTCATCATTTTGAAAAGTAATGAACTGTGATCAGTTAAATGACTTTGATAGAGTCATTGAAATAGTTAAACTAGGCTACTGTTACATTTTAAATAGGGACACTTGTAATTGGTAACCTTTTACATTTTCACAGTAAAAATCCAGGAGAATCCTGGGTAAAACAGGAGGGTTGACAGGTGTGTTCATGCTGCTAAAAGGGGGGTACTGGTACTGAAAATCAGCCCGGGACTTTGAGATGGAGAGGACTTTTAGTGAGTTTGCAGTTATTTTAATTTCTTTGGACAGTCACCTTTGCATTTTTGTTTTTAGATAGTCGCCGATAGTAAATATTGTAAATAAATAAGCAAATATCTGAGAAGTTGTCATGACTCTTCTGAGTGTAAATCTTTTAATAGTTGCCAAGAAGTAAAACAGCCACTTTTTTTTTCTTTTTTCTGCACATTTCATATATTTCCAACCCATGTCTATATTTCCAACCCATGTCTTCTGTGAAGACTATGTTCTCTACAAATGTTCTACACAAAGTGATAGTCATTCAGTCAGCATTTGGAGAAATACACTTGAACGTAGCATCTCAAAGTCCTGTCCTGTAGTCGTCAGGTTTCAGCAGAGTTTTAACTAAATATAACTGCTTTAGAGTTATTGGAAGTTTTATTTTTTCTATTTTGATGGAGCTAGGCTAGCAGTTTCCACCTCCTTCCATTTTCTCTGCTAAGCTAGGCTAAACATGTCCTGGACCTATGTCTGTACAGAGATGAAACTGGTTCGATCCTGGGTAAGAGGGCAATAAAGGATATTTCTCAGACTACCAGACAGTTCCTTTAACATGCAGCGATCTGTCCAAACTGCATCAATTAACACCAACAGGCATTTTTTGCGTTCCTGGAGTTGTTCTCCTTGGAGACCTCTTACACAAAGATCTCCTTTTTATGTTCAACCAGTGTTTCTGTTCTGAGCAAAGGAAAAAGGCTCTTAGACATGTGATTGTTCATATAACACTCATGCCCACCATTAACCAAAAACACCTCCTCTATCAGACTGTCAGTGGCTGCAGCAGGCCTCTTCATACCTGAGAGTGTCCAGTCTCCGGTGTGGATCCTCCAGTCCAGCAGACAGCAGCTTCACTCCTGAGTCTCCTGGATGATTGTAGCTCAGGTCCAGCTCTCTCAGATGGGAGGGGTTTGAGTTCAGAGCTGAGGCCAGAGAAGAACAGCCTTCCTCTGTGATCAGACAGCCTGACAGCCTGCAAACACACAAACCAACACACACAGAAACCCTCTGAGAGGCGGGATGTTTTTTTGTTTCAGATACAAATGTAGAAGACATCTTTAAGATCATGAGTGGCATTTAATAATTCAAAAACAAAAGAATGAACAACAGAAAATTATTTAAAGAATAGTCATGGGAATTTTCTCAGTCTACAAACTACTGTCGAAGTTTAGTTAATATCAGTAGAAACAATCCTACAGAGTTTAGCTGTTTATTCACCAATGTAAATCAGATTTTAGCTGGTCATCAACTCAATGGGTTAATGAATCCTGACCTCAGGGTTTGCAGTTTACAGTGTGGACTCTCCAGTCCATCAGACAGCAGTTTCACTCCTGAATCCTGCAGGTTGTTGTCACTCAGGTCCAGCTCTCTCAGACTAGAGGACTGGGAGCTGAGAACTGAGGACAGAGCTTCACAGCTTCTCTCTGAGAGGTTACAGCCACTCAGTCTGGAGAGACAACAGGAAGGAAACAGGTAATAATGCATTTATTTTTTCTCCAGTTGAAAGATAGCAGAGTATTTATTGATGAATAAATCCCACTTACAGAGCTTTGTTGGAGGCTTTGACCACTGGCAGCAGCCTCAGAAGAGCCTCCTCTGAAGCAGAGTATTTCTTCAGGTCAAACACATCCAGATCTTTTTCTGATGACAGTAAGATGAAGACCATAGCTGACCACTGAGCAGGAGAGAGTTTATCTGTGGAGAGACTTCCTGAACTCAGGGACTGTTGGATCTGATCCACTAGAGAACGATCCTTCAATTCATTTAGACAGTGGAACAGATTGATGCTTTTCTCTATAGAGAGAGTCTCTTCAATCTTCTTCTTGATGTACTCGACTGTTACCTGATTGGTTTCTGAACCACTTCTTGTCTGTGTCAGCAGGCCTCGGAGGAGAGTCTGATTGGTCTGCAGTGAAACTCGCAGGAAGAAGCGGAGGAACAAGTCCAGGTGTCCATTTGGACTCTGTAAGGCCTTGTCCACAGCACTCTGGTACAACTCAGTAGTCAATGAAGCTTCATCTTTTCTTGTTTCAGACTTGTGGGAGGTTGATTGTTCTTCTGCCAGCAGATTGACTCCAGAGTTGATGAAGGTCAGATGGACATGAAGAGCAGCCAGAAACTCCTGAACGCTCAGATGGACAAAGCAGAACACCTTGTCCTGGTACAGCCCTCTCTCCTCTTTAAAGATCTGTGTGAACACTCCTGAGTACACTGAGGCTGCTCTGATATCGATGCCACACTCTGTCAGGTCTGATTCATAGAAGATCAGGTTTCCTTTCTGCAGCTGCTCAAAAGCCAGTTTTCCCAGAGACTCAATCATCTTCCTGCTCTCTGGAGTCCAGTGTGGATCTGTCTCAGCTCCTCCATCATACTTGACGTTCTTCACTTTGGACTGAACCACCAGGAAGTGGATGTACATCTCAGTCAGGGTCTTGGGCAGCTGTCCTCCCTCTCTGGTCTTCAACACCTCCTCCAGAACTGTAGCAGTGATCCAGCAGAAGACTGGGATGTGGCACATGATGTGGAGGCTTCGTGATGTCTTGATGTGGGAGATGATTCTGCTGGCCTGCTTCTTATCTCTGAACCTCTTCCTGAAGTACTCCTCCTTCTGTGGGTCAGTGAACCCTCTGATCTCTGTCACCATGTCAACACACTCAGGAGGGATCTGATTGGCTGCTGCAGGTCGTGTGGTTATCCAGAGGCGAGCAGAGGGAAGCAGGTTCCCCTGATGAGGTTTGTCAGCAGCACATCCACTGAGGTGGACTCTGTAACATCAGTCAGGATCTTAGTGTTGTGGAAGTCCAGAGGAAGTCGACACTCATCCAGACCGTCAAAGATGAACACAACCTGGAACTCTTCAAAGCTGCAGATTCCTGCTTCTTTGGTTTCAGGAAAGAAGTGATGAACAAGTTCCACCAAGCTGTACTTTTCCTCTTTCAGCACATTCAGCTCTCTGAAAGAGAATGGAAATGTGAACTGTATGTCCTGGTTGGCTTTGTCTTCAGCCCAGTCCAGAGTGAACTTCTGTGTTAAGACTGTTTTCCCAATGCCAGCCACTCCCTTTGTCATCACTGTTCTGATTGGTTCATCTCTTCCAGGTGAGGCTTTAAAGAGGTCTTCTTGTCTGATGGTTGTTTCTGGTCTGTCAGGTTTCCTGGATGCTGTTTCAATCTGTCTGACCTCATGTTCATCATTGACCTCTGCAGTCCCTCCCTCTGTGATGTAGAGCTCTGTGTAGATCTGGTTCAGAAGGGTTGGGTTTCCTGCTTTAGCAATCCCCTCAAACACACACTGGAACTTCTTCTTCAGCTTAGATTTAAGTTTACGCTGACAGACTGCAGCAGTAGGTCCTGAATGAAGACACAAGAAAACAGATGAATCAGTGATTGATAAAGTCCATGTGACAGTTTCATTTCCTTATATAAACATGTTTCCCTCCATCTGCTGAGCCATCAGTAAATGTCCCGTTTATCCAGCAGCTTAAATCTTTAGAGAAATCCTCTTACTGCTCTGCAGATGCTCAGCCAGCTCCTCCTGCTTCATTCTCCTCAGGAAGTGCAGTGTGATCTTCAGAAATGCCTCTCTGCTGCTCCTCCTCTGCTCTTCCTCCTCACCGTCCAACACCTCCTCATCCCTCCCTCTGACTCTCTAAGCATTCTGGGTAATCTGAACTCAGACCCTTCTGGATCTTCTTCAGCTCCTTCTTCACAAAAGTGACAATGTTGTCCTCCAGCAGCTGGAACAGAATATTATATGAAGGACACAATCAAAGTCAAATCATGGAACCAAACATCAGATCCATGTTGGACAGACTGACAATCCACTGGTCTAAAAAAAGTGCAGCGTGGAGATTATTGTGAACAGAATAGATGGAAAAGTAGTTGTTGTACATGTACAGACCATAAATATGGAGTCCAGGTGTGTTTGATGCTGCTGGGCAGACTGACCACTGGGAACCTCTGAGCTCTCCTGGTGGATTCTGTGGAGGAATCATGAAGAGTTAGCTCACATTATGTCTGTCCACACAGAGACAGACACAAGGTAAAGGCAGTCGCTTTGGAGCTGCTCAACAGTCAGAACGTGTGTGTGGAGAAAATGTTCAACTGAAGCCAAGAGCTGAAGACTGTTTCTACTGCTACTACTGCTTCTGCTGCTTCTGCTGCTTCTACTGCTTCTACTGCTTCTGCTGCTTCTACTGCTTCTGCTGCTTCTACTGCTTCTGCTGGGCAGCTTCAGATGGGAGAATATAAATGTATGTGAAGAAGATCGATGCTGAAAATAAACACACAGGTTTAATAAAACTTCTCTGGATAAATAACAGTTAAACATGAATCAGTCAGAGTTTAATGGGATTAACAGCTGACCTCTCTGCAGCAGACGGTCGGCCACCTTTGAAAGTTATAAGAAGACCCTTTGACTGGTCACTCCTGAAGGACACACAGCTGGGGTCCGGTCCAGGTCCAGGTCCAGCAGAGTCTGGTCCCTGCTGCTGCTCTGGGCTTCAAAACAACACACACAGAGCTTTGAGAGTGAATAATGATGGTGGAGTGATTTGAGTCCTGGACAGTTAGAGATCCTCATCTCACCTCTGAGCTTTGGTCTGGCTGTCATGTTCCCCACACAGAGTGCTTTTAGAGGGAGGGACTCCCTCCTCTCTGTCCTCACACTGACTCATGCTGCTGAACTCACATCCACTTTTACCTGGAGAGGAAACACAAATCATTCATCTGCACATCAACTCAAATCCTCCTTTCCATCATTTCTCCTGGAAAAAGACCAGCTGCTCCTCCACTGATTGGCTGCTAGTTTCTGTTTCATATCAGTGGCAGCTGAATGCAGTCAGACAGCAGTGTGAGGCAGAGGAAGCTGCCATCAGCTGCTGGACTTCTACTATCAGTCCACTAGATGGAGGCATGAAGCTGCAGCCCAGCACACACACCATGCATGGAGGAGCGGCTACATTCACTGAAGGACTGAAGCTTCAGTGTCCTTAAAGAGGTCATGTTCTGCTTTTTGTCTTTTCCCCTCTCCTTTATTGAGTTATAAACCTTTTTGGTGCATGTAACAGGTTTGCAAAGTGATTAAAGCTCAAAGTTAGTTCCCACCTCCACAGAAAACTCTGCTCTGAACTGAAAACACCTTGTTTGTAGTCCAGCCTTTTCTTCTGCTTTGCTGTGACATCACAGTGAAATATGTGTCATAATGCTCGCCAGGCAGAACTTGGATAAATCTTTATGGATGAAAGATCCTTTTGTTACAGATTAATAACTCACCACTCTCTTGCTCCAGTCCATGTTGCCAAGGTGGTCGGCAACATGTACAGCTGAACCCGAGCTGTTCACCGGCTTCTCGCTGACCCGCCCTACTCTGCTTCTGATTGGCTAGTAGTTCTTAACTAGGAACTGAGCGTGTGCAGCTCCCAACAAAGATCATTTAGAGACCAGATGTATCACTCCATAGCTAAAACAAAGCCTTCAACAGAGGGGAAAGAGAGGAGCTGCAGCAATGTGCAGTATGACAAAAATATAACCATGTGAACCTGTTCTGGTACGACCTCTAAATAAGATTTTAAATCTGAAAATAAGAGCAACAACAGCACATTATCCACATTCTTGTAATTGACCTCAGCTCTTTATGTTCTATTATTTCTAGATGAACCATAACTGGCACATCACCGAGCAGATGCTTTAAATAGTTTGATCAGCGGTCTCTAAAAGGACGATCAAAAGAGCCGATTAGATGACTTAATTCAATTTTATCACAACAACAGTTATCTCACAGCGCTTTTCATAAAGAGCAGGTCTAGACCATACTCTGAAGTTATTTACAGAAGCCCAACAATTCCCAGCCAATTATTCAACCTGCATCTAAAGTGGTTTCACCACATTCAGCAATGTGAGCAGTTTTCAAAGGTAGCTAACAGTAAGCGCCCTTTTTAGAGGGAAGCGACTGATGGCCTAGTTAATCATTTACACAGTCGCCGCCTGCAGCCAGAGTTGAACTGTCTTGAACTTCTTTCTTTGCGGCACAACAGGCAGAAAGAGACTGATCCTAGCTGTGTGGGAGTTTCCTGATGCAGAGAGAGAGCAATTTGTTTAGCAATCAGCTGTCTCTGTTTCTCTCGCCCACTCTCCCTTTCTCTCCTCCTGTCATATCAACCCTCCCCTTATTCCCAGGATTCTCCCAGATTTTACCCTTCTCTCCCAGTATCCTCCCGCTAAAATGTTTCCCTGCAAATCTCCCGGAACTTTAACCTTTCTGAAAGTAAAATCCAACCTGCTGGCCCTGTTTGAAGTTTAAGTGTTAAGGTAGTTACCATTAATACTGTACATCTGACACCAGTGTAGACTGTGCTTCTTGCACAAGAAGTGAATAAATGAAAACAACCCCCTAAGTTAACATCAGGCCTATAGTAGTGGTAAACTAGGCTGTAGGAAATTCCCAATGATGACAGTTCTGCCTCCTCTCTGTAGCCCCTCTCCTCTCTCTGTCCTCTCTCTACCATCTAAAAGCCCACAGAAACTGCCACAAAGCCTACTTCAGACTTACATTTACATTTGTCCATTTTTTATCCAAAGCTGACTCTACAATTGCCATACATGTCAGAGGTCGCATGTCTCTGGAGCAACTAGGGGTTAAGTGTCTTGCTCAGGGACACAATGGTGGATGGGTCAGAATATTTGTTAAGCTACAAGATGTTCACAGTAACCAGCCGAAGGCTGCTATGGTTCAAGTCTTTTCTTGCAGAGGTTTTAACTGCTGAGTGTTCACACACAACACGATAACGCCAGTAAACACAACTTGCCATTACTACAGCTGTATGAACCCAAATGGAAACATTCTGTGGTGATTAAATAGCAATAAACAGATCAAACTGATGCCGAAATAACGACAACATGATGCAGATTTGTTAAACATATGAATTCATGCTTTGTCAGGTCTGTCAGCAAGACAGCAGGACAACAACTTCTAAAATGTTTGTTTTCTGAATAGAGTTCGGATCGATCAGGGCTATGCTATGCTAACTTGGTCACAGTAAAGTACAACGACAGCTGGAATAAAGTTACAGACACATGTTTTCTGAACTCACCAGGTAGTTCAGCCTCCTCGCTTTCTTTTCTCCAAGTAATGTCCAGCTTTGTCACACAGACACTAGCAACCCTTTAACATACTTTATTTAAATTCACAAATAACTGTTTATCATAAAGGATTTAAAAATGTAAAATTATGTTGGTACACAAAAACAAACACCCAGTTCTTACTGCTACTACTTATAGTTTTTGGTATTCTCTTGCCTTTCGTGCCGTTCTTATTACTTGTTTGTATTCACGGGTCAACCCAATGTTCAGAGAGAGACCCCTTGTCTTCTAGGACCAGTGAGGAAGGATACTACAGTAGGCGGGCATCTTTGGTCCAGGCGGCCCACAACGATCTGTCGGACACTCCTCGCCAACACACCATCACTGCAGTCGTCTTAAATATACTGTCATATTCCCCCAAAGCACTATAAAGCTACAGAGGACTAAGTACCACGGATATGTTCACCAGTGCAGGTGGATCAGTGTGCTCATTCACACAGATTTACTGAGTCCATGGTGATCATAGGTGGCCATGGAGTCCACAGCTCATCCACAAGTCCAGTCTGTTTCACAGCAGTGTGGGATTAGCAAACGCCACGCTTACTAAATAATGTCACCCATTTGGACAGTTAGCCCAAGTTGAGACTGCATTAAGGAACTGTGCTGTTTGGCAGCGAGAGATCAGCAGCAGTAGGTGATGTTAGGATTATATTATCATCATTGTCACTACACAGGGCCTACCCTTGTTAGTGGGCTTTCTGATTATTGGCCTTGGAATCTCCCTAATATGTCGTAAAATTGGTAAGACAGCTGCCAGCAAATTTACCCAAAAGCTGTCTGGGGAACTTAAAGAGTGCTTAGATGAAGTGAACGAGAAGCTGAAGGTTTTACATCAGGGGGCTGATCAGAACGGTGAACTGTCTCGTAACATCTGAGACTGGTCTTTGGAAGCGCAGAGGAGGATGGACACCATTGGGGCGCAGTCTGGTGAGCTGCTGAGAGTAAGCGCCGGACTGACAATGAAACTGGAAGAAATGTTGAAATCACTACATGAGCTGAACGCACATATGACGCTGGTGATGAGAGAGATTGACGGACATTGATCTGGATAAATGTCACTGAATCAACTTAAATTGGATTAAAATCTATTGTCTTTGTGCCCCCCCCCATCCCCACCCTTCACCCGAGTGGGAGAACAACTTGCAGCTGGCCTTCCTATCTTCTCCTGCGCACTGGCTTATCTCTCCTCAAGGACAAGGCCGAATTGAACTGAACTTTCTCTAACAACACAGACAGACAGATGCCTCATACTTCATAAACACAGACTCATTATGTTACTCACACCATACATCCCCATCCCCATCCCTCCCCTCCCCTTGAACTGACTGTCTAGGAAACAGTTCTTTTTATTTCTCTCCCTCACAAGTCTCAAAAAATCCCATCATGTGACCACATGTACTGTGTGTTGTCTTGTGCATTAATATGTTGTTATGTATTGTATGTCACGTGTACCCTATGCTGCTGTCTGCATATCTTTCTGGAAAGCAAGTGGCTGCACCTTACATGACTGCAGCCCAGTCTTTACAATTTCGCTATGTAATTGTGCATAGTGACAATAAAAGACTATTCTATTTTATTCTATTCTATTCTACCTCACTTTGTGTCGAACAGTTAAGGGCTCAGCTGCGATGAAACACTTGAGACATGACAGTGAAGAATCTTGGGGTCACCAGACCAAGATAAGAATAGATTCTAATTAGGGCTGCACAATTAATCTAACTGCGATCGCAATGTCGTCATATGTGATTTAATTAAACAGTTAAAGTGTGTGTGACGCTCTCTTCTCTGTGTGGTGCAGTCTCCTCAGTAGCTCCACCCACACCGGGCTCTCACATGTGCCTCTAAAACAGATAACGAGCAGAACGTTACCTGCAATCAGTGTGCCTGTAACAGACTAAATGTAAATGTAAAAATCCTTAGCATTATAAATGAATCACTGGTCACAGGAGGCGTTCCAGCAGTACTGAAGACTGCTGCTGTTATGCCCGTACCTAAGAAAGAGAATGTTCCCATGGATCACTTTAACAACTTTCGTCCCATCTCCAATCTTCCCTTTTTGGCAAAAATACTTGAGCGTGTTCTTACCCTCTGAAACAGAATATTTCTTTAGTTAAATCAAGTCCAGATCCCTGAACAGCAACAGCACTTTAATAAAAAGATGTTCTGATTAAATTTCCTGACATGCAAACACTCCTCACAGTTAGTCAAAAGCTCTCAATGTATAAAAACAAGCCTGAACCTTTAAGCTTGTCCACACTGAACTCAAAAACAGATCCCTGAAAGCTGTGAGCCAGCCTCTACTTTGAGAATAATGACTTCCAGTGTGAATCTAAATACAGGAAACTCAAAATCATTGACTTGTAACTAAAGTGTTAATCTGAGAAGGGTCCAACCACCGACCTACATGTTGATGTGGAGGAAGAGACTGTTAATGAGGTTCCTGCAGCTAAAGGTGGCCCAGAAATCAAGAAAGCCATCACATGATAATCTTAAACCTTTTCTCAGAATAACAAGATCAGGCCTCAAACTTTATTCTTTTGTGAATGCAGAGTTTCTGTGCTGAGACCCTGTTCCCCGTGTCAACCAGCTCTTCTTAACTGAAAAGCTGCAACCAATAAAAAAAACTGACCTTCTGGTCCTGAGCTGGTTTCTGGCAGACTCTGCACCAGGTCCTTCCTGGGTATCTCCTCTAAGACCTTCCTGGTCATCTTCAGAGCTCCATCAGGTTTATAGGCGTTCACCATCAGGTCCACAGTGTCCTGTCTGTCTGCCTTCTCCAGCTGGGATGCTTTGATGGGTTGGTATCCTTCCAGCATGTCAGGCAGCTGCAGATACCATCTGAACTTCTTGAATTCCTCCTCTCTTAAATCCTCCAGAGTCTTCAACAGGTGCTTTGTCTTCATGGTGGCTCCCTGCTAAAGTCAGACAGTATTTTAGAGCTGAAGGAAAACTGGAACACAAATGTTTCAGAGCAGCAGCAGGAGCTCTGATTGGCCGACACAGGAGCTGTGTTTGAGTCTGTCCAATCAGAGCTCCTGCTGCTGCACTCTGGACTCTGTAGTCATTTTAAGGCAGCACACTGCTGACACTTCTTTCAGTTACAGAGAGTCGTCTTTGAGTCCTTGAGCTCTGCCCAATTCGGGCTTCAAAACTGCTCTTCAGAAACCAACGGGTGACGTCACAGATACTACGTCCATTTTTATATACAGTCTATGCATTTATGGCGCGTTCGAGACTGGTCGGAACTGGGATATTTCCCAGTTGAAACTTCCGACTTCCGACATCAAAGCGTTCCAGGTTCATGGTGGTGCATGACGCGCCGAAAGTGAACACAAAACATGGCTGACCATGACAAAGTGAACACACAGCTGCACCCTCAGCAGCTTTAGGTGTTAATTAAAAGGATAGCAGTTTAACTGCAACAACTGAAATAAATAGCCCATACAATACTAGTTATGTGTACCCCAAGTTGTTAGCCCTCAAGTCAGTCAATGTTGTCCGTTACACTTAATGTTTTGGCATTTTTAACAACAACATTTATGCAGAAAAGATGACTTTATGAGATTCTTTACTGTAGCCTGCTACGTATGTGTAAAACATATTTCTACATCAATATACATGCAGAACAAGTTTTACTGCATGATCGTATTTATTATTTTAATTCAAATACATGCAAATATACGTTTTGTTGCCTTTTAGTTTATGGTTTACCATTTACAAAGTGAGCTTCCATGGGCGCTGACATTGTTTTCTGACGTCATTCAGCTGCTACTCATGAAGTCGGGTACAAATTTTTTCTCCGAGTTCACAAGTAGGAAATCCGACTTCAAGTGGCGTTCAGGATAGTTTTTCTAGTTGGAGGTCGGAAATTTCCCAGTTCCGAGTTGCCGGGAACGCAGCATTAACCCCAAGGTGCGCTCTCTGACGTAGCAGTTGTGATTCACATTTGAGAAATGCGCCAGCTAAATGAGTGATTACTTATGAAACAACACACAGATGTGTTTTATTTAAACACACTTTTATTCCAAACCCATCTGCTGTCTGACGATCTGAAGGCGTTTGTTTGCTGTGTGGTGATTTCTCCGAAATCCTGTTGGTCATTTAATAATAAGACGTTCAGAGCTGTAAACGCTGGTCAGTGATTGTTTCAATGAAACGTCTACCAAGATGTGTCGATATCAAAAGTGTTTCGAAGCCTCGACACAATTCCGGCACAATTCCTTCAAACGTTTCACTAGTTACTCACAGTTTCCTCAGAGGGCTGAAGAAGGAGACTCTCACTCGATCATTCAATTATTCCATTTAATCTAGCAAACCAAAAACGAAAAAACGAATCAATATTTCCTTTTTCTGTTTTTCTGAATTAACCAAATATTAAAACAGAGGTTTGTTTTCTTGCTTTCTGCACCAAACGGGAAATTTAATAAACCAGGAAACCAAAACGAAATAATGGGTCGATTTTACGTTGTCTTTATTTTTTCTTTATTTGTTTTCTCATTTCCCATTTCTGGTTTGCACATGCGCAGTAGATAATCTGTGGATAAAGCGTGGAACAAGCCTACGCAGCAGCGTCCCTCAGTGGAAAGACTGTATGGCTGCAGCTTGGACCCTCTCGCCTCTTGTCTTCCTACCTGGTGCCATCCGCAAGCTTCTATGTTGCAAAAAAAACCTCGCGTCTGGTTCGATCTTCCTCGTAGGCTACTTTAGTGTTTTTGAACTGAACTGTAACGGCAATCATGCGAATGAATAAAATACTTAGTAAAATATTTGTCAAGAAGATAAATGCAGATTATCTGAAAAAAGTAGCTGCTTAAAAACACGTCCGTCTAAAAGAATTAACCTAAATACAGACGGTATTGTTCTGACAACAGCCCCAAATGTAACTCAACAACATGTGACACACCCAGCGTTAGGCCGACTCAGCATGGCGAGAGAGAGAGAGAGAGAGAGAGAGAGCACTGCTCACAGCTTCAGGGCTCGTACTCAAGTGTCCCTCGTAAAACTGTAATCAGAACATTTGGATATAAATGTTGTCGCTCAGTGTCAAGTCTGTGCATCTGATGCACAAACAGTTAACAGTCCGCCGCAAAGTGTCGAGAGCAGCAATAACATGACACACCTGCTTTGGATAAAAGCGTCTGCCAAATGAAAAGCCTGACCGCCACACAGACACCTGTCCTCTGTGGCTCAGTCCTCATCGCTCAGAGACACTCTGCTCTGTTTGACCGTCTCTCTGCTCCAGAATGCTTAATTCCCTCTGAAGCCACTGTGAGCTGCACTTTATCAGAGGTGCTAAAGTTAACATTTATGTAGATGTGTGTGGGCTTGTGAGATTTATGTCTGATCTCAAGTGTCTCGGTTTTCCACCTCCGCTCGTATATGTGTCCGAGTTAGGTACCAGTGCAGTCCGGGCTCTGTGTCTGTCAGAACATATAAGGGGAGAACCATCAGCAGAGCGATAACACAGGGTAATCCACAGCGGAGGGGCAGGTAGATTTAAAATTATTAACATTAAAATAATTATGACTTCATTCTGATAAGATTACGATTTTATTCTCATAATAGCCTGTTATATGTCCAAATATTATTCTGCTAATGTCAGAGGACGTACATAGTTTCTAAGTTTCAAAATAAAAGCTCTCATCTGGTTCACTATACCTCGCAGGCTACTTTGGTGTTTTTGAATTGAACTGTCCGTCAATCATGCGCTTCAATAAAGCTATTAATCAAGAGAAGAAGCAGCAGAAAGAGAAAGAGTCGGAATCACGGGCAAGTTCAATTTGTTGCGATGAATTGAAACGTAAACTTGTGAAAGTGAGTGAAATAGGATGAATATGTGTTCCCACTAAAGACGCTGTGCGCATTTACGCACGAGGTCATGAAGCATAACGTCATTGATTACATGAATTTCCCGAAACTCCGACAGGATCAGTCAGGATAAACCGACAGCTGCCTCTCTGACCATGAAATAGCCCACGTTAAAACACAAACACAAAGCCTATATAAATTTGTTTAGGCGTGATCCATCAGGGGAGCTGCCGTCTTGTTAAGAGGGGCCGAGCTCCCAGTTTGCACCCTGCCTACAATCTCGACCACCGGATTCCAGCAACAAGAAATAACGTTACACTTTTACTCATGGATTTGTTTTTCCGGTGTCGAAATGATTCTTGGGGTTGGTGAATTATAAAAACATCACTTAATTTCTGGTTAAAATGAGTTGTAATGTGCCTTACTGAGATTGAAAGGGTAAAATATTGCCGATTTATTTTTAGTAATGCCTTATATAACTGTGTTACAGCAAAACGTAATACATTAGGCTACTGTAATTGTGTTACTTTTGTAGCGCGTTACTCTCAACAATGCACGCGCATTTCTTCTCTGTAGCACCCCTAAGCCAAAACGTCTTCCCGCGCGCCTGGCTACAGTTCAAAAACACTAAAGTAAGATCGAACCAGACGGAGTTTTTATTTTGCTACGTAGAAGGTTGTGAGTGGCACCAGAGGAGAGGGCATGAGACGGGAGGCTCCAGGATGCAGCCATACAGTTGGCTCTATACAGCTACTGGACACTGCTTTGTAAGCTCGTTCCAGATGGGTTGGTTATCCACTGCACATGCGCAAAAACAGAATTGACGGCACCGTGGGAAATGAGAAAACAAATAAAGAAAAATAAAGAAAAGGTAAATTCGACCCATTATTTCGTTTTGGTTTCCTTGTTTATTATATTTCCCATTTCGAGCTGAAAGCAGAAAAAACAGACGTCAATTTTCATATTTGGTTCATACAGAAAAACAGAAAAAGGAAATATTGATTCGTTTTTTCGTTTTTGGTTTGCCAGATTAAATGGAATAATTGAATGATCGGATGATACACGGACCCGACTCCTTTGGAGAAAAGGCTCCACACAGGTGTGTCTTTCCGTGTTCCAGATCCAGGGAGGGGTTGTAGAGCGCGTATCGAGACTCATATAGGTTACGTTTGTTGTGACGTCACTGATTCAGGAACTGGACCCTCTTTACCATTCTGTGGGCTTTTTAACGTGATGTTTGGTTTTTATTGAACACAGATTGTATCTGCAGCTTCTTCTGTCAGAAACTCTGATGAAACATGTTTAGTTCACTCAGACTCAGCGTTGCCAACTTTGTCTCTGTGAAATCAGGCCAAGAGGAGGCAGGGCAGCATATTCTGTGTGAATACACAGCGCGTTGTTTGAAGCACTTCGTCATGATGACAGCTAATCTCTTAATTAAATATTTGGTAGTTTTAATAATAGTTATTTACAGCAGGGCCCTTTAATGAAACCACCTGTCTATAAAGCAGCTGTCGATATTTGAGACATCAGAAATCCTGTTTTTAGGGGAGCTGCTGTCTTAATAAGAGGAGCCGTATGGGACGACTCAGATAGGCCCAATATGAGGGACGTCCCAACTAATAATACTAGTTCATCATTTATGTTTCGGCATGACAAACATCATTCGTTCATTTATTCAGTTTCAGAAACAGTGAAGCTGACAACAGCTTGTATGGAAGGTTCCACAGAGGCTCAGAGACGAGCTCAAATCCTGGGAGATTTTTTTTGTATATTTTTTAGAAAAACGTTTACATTGAGGCATCACAGGGTTTTGAACCCACAATCTCCTATTTACAAGGTAAGTGGTATCCAAGTACGCCACGCTACCTCCACATATCAAGAACGCTCCCAGGTAAATTGATCCACAGAGACCAGCCTGCTCCTCCCCACTGCTGGGAGCTGGTTTCTCCTTTATTCACCCAAACTTGACTTCACAGACACACCTTTGTCTCACAGGGGGACGTCACACCTTTAGAGTTATTTTATTTTGAAATCTCTTGTACCTTCATCATTTCTTTCTTACGTTCTTTCTTTGGTAAAATAAAAACTAATGAAGAAGTAACGTAGCTAGCCGGCTTTCATCAAGCCAGCTAGCTGGACTCACCTTACTTCCTTACCTGTTCCTCGGTTCCTTGAAGGTCGGCTGTGTCGCCGTCAGACAACGGCGGAAATTCACGACGGGAAATGTACGCAAGCGATTTCGGTGGGTTTGAACGTTTTTGTTGGTTTGTTTGAAGTATTTTAGGTTTTTTGAACACAGACACACACAAACACGTCCGGCGTCCTTCACCACCGGACCGTCTTCAGTACCGATGAAGACCAACAAGCAGAGAGAGGAAGAAGATCAGACTGAGGGAGGAACCTGCAGAAGATCCACCTCCATCAGTCTGGAGAGGAAACTCTGGATGATGGACTTCCTGGCTGTTGACTTTCTAATCATTTGGTTGTCGAGCTGCTCGTCTCATCATTTACAATTAAACAAGATCTGCTGTTCACTAGGACATGCCAGGGCTGCTGGATGAACATCTGGGAAACTGTTGTGTCTCCTGCCTCTCTGTTACCATGGGAAGTGGAGTTTTCAGGGCCCCTGTGTGAGGGAGCCGTCTCCCTGCTTTAAATGTTATGTCGGCCCTCTGCTCGGGGCCACGTGTCTGCTACGGCCCTCAGCGGTAGACGTCTGAGCGGCTGAATCTTTTGCACTTTTCTTCCTTTAATAAAGAGCAAAAGACAAGGCTTTGCTGTGATCCATTTATTTGTTCAGTTCTGCAGCGGGACGTCCAAGATTTCCACCACAGTTTCCAGCTTCACAAGTGGGAAGATTTGCTGCTTTTCCTTTCAATTATTTCACTGATTCAGAAATGATTCCTGATTCTACTTTTATTTAAGGAACATTTTCAGTGCAGCTCTTTTCCTTCTAACAGAGTATTTTTACACTGAGGTATTAGTACTTTTACTGTAAAGGATCTGAATCCTTCAGTCCACGCTGCTGTTTTCCAGCTGCAAATGATCCATAAAACAGCACAGACTGGATTAAAACATCCTTTCGGGGCCACATCACATGTTAAAAGCCAGATATGAAGAGAAGAAAACATTCAAAGACCTGGATGGTGTCAAACTTAGTGAGAACAGTTCCATCAGGGAGGCTTGTGGGACCTGGAGTGGTCTGCCAGAGCCTGAACTTTACCTGAGGACAGGTAAGCTGAGTCGATTGACGGGGAACCCGATGACACAGAGTTCATATGTATCGCACGCTCTTTCAATCTTCCTGTTTCCAGAGTGTAGAGGAGGAGAGAACACACACCTGTACAATCAGGAGTTAACAACACAGCAGATCAGTGGAGCAACACTGACCTCTGCTGGAGAGTTTAGGAACAAAAAGCCACAGCGTTTTCTTCTTTAGTCAGTGCTGTTGATGAAGTTGTTGTGAACAGGAGCCTCCTGACTGAAGGGGCTGCACATGCTGCTTTCCAGGGGCCTCATTTAGAAAACTGTGCGTAGAATCCTCACTGAAAGTGTCCGATGCGCTAAAAGACAAAAAGATTCAGACTTAAGCCAAGCGAGCGTTGAGCTGACTTTCCATCCAAAGTCTGTCTTGTTTCCCTAAATATTGTGAAGGTGTCCAGTCTGGAGGCTTTGGCTGTGGAAACGGCCATTTTGTCACGTGGCGTCAAAAGTCCAGCTTAGAAGCGTCTGAACTGAGCAGCAAAGGAGCCGCTGACTTCCTGACTCAACGGACACAGTCAACAACTTTGCACTGCATTTCAAAGGGAATATTTGTTATTTGAAAATCCACAGAAATGGACTCAGGCCCGTAATAATGCAAATATACACATGCTAATACAATTTTATAAACTTAACTGTTGTCTGTTGTTTGAGCTGCAGCAGCTCCTCAGCCATAACAGCCAGTACCAAAGATGAAGTCAGTGTGCTGTTGGAAAAAGTGCAAAAATATAGTAAGACTAAAGACTTGTAACCTGATATACCTCCATGAATCAATGGCATTATTCTCCAATGAAGAAATCATTTATCTAATGTGCCAATCAGCCATAAAATGATGGCAAAATGACATGTTGGCAGCCCATTACACTGGCTATCAGCAGGAGGGAAGTCACAACTGTCAAATAGTGTCAAACTGTGTAGCGTGTGCGTGCATGTGTGTGCCCATGTTTTCAGAGGAGGCTGGAGGTACTGGAAGGCTCCCCTACCAGTCCCTGCTGAATCAAAGGGGACCAGAATATGGAAGGAACCAATGAGAAGCCATTTTAAAAGCTGCTGAGCGTATTTCATTTGAAATAAGTCAGTGAAATGAACAGTGGCAGTTGTGTTTGTGTGGGTGAACAAATCAAACAGGCCTACATGTGAGTCTTTGTATAGTGCTGGGACATTTTCTTCTACATTCTCTATGTGTCTTTGCCACTTAGGGACGTGACAATATTCCTCAGCTGGAGTTTTGAACTTTATAGTGTAACACATTTTCTTAGTTTAATGTGCCGAGCAGCTGTGATGGCCCTTGGCAGTGGTTTCCATCTTTCACATGCTCATGAATATTAAGAATTCTTCATTTAGCTGATGCTGTTCCAAAGGGACTTACAGCTGATATACATGTCAGAGGAGCAACCAGGGGTTAAAGCGTCTTGCTTTCGGGGACACGTTGGTAGGAATCGAGCGAGAGCCGTAGCGTCTTATCCGCTGCTCCATCGCTGCCTTTCGACTCTTCAGTAATTAACGGGTCTGTTTTTCATTCCTGAGAATTCTGCTCCTTCATAGATACGTAGATGTGTGATTCTGTTTTTCTCCGGCAATGCAGGAACAGCGTTTATTTGTTGTGCTCATATTCCATAAGTGTTCCTTTTGTGCCTGAACATATCTATCAGATGCAGCACGATGCCACAGCACTGACACAGCAGAGGGAAGTTTAGAACACATCAACGCAGAAGGTAGGCTGAGCTGCTTTTATTTGATCTGTACAGAAATATTTAGCATTAAAGTGAAGAAGCATCCTTTACTAGACATGTAACTGTGCTCAGTCTACCTAATGACACAGCACATTTGACCACGGGACACATTATTGTCTGATGAAACCATCATCACCTTTGTGTCACGCGGTTTAATGTCTTCAAATCAACAGACACAGCAGATGACACCCAGACCAAGTCGGTGGAAGAGATATTAGAGGCCATGTGTGAAAATGCTATTTCTTGGAATCCTAATACATTTGGAATGGCAGTTTTGGTAATGCTTAAATTAAAGCTTAATTAGAACTTGTGTTCTGAGAAGTCTGCCATTGACATTGGACACAGAGAGGAAAGCTCACTTGTTTGAAAAGTCCAATATATAGATAGAATATTTCTGGAGGTGACATTAATTTGCTATTTGGATCATTTTACACTTTAAACTGGCTGTTGAGATTTAGATGCAAATAATGCTGCTGTGTCTATTTCCTTTAAGCATCCACAGTATAAATGCTAACAAATGTCACTAAGAATCTGGAATGAAGATTCAATATTTGGATGGAAATTGATTGTAGTGAGAAAGTTGTTGTTGTGTTTTGTCTTCTGTCCTGTAGGTGCACAGCAGATGGAAGAAGAGTCCTCAGAAACAGCCAGTAATGTAGCCGTCCTGATGACTGCAGATGAAGGGATCTAAACTGGGCTTCTTTTATTGAACCAGGACGTCTCATTGAGACTAAGAATCTGCTTTTAAGGGAGACCTGGCCCAGATTGACTTCAGTCTAGATAAAAACAAGTGCTTTTAGACAGATTCCAATACTACAATAAGAACAGCTGTGGGAACAGAAGCAGAGACTCACTAAAATGTGCTACTGTCCTTTGAAAGATTTCAAATCCTGATGAGGAGCATTTAGCTGTTTGGATTCTTTGGGCCTTAATCATTACTTGTAGATTTATGTAGATCAGAGTCTGAGTCTGAAAATGATCAGAAATCAAAATTTATTTAATAATATATATGTAATATTAGTAATTGGGAGAACATTCATGATGTAGTCTGTAGAAAAACTATGCAACATGAGTTCATTGTTTTTCATGTAGTCACCATAAGGGCTGTGACATTTGAAACAAACAGGATCAATATTACATTTACATCCAATAAACATTTGGCCAGAAACAATATGGTCGAGGCCCGTTTCAGAAAGCAGCTTCAAAAAACTCTAAGAGTGAAGTCCAAGTTAGGTAGGCAGGTTTATTGTCCCAATCCAACACGTTGTAGAGTGAAACTGAGTTTTGTAACTCCCTAATGCTCCATAGCAGACAATCCACATTAAGAAAGAATCAATTGGGATTAGTTTATTTCCCCTGAGATGGGAAACAGCTGATTTGAGCTCAGAGTAGCTTCACTCTCAGTTAAGCGTGTGCACCACCGCTCTAAACAGGCAGCATGAATGGAGCCACCATACTGCCAGTCACCATGGCAACAGCTAAAAACATCCTTCCTCATACTTCACCCGTCTGGAGTTGGAAATCCTCAGGCAGAACATCTGGAGAGTTGAACAGATCTTCTTTTAAAAAGTGAATATAGTCTATTTCATTTCTATGGAATCACAATTCTAATATTCCAGGTGGAACAAGTGGAACCAGATTTAACATGGAGCGTTTTCATTTAGGTGCAATTCTGTCTAGAACAGATGTGGAAGCAGCTCAAACTGAAACAGAAGAACAAAGTAGTGATGAGATTTCTGAAGTGAAAATCGGGGACCTTTCCGGGGACACCTATAGCGGGGACAGGAAACCAAAACGGGGACTGTCCCGGAAAACGGGCCGATCTACTCAGCGGTCCCCCTATTTTATAGTCTGCCTAACAGACTTAATTAAATGAAGTCATGAGGAAACAGCGCTGTGTCAGAGGGAGGAGACTGAGAGGAACTCAAGGTTTATTGGAGAAAAAAGGTCCTGCTCAGTTACCATAGTAACTGACTCTGAGCTAAAGTTAGCTGGCTTTCTGAAAGGGTCTGAAAGGGAAAACCAAGAGTTAAACTCATTAAAGCCGCTTTCATATCTGGGCCCCAGGAAGCTTCTTTGTTGACCTGCTTGTATCTTCTGATGCAGCATCAGCAACATCTGAGATGGTGGCTGTCACTTCTGCTGAATTTTCATTTGGCAGCAGTTGGAAATGACATTTATGGAAGAATAATGCTCTTTTTCTAGGAGTTAAATCCAACATTTTATGGACTCAGCTGCACCTGTGACTAACCTCCTGAGGCTTTGAGCTGTCAGGATGTGATAGCAGGTTTTCCTCTACATAGCTTTTCATCAACAAACATGCGGGTTCCACGCAACGCTCCACCACACTTGTCCCGGAGCTTTGCTTCCTCACGAGGCCAAAGTTGGCGTCCGATGTCACCATCATATCTCCATCCGCCCGGGGAAATAAACACAGTGATCCTGGTTTTGTATCTGCTGCTACAGAAAAAGAGTTTAGGTCAGAAACAGCCATGGAATAAATAAGTGACTGACAAATGCTGAAAGATTCATCCTCAAACAGCCTTCAGAAATGCAGAGCACTGGGTTGATACACTTCCTGTTTTATTAGAATACTTTCTACAATAATGAAGTGATTTTGCAGAGATCAATTCAAAGCCATCAGTTCATGGAAACTGCAGTTCTGGTTAAACAAACAGGAAGCGGCCTGACACTAGAAGCAACCTTTGGACCTGCTGGGCATGTGGTCCCATCATCAAACTGGGATGCCTAAACTGGGATGTGGATTCTCCCAGCAGGGCTCTGTAGAGTGTGTTAACCTACGGTCTAAGCAGCAGTGAGAGAAAACATTCCTCTTTCAGACACTCAGATCTCCTACAGAAGGCCGAGGTGAAGCTGCTTTACACACAAGCTTTTTACATGCAGCTGTAGAATTCAACATGGCTCCATGTTCATCTTCACTGTTTCCATTTTGGTGGGATAATTAATGATGAGCACAATGGAAGGCTGTAATTTTCACATCCGTCTGGACTCGTCAGTCTTCACCTCACAGACTTCAGACTTACCTCTGCAGGTGTGAGCTTGTTTTTCCAGCCAACAGAAAGCTGACACTCCAGTGACAGACAGACAAGAAGCTCCAGCAGAGGGATGGAAAAGGCTGTGTGGGGCCCAGACCTGAGCAGAGTGCAGGCTTCTGCTTCACACGCACACACATATTGACAGTGACGGTGCAGAGCCGTGCTGCCAAATAAAGAGAGGAAATCAAATCAAACACAAACAAGTACTGCTAGAAAGACTGCTGTGTCAGCATAGACAAAACCACTTGAGTGGGTCACTTCTAACTTAATGTTTGATATTATTGGAATCAGCAAACAGGCACAGAGAAGAACTTTCATTTGATGAACTCCTGACAGGAAACCATTACTCCACATTTAATAGGATTTCATTCCTTAACCTGTCAAGAAAAGATTTTTTCAATGCAAAATGACAAACCTGTGCTGACAATGACCTTCATGTCCTTCATGTACACAGCATGGGTGCCATGGCCTTCAGCTAAATCTAGGAATAACCCCAAGGAGGAGGGCTCATAGTAGGTCTTCTGTAAGAAAGAGTGCAGCTCTAACAAAGTTCTTCTAACAAACAAACTCAAGAAGACACCAACAGTTAATGCTACATAGTGCTAAAACAATCAGAAGGATCTAATGAATCTGTTTCAAATGAATGGAAGTTTGCATGTCTGTATGTATGAATGCATGCTATTGTTCTTCCATTCCACTGATCAGGAAGGTGCAGTGAATTTCTGTGAGTCCTCTTCAGACCAGCCTCACAAAAAGACTGCAGTGGTGCTGCACTCCAAGCACCTCTAATCAGCATGTGGTAGGCAAACAGCACACTGGGTAGTGATGGTGCCCAACATTCAGAGGACACCTTCAGCACGTCATCCTCGACTGCATCCAAGGCAGAAAGCTCTCTCTTTCTTTGCCTTACTGTACGCAGCCTCAGAACATGAACTACTGCTCAGTGCCACATCATCAGGTTCAGCCTGTTGAGGGGTAACAGTGGAAGGGTCCAGAGGGTCTGTCTGTTCGGGGCCGGGCCGGGGAGGACCTGGACTAAGGTAAGAAACCTTTGGACGCCTGGCCATACACTTCCTCACCTCCTTAATCTTGACGCTCCTGAAGCGTGCGCTCTTTACTGTTTGTCCCATTTCTGAAATCAAAATATTTGGCAGTTAGTGGAAAAGTGAAGCCCCGACTTCTTATCAGAGCCTCAAAGACAGAAACACATCAGTGAACATGGGATGCAGATGAGGGAGATGTATTTTGGGCCTCTATTTCTGCACGTTAGATAGATAGTTTAATAAATTCTCACTCTCTCTATGCAGCTTGGCCCAAAACCTAATTTTGGATTGTTGATCAGAGACATAGTGCATGGTAAGAAATAAAAGAAAATAGAACTATTAACTTAGCACACAGGAGCTGGAAGTGAAAGAGGCACCACAGCCCTGATATCAGCACAGACTGTAAGTAAACCAGCTCAGGTATTTCTAATAAACTGGCAGCTTCCTCTTTTGTATGAACGTGAATAGAAGCTTCTAGCAAACACTCACAGGTGACAGGTGCAGCCCGACTGAGCTCGCTCCTCATCAACTGATTTTACATTCTAGTTTCCAAAGAGTCCAAACATGTCAGGTTGAATTAGTTACATGTAAAGTTATTTCAAATGATTCTCTGGACTTTTCCATTGCATGTAGCCTAACGTTAATGCTACCGGTGCAGCCATAAAGAAATACGTTTTGGTTTTGAAGATTTTAATCAATCTGAGTGAAACAGCTTCAGTGAAGAGCAGATACAGATTAGTGTCGTGGAAATTTAGATTCCTGGTGAGAGATTAGGCAAATAATGGAGTTACAACCAACCGTTGTCTTTGAAGAATTTATTTAACAAAAGAGAAGAACAGAGAAGTACTACAACAGAATCAGCTGGACCAGAGGTCTGTCTTCTAAGACAGTCTGTTACGTCTGGCCCAGAACAAAGGGATGCATAGTCATTTACACAGTCTGAGTATCTATGTTTTGGGAACAAAAAGGTCCTCTGCCTGCTCTTCCTGGTCCCAGACAAAACAGGAGAGGAACAGAAAACAACTTCACATCCTTGACTTAAACCCTACACACGTGGACAGACTAGCAGAATAAGATTAATAATAAGAATAATAATAAAAGGAACATATTGAAGCTTAAACAATGTATAAGACATAATAATAATAAAGGAAAAATAGCACTATTATAAGTACTTGCATAAATGGATAGTAAATGTAAGAAGAATACAATTTTCTGCCCTTACAATTAGAAGCTATGCAACATGTCTAACTTACAATCTTAGTGTGGAAAATGGCAGTTTTACAGGCTAACGTTGAAGCTAATTTCATTCACCAGTTAAAAGCAGTCACCTGAAACATGCTAATAATTAGTAATGCTAGCGTAAGCATACATGCTAATAATATAAAGCAAAACAGTTATTTCTTGTCAACATTCACGTCACACAACCTTAAAAAAATTTTTTCTGTATTATTTTCTCATATTGGCTAATTAATCAGTGTTAAAATGCCTTTTAAATGGTCTGACCTGAAAATATCCCTTCGGGTCAGCGGTGAGCTGGATTCCTGTTGGACAGGATCTGCAGTCTTCTCTTCTATTAGTATCGCTGATTAACCATGTGAATGGATGATAACGGCCTTCTGAACCTACCAGTAGGTGCACCTGGGCCCTTCTGAACCATATCTATGGGGCTGATAACCGCTGATAACGCCCATTCAATCGAGTGCTAACATTGGAAGCAGGTGATATATAGCATATTATAACAGGCATTTACAATCATGTGTTGTTTTCTATCTCACCATGGTCCACTCAGCACTCCTGAGCATCACTGCTCTAATAAAATACATGTTTCCTAGTGACAGTTTTCTTGCAGGCAGTGATTAAAATTCTGAACAGATATTTTGCATTATCAGGTAAGAAATCTGTGTTACCCAAGATAAGGTTGGTGAACTTCAAGGGTATTTTCATGTTGAAAATATTTTCGATCTCTTTGTGTATCTCTATACAATATTGTTTTATTACTGGGCAATCCCAGAATATGTGCCAATGGTTGGCATCCTCATTTCCACACTGTCTCCAGCACTTAGTCTCCTCCCCCGGGGCCAGAAATTTTCTGTTTTGGAGTAATAAAAAACCTGATCAAACATTTCCAACCAAATTCCCTCCATGAATGTGAGTTTTTTGCATTTCCATTGTGATGTGCAGCAACCATTTCACTCTTCATCGGTTATTTTCATGCTACCTTCCCTTTCCCATTTTATTTTCACATACGTTGTTGAATTTGCTTGTTTATTCATAAATCCCTTATACAGCCGTGAGATAATACCCTTTTGGACTTTTGCCTGGTATGCCATCAATATTTCATGGAGCACTGGTTCCTGCACATCAAGGGACCTGGTAACTTCTTGGTTGAGATAATGACGTATCTGTAAATATCTGTAAAAGTCCTGGTTCCCCAAATTATGATTGGTTTTAAGTGTTTGAAAATCTTTTAATTTACCTTCATCTGTTAGTGAGAAATGATTGGGCTTGAAATCAGGGTCATAGGCACACCACCTTATTATCCTCAGATTACTATGTAATTTATATTCATGTTTAGCCTCCATCCAGATTTTATCCTGGGGTTCTCAATCTTGCATAGAGTCCTTTCTAAATCTTTATCCCAGTACCAGCGGTGGCTGGGAACCCTATTGTAATCGTTAGGATTTTTATTCTATTTTTTCTTCCGTGCATAAAACTCATACTGCAGCATACCCCGTAACTGCTAGGGACGCAAAACTCACAAGGTAGGTTCGCGAGCCTCAAGGAGTACCTCAGAGCAAAAAATTCGCACACTTCTACCGCTAGGGGCGCTATACTGCAAGGTCAACGTTTGGGCTTGGAACTCCTGCCACGGCTATGTATATCAAAACCTTATATCCACGCTGTTCAGGGATCAAGCTGAATCTCCTGGTATAGGCCACGCCCATTTCCGCCTAAACTTTTTCGAGCTACATCGTGAAAACTGAAAAACCTATTTTAATTAACTCCTCTGAAGCCGCAAGTCCGATCAGCACGAAACTTGGCACGGATAATCTCTGGACCGAGCTCTACAAAGTTTGTAGAGGAAATTTTGATATAAAAAAAAATGACGCAATTATACGCTAACAAACGTTTGCAAAAAACGCTACTAACAGGAACTGAGGTCATATCTTTGGTTTGGAATGGCCAATCGACACCAAATTTGGACCAATCATTTGGGACGTCCCCCTTGGGGCCTGTGCAAAATTTTCTGCAACTCGCCCCTAGGGGGCACTCTTTAATCCACAAAATTAGTTCCTCTATAACCACAAGTCACATTGACATGGATCCAGTGCCAAATTGTTCAGCATGGTCCCCTGATGCCAGGCACCAAAGGGGAACCTAATGTGGCCATAGGTGGCGCTGTTATTGCAAATTAAAAATGTTTTCAAAAATCCCATTGACTTACATGCAATTTATATCTCCATAACCACAAATCCGATTGACACCAAATTTGGGTCAATTGTTACCCATGGGCCCCTGATGACACCACAAAAATTGGTGCAGTTCGGCCTAAAGGTGGCGCTGTAATCCAAGCTCAAATGCCCCATTCATTTCAATGGGAAGTTCAAACAAAGCACATTTTACCTCATAACTAAAGCCTACCCCCTACGAAGGGGGCGACTGGCGCCGGGGGGCTTGGACCCCGTTTACAACTGCTCGCAGTTCTAGTTTTTATCTTTGCAGTTGGTTTTGTGTATAGTGCCCCGATCACTTTGACAAAATCTGAATGAAATCTGAATCTCTCCAGTACTCTATAGAGAAAAGCCCAGCTTACAGAGTCGAAAGCTTTTTCAGCATCAAGGCTGATCACTGCAGCTTGTATTTGATGTTTTTTAATATGGTTTAATATGTGTAATGTACGTCTTATATTATCGTGAGTTTGCCTTTGTGGGATAAAACCTGTCTGATCAGTGGAAATGAGTCGTGGAAGTATCTCTTCAATTCTCTTCGAAAGAATTGATGTAAAAAGCTTGTAGTCAATATTAAGAACAGAAATAGGTCTGTAAGAGCTACAGTTAAGTCGGTCCTTTCCCTCTTTATGAATTACAGATATAGTGGTCTGTTTCCATGATGGTGGCATCTTACCCTCTTTTAGAGCCAGATTAAATATTTGAAGGAGGAATGGTGATGGCTCAGATTTAAATTTTTTGTACCATTCGGACGTAAATCCGTCTGGACCAGGAGATTTGTTTGCTTTCAGCCTTGATATGGCAGAGGATAGTTCCCCTTCTGTAATATTAGCCACAAGCTTTTGATTTTGATCATCCGACAAGACAGGTAAGTTAAGTTGGTCAAGAAAGTCCTTGATTTGTTGTCCATCTTTTAACTTTGGCTGTGTGTACAATTGTTTATAGTAGCTCTGAAAGGCCTGGTTAATTTCACTTTGTTTATAAACGCATCTCTTAGAATTTGGGTCTCTTATTTTATATATTGCATTATCCGCTTGTTGCTTTTGTAATTTACTCACTAAAAGTTTAGCAAACTTAGCACCAGATTCATAGTATTTTTGTTTGGTATAGACCATCTTCTTTTGTACTTCAGTGCATTAATATTATTTCTCAATATTTTCAGCTTAGCATTAAGTTCCGGTTTTAATTCTCTCTTATGTTTTCTCTCCAGCTCTTTTAACTCCCTATTTAACTCTGATAATCTAGATTGCCTAGCTCTTTTTTTATGGACACAAAATGATATAATTTTACCCCTCATAACCGCTTTCAGCGTGTCCCAGACGATTTCCGGGCTCACCTCACCATTAAGGTTTTCTTTTAGGAATGTTTTTATGTCCGATATGATTAATTTGTTAAATTGTAGATCGTTCAGTACACTTGTATTCAACCTCCACTGTGTGTTGTTCAAGCCATCATTTATTTCTACACTTAGCAATAGGGGAGCATGGTCAGAAAGATCAATGTTTCCGATCTCACAGTTACATACCCTATGGCGGTCCCTTTTAAAAACAAAAAAATAGTCAATTCTAGAGTATACTGTATGTGCATGGGAAAAATGGGTATAATCTCGGGTCGTTGGATATAAATCCCTCCAAATGTCGACAATACCATATTCTGACATTAGGATCTTAATTTTCTTCTGCAAAGACGTTTGCGGAATCTGTCTTGTGGAGTCAAGCCTAGAGTTGAGTCGTACATTCCAGTCCCCTCCACAGATAAGTATACCAGTTGATTGTGCCATTAGATCAAACAATTTTGTATGAACTGAAATATCACTGCCTGGGGGGACGTATACATTAAACAATGTTATTTGGACTCAGTCTATTCTACCAGTTATTAGTGAGAATCTCCCTTCTTTATCTGTAGTTTCAGAGATAAGTTCAAATGGGACTCTCTGTGATATTAGAGTGGCCACACCTCGCCTATGACCTGATTTATAGGAAGAGTAATATACTTTGGAAAAACCCATCCTTCTTAATTTTTCGTGTTCCAATGAGTTAAGATGTGTTTCTTGTAGCATAGCGATTTGTACTTTTTCCTTTCTCATTTTAGACAATATTTTATTTCTCTTAGTGGGGTTAAGAACCCCATTTACATTAAATGATGCAAATTTTAGAATATGTTTGCCAGCCATGGTTTCCTATGTTTTTAACCAAAAACATCTTCATACAAAACGAATAAAAGTAATGCACACCCATAAGAACAAATACAACATGAACATATCTAAAATATAGTGAAATCTTTAACAGAAATATCAAAAAGTCATTTCCTTGTATAAGGTTTGCTTCCAGATCAGAGGTTCTAATGAACTGAACCTTTAGAGGGCTCAGGATGTTGGAGCACCTTTCAGGAGAAAACCCGCTCATCACGTAGCGTGGGGCCCACTGTGTTGGCTGCATTATGATTTTAGCCAGTCTCCAAAATGTTCATATGCCCCGACATTTTAGTTTACAATTAGAGTTAGGAGTAAAACGAGGGCACAGGTAGAATTAAGGAGGGCAACTTCTATTTATGTTCTAACAAAGCATCAATTTAAATGCATTTTATAGGGAATCACTTATCTGTGGGGGGTAGACGTCTGAATTCTTGTAACTTTTCTTTAAACCGGTGCCGGGGCTCATTTTCCTCCTGGGGGCGAGCGCCGCTCGGTGTTACTGCGTCCTGGTCTCCAGCCACTTGCCAAGATGAAAGTAGTCGTAGTTCCCGCTAGTGTGGGCTGATTGAGGGACGGATAACTTTGACCGGGAGCCCCCATGAGGCCATGTCTGACGTTGCCTCGGCCGCGGTCTGGTACAGGCAGGTCTCATCTCCGTAGAAGACGCGTAGTCTAGCAGGATAAGGGGTTGGGAACTTAATTTTCCTCTCCTTCAGCATCTTCTTTGCTTGATTGTACTCCGCACGTTTCTTGATAATAGCTGGTGGATAATCGTGGTCCACGTAGAAGCGGTTATTGTTGTATTGCACTTGTCCCTTCTGCCAAGCTTTACGGATAACTTCTTCTTTGAGTTTGTAACTTGCAAACTTGACAATGATGGAGCGGGGCTTTGATTTCGCGCCAGCGGGCTTAGGGCCAAGGGCTCTGTGGGCTCTGTCAATTTCGATATGCGCTTCCTGGGGGAAGTCCAGGCAATCCCGAAGCAGTTTTTCTATAAAACCTTCAATATTATTGACTTCAGCCCCCTCGGGGATACCATAAATCCTTATGTTTTCTCGACGTGCGCGGCCCTCTTGGTCAATAAGTTTAGCCTCCATATCGTCCTGGCGTCGCAAAAATTGCGTGATTAACGATGATGCTGCCTGCATGGCCGTTTCCACCTCCTCAATTCGACTCTCAGCTTCATCCAGCCTTACACTTGTCTTGTGCAAGTCTTGTTGTATCTCCGAGAGCTGTTGCTTGTTGTCACGTCTAAAATCTCTCAGTTCGGCTAGTACCTTCTCCAAGCTAACCTCCTCCATTTCTTGCCCCTCGGCCTTGTGTACCGGGGAGCAGCTTCGACTGTCCTGCTGTGAATTGTTGTGTATTATTTTGGAGCATTATAGCCTAAATTGTTATTATTAATTGCTAGATTAAGGGTGGTCCACATAGTCATTATTTAAAGAATTAATTTATAGTGTAAAGTTAGGATCACAGTGTTAAAACCCTATAGTTCTGGGTGTGTGTGCTCCTTTCTGTATCTAACTGCCCAGGCTCAACAGTTGCACATGTTTGTGTGAGTGAGCAGGTTCGTGTGCTTTGGGAGCAAAGGGAGGGAGCAGCATAAGATAGCAAAAGGCAGCATCAAAACACCTACTGGGGAGTTTTTGATGGTTGTGTTGCGGAACATGCATCTATATAGTCCATCTCATTTTTGATGCATACTCATGTACTCATATTATTTTATTTTAATCTATCATGTATCATGTACCTATATTATTTTAATCTATCATGTATCATGTACTCATATTATTTTAATCTATCATGTATCATGTACTCATATTATTGGTTATAATATCCTCAGATATTATTGGTTGCTGTGTTTGCACGTACTTATTAATTAGTGAAATCATTGGAACTTAAGTTAGGCACCTTTTGATCAACTATGATCAATTAGGATGTGTATCAATCGCACATGCATTTACTGTAGCCACATATTGTCATCAAATGTGGATATTGTATGGTATTGTATGGTTTCTCATATCTTTTAACATGTGTGCTAGAGTGAGCTGGACATGTGAGGATGATATAAAACTTGCTGCCACGGCTTGCAACCCATGTGAGGATGATATAAAACTTGCTGCCACGGCTTGCAACCCATGTGAGGATGATATAAAACTTGCTGCCACGGCTTGCTGCCACGGCCGGCTGCCAAAAGTGTGAAGGGAGGACTGTTAGGTACTTTCCAGATGGTGGGACACCCACTTTGTGGGTGGAGCAAAGGGTAAATATAAGGCGATGCACGCTGATCGCTGCTCAGTGTGTTTCATCCTGACCTGCTAGGATGTCACTCGGGTTTATTCGTCCTTTTTTGGAATAAACTCTTTTGCACCGACTCTTGATCGTCTCCAGTGAAGTTTTTTAACTACGATGAATCAGCTAAAGAAGAAAACTAATAGAGTATTATTTGTTAAGTTTATTACGTTGGTGGAGGTAAGGTCCAGGCCTTTACTGGCCCAGCCTGGCCTTATTTCTGACCCGACAGAATCCTCGATAGTAAGCGCAGTGCCTGTCGCCCTTCTCCTTCTTGTAACAACCCTAGCCTCCATCTTCAGTAAAATTTCACTTATAGTCAGATCTCAAAAGTTTTAGGGTTGGTTTTAGGAAAACCGTCGGAGAGCATTTAAGTTAGGCAGCCATCTTGGCCGCAACCCGGAAGTGAACCTTAACCTTTCATTTTAACCACGCCTGTTTCAATCTCTCTTTGGTCCCTTCTACTCCAAAATGGATATTCGTACAAGCCCCACTAATAGAATTTACTAAAATAAAATCCTCCCACCCCCCAAACAAATAAGTAACTTACGTTGATTTCATTTATACAGGCACCACTAATATATTTAAATTACATTATCACCCCCACCCTGAAAAATAGTTTTTAAGCAGCCTCTGTTATTCAAATCCAACAAGTTTGGATGAAATGGCATTAAGGGAACGTGTTTTAAAATAAATGAATAGGCTGCCTCTGTTTATATTGTGTGCTGCTAACCTTATCCATCGGCAGTATCAGAATGTGTTTGTTCATTTGTTAATGTCCCTAAATCTTCTAATTTAGTGGGGAAATCCACTAACATGCTTTAATGAACATGTTAACTTGATTCAGTTGTGCCGATCATTTATAATCAGATTTATTTTACACGTCTTACCTTATAAACGTGCATCCCAAATAGCATTTTCTAATGCAGCTCCGCTGCGCTGCTAGGATTTGCTGCTAACTTCCGGGAACTATTCAGACGCTCCATGAGCCACCATTGCTGTAAAAAACTGGGCCATTAGAGTGAACAGAGATGACGAGACTCTCTCTTTACAGGAAATACTGACAGTTTTAACAAATATGTAAAAAATATTTTTAGTAAAGTTACCTACTGAAGCTTTAAGTTTACTTTCTTGCACATTTGTTTCTTCTATATTTAAATTGCATTGCATGTTTTCTTCTTCTGCAAATAAACCTTTCTCAAAGCATTTTCATTTGTAATTGAACAAGTCTTGTTCTGAGCTATTTTTTAGACCATATTTAACCAATTCTGCTTTCAAAAAGTGACAGGGACATGTCCACAGCGACCCTGGTGTAAATGACCCCAACGGCAGCAGGACGTTGGCAGCTGACCAGAGCACTGAGCTGTGATTGCCTACCTGCTGCTTCTGCTGCGCCATCACTTTATGTTATCGTCTTCTTCTTCAAATCCCGCTGTCTAGTCTGATGAACTTTGACCTACCAGCGCTCACGCCCCGCCCTAGTAACTCCGGTGCTTCTTCCTCTAGGAGTCCACATCAGTCAGTCCTCATGTTCACATCTCTTTGTGTCTTTCAGAGCAGATTTGGAAACCCTGAGCTTCAAACATCCAAAGGAAACAGGAGCGTAGCTCCCACTGAGGACGCTGACGTCCCGTCTTCAGGATTTCTTCTGTTTCAGAAACCTCCACTGAGTTTACCTTCTACTCTAGTGGAGATTTTATTAGCTGACTTCAGGATTTTTCCCTGTTTCTGAGAACTCACTGCACACAAGGCAGTTGGACCGGCAGGGTGTGGAACCAGGGAGACCGGGACCCAGAGGGGGACGAGCCAAAACGGTCTGGATCCAGCTGGGACACCCAGAAAGAAAACACATCCACCTAAAAAACCCGCAATACACATTAAAACCACTTTTAAACTATATACCACCTTAAAAATCACAGGACCAAAAGACAGGACCACCTTTAAAAAAACCTAATACCACCTTAAAAACCAAATAAGTGTTTGACATAGCAATACCACCTTAAAACCATATAACTGTCTTCAACACACTAATACCACCTTAAAACCATATAACAGTCTTTAACATACTAATACCACCTTAAAAACCATAGAACTGTCTTCAACATACTAATACCACCTTAAAAACCATAGAACTGTCTTCAACATACTAATACCACCTTAAAAACATATATTAAACTTACTAATACCATCTTAAAACCATATAACAGCCTTCAACACACTAATACCACCTTAAAAACCATAGAACTGTCATCAACATACTAATACCACCTTAAAAACATATAAGTACCTTAAACTTACTAATACCACCTTAAAACCATATAACAGCCTTCAACACACTAATACCACCTTAAAAACATATAAGTACCTTAAACTTACTAATACCACCTTAAAACCATATAACAGCCTTCAACACACTAATACCACTTTAAAAACCATAGAACTATCTTCAACATACTAATACCACCTCAAAAAGTCACAGGACAGGAGCTTCAAAAATCTCATACCACATTAAAAACATATAGTCTTAAACTAATACCACCTTAAAAACCATATAACTGTCTTCAACATACTAATACCACCTTAAAAACCATATAACTGTCTTAAACATACTAATACCACCTTAAAAACCACATAACAGTCTTCAACATACTAATACCACCTTAAAACTATATAAGTACCTTAAACATACTAATACCACCTTCAAAACCATAGAACTGTCTTCAACATACTAATACCACCTTAAAAAACACATAACAGTCTTCACCATACCTATACCACCTTAAAACATGTTGAACATACTAATAACACCTTAAAAACCATATAACAGTCTTCAACATACTAATACCACCTTAAAAACATATAAGTACCTTAAACTTACTAATACCACCTTAAAACCATATAACAGCCTCCAACACACTAATACCACCTTAAAAACCATATAACAGCCTTCAACACACTAATACCACCTTAAAAACCATATAACTGTCTTAAACTTACTAATACCACCTTTAAAAACATATAACTGTCTTAAACATACTAATACCACCTTAAAAACCATATAACAGTCTTAAACATACTAATACCACCTTAAAACCGTATAACAGTCTTCCCCTCACTAATACCACCTTAAAACCATATAACAACCTTCACCACACTAATACCACCTTAAAACCATGTAACAGCCTTCAACATACTAATACCACCTTAAAACCATATAACAGCCTTCACCACACTAATGCCACCTTAAAAACCATATAACAGTCTTCACCACACTAATACCACCTTAAAACCATATAACAGCCTTCACCACACTAATACCACCTTAAAACCGTATAACAGCCTTAACCACACTAATACCACCTTAAAACCATATAACAGTCTTCACCACACTAATACCACCTTAAAACCATATAACAGTCTTCAACATACTAATACCACCTTAAAACCATATAACAGTCTTCACCACACTAATACCACCTTAAAACCATATAACAGTCTTCACCACACTAATACCACCTTAAAACCATATAACAGTCTTCAACATACTAATACCACCTTAAAACCATATAACAGTCTTCACCACACTAATACCACCTTAAAACCATATAACAGCCTTCACCACACTAATACCACCTTAAAACCATATAACAGTCTTCACCACACTAATACCACCTTAAAACCATATAACAGTCTTCACCACACTAATACCACCTTAAAACCATATAACAGCCTTCACCACACTAATACCACCTTAAAAACCATATAACAGTCTTCAGCATAGTAATACCACCTTAAAACCATATAACAGTCTTCACCACACTAATACCACCTTAAAACCATATAACAGCCTTCACCACACTAATACCACCTTAAAAACCATATAACAGTCTTAAACATACTAATACCACCTTAAAACCGTATAACAGTCTTCCCCTCACTAATACCACCTTAAAACCATATAACAACCTTCACCACACTAATACCACCTTAAAACCATGTAACAGCCTTCAACATACTAATACCACCTTAAAACCATATAACAGCCTTCACCACACTAATGCCACCTTAAAACCTATATAACAGTCTTCACCACACTAATACCACCTTAAAACCATATAACAGCCTTCACCACACTAATACCACCTTAAAACCAGTAGTAACAGCCTTAACCACACTAATACCACCTTAAAACCATATAACAGTCTTCACCACACTAATACCACCTTAAAACCATATAACAGTCTTCAACATACTAATACCACCTTAAAACCATATAACAGTCTTCACCACACTAATACCACCTTAAAACCATATAACAGTCTTCACCACACTAATACCACCTTAAAACCATATAACAGTCTTCAACATACTAATACCACCTTAAAACCATATAACAGTCTTCACCACACTAATACCACCTTAAAAACCATATAACAGCCTTCACCACACTAATACCACCTTAAAACCATATAACAGTCTTCACCACACTAATACCACCTTAAAACCATATAACAGTCTTCACCACACTAATACCACCTTAAAACCATATAACAGCCTTCACCACACTAATACCACCTTAAAACCATATAACAGTCTTCAGCATAGTAATACCACCTTAAAACCATATAACAGTCTTCACCACACTAATACCACCTTAAAACCATATAACAGCCTTCACCACACTAATACCACCTTAAAAACCATATAACAGTCTTCAGCATAGTAATACCACCTTAAAACCATATAACAGCCTTCACCACACTAATACCACCTTAAAACCATATAACAGTCTTCACCACACTAATACCACCTTAAAACCATATAACAGTCTTCACCACACTAATACCACCTTAAAACCATATAACAGTCTCAACACACTAATACCGCCTTAAAAGCTCCTCCCAGCTGAATGGTGTCAGCAGTCCTGAGCTGAGAAAGACAACAAACACACTCACAGTAACATTCTGCTTTTATTGGAACAAGAGCCAGAATTCAAAGCAACACATGACAGAAGGTACAAGTCAACGGCATTTCCACCATTTAATGATCAGAGCTTCCATCTTTAAAGGACTGGAAGTGGAAGAAGTTTACAATGGAAATGAGGAATCTGTTCAATCACTTTGAATCACTTTGGATTTATTACAAGAAGCTGAAAGATTTCTGGGATCTGATCTGTTCTCCTACACAGAACACAGGGACACTGAGGAACCAGACCTCCAGAACCCAAATCCAGGATAAAGAGGTTCAGTGAATGTGGTGTTGAAGGTGTGGAGGTGGATCAGAGTGTCAGAGGAGACTCTGTAGAAGGACAGAGAGCCAGCAGGACAGTCCACATACACTGCTAGTCTACCAGAGGAGGAGGAGGAGGAGGAGGAGATTGATGTTTTTCTGTCATTGTGCCAGACAGAGTAACAACCAGCATCAGAGCACCAGAGATTCCAGGACTGATCATTCAATCCAAACTCACAGTCTTCACTGTTTCCTCTCCTTCTGATTCCTCTGTAACTCACTGATATAAAAACAACTCGTTCCAACTCGACCTCCCAGTAACAGCGACCAGTCAGACCATCTCTACACAGCAGCTGAGGCCTCGAGTCAAACCTGTCTGGATGATCAGGATATGGCTGATCCTCCCTCACACATGTCGCCTTCCTGTTGTTGTCAGACAGTTTGATGTTTCTGTTTACTGTGTTTGTGTCGATTGTGAGTTGACAGGAATCTGATGAGAGAATCCAGCTGCAGTTATTGATCTATCATCTGTTCATTGATTGGCACTTTGAATGAGTGATGTCACAGTCTGAAGATGGTTGAATGTGTGCTGCTTTGTTTTCATGAATCAAATGAAAAACACACTTACACTTCCTCAGACCTGGTCTCAACCATCGGACTCCAGCAGGCTCCACCCTGAAAGGACGAGGGGGGTCAGAGCAGCATCAAACATGGACATTACATTTCTCTCATCATCCCCGAGAGAATACGTAGGCCTACTAGAGAGGAGTCAGTGGAGCTGTATGCTCCTGTTTACTCCCTCAGAGGAGGGAGGGGCTTCAAACTCTTTCACTCTTCTGCTTTCACTTCAATCTTGTTACCTGCTTGCTTTCTCTTTTTAAAGGAACTAGTTTCTCTTGCTGATTGGCTTTAAATTGTCACTATTGTTTCATATATGGAGGGAAAATTTGGGGCATTTTTTCCTAAACGGCTACACACAGGACTTTATAAAATGTTGGCCTACTGTATAGGCCATTCAATATAGTATACAGTGTAAAATATATACTGTATTGAATAGCAAAACATAGGCCTAAAAAATAAAATAAATTGAAACAATAGCCTATATACAATACTGGCTGGTTAGGAGGTTTGTGAAGGCATAGCGCTGCCCAGAGTGCTGAAAGGGAGCAGAGAGCAAAAAGCTAGTAATTATCACATCATGGTTTGTTGTCTTAGCCTGCTTGCTTTTTAAAATAACTGTCGGTGCCAATTCCTTTTCCACTCTGTAGCAGCATAAGAGAGAGAGAGATGTTTCTACGCATCCCCCATTGATTTGAAGTATTTATTGTGAATGCTCTGATTAATGCTAGCCTACACACAGAGCTTAAAAGTAGGCTACTGTAAATAAGGCAACATACAAAAAATACAATAAAACTATTTCTAAGGTCATTTATATTTAAACAAAAGCGAGTCCACCCCTCACATTTGTGTAAATATGTGATTCTGTCTTTTTATGTAACAACACTGAAGAAATGACATTTTGCTCCAATGTGAAGTAGTGAGTGTACAGCTTGTATAACAGTGTAAATCTGCTGTCCCCTCAAAATAACACATCACACAGCCATTGATGTCAAAACTGCTGGCAACAAAAGTGAGGACACCCCTAAGTGAAAATGTCCACATTGGGCCCAATTAGCCATTTTCCCTCCCCGGTGGAGGAGGGAGACCGCTGTTTGCACTGATTGTTGTATTTTATGGACTTGTTTTGCTGTTAGACGCTGGTATACAAGTGAAACTGTGGATCTCATGGGATGCTGTATGAAAGTGATCACCTGTCTACCTGCAATAAACAATCACACCCAGCAATGGGATATTGGATTCTTTGGACAGTCAGCGTGTCTGGCATAAAAGGTTTCCTCTATTCAGCCTCTCTGTCTTTACATTTTGTTTTTTAGATAGTCAGCCTATAGTAAATATTGTAAATAAATAACCAAATATCTGAGAGAAGTCGTCATGACTCTTCTGTGTGTAAATCTTTTAATATTAACGTCCCTGAAGTTCCCAAGAACTAGAAGAGCCACTTAGTTTCTGCACATTTCATATATTTCCAACCCATGTTTGCTGTGAAGACTATGTTCTCTACAAATGTTCTACACAAAGTAATAGTCATTCAGTCAGCATTTGGAGAAATACACTTGAATGTAGCATCTCAAAGTCCTGTCCTGTAGTCGTCAGGTTTCAGCAGAGTTTTAACTAAATATAACTGCTTTGGAGTTATTGGAAGGTTTATTTTTTCTCTTTTGATGGAACTAGGCTAGCAGTTTCCACCTGCTTCCATTTTTTCTGCTAAGCTAGGCTAAACATGTCCTGGACCTGTGTCTGTACAGAGATGAAACTGGTTCTATCTTGGGTAAGAGGGCAATAAAAGATATTTCTCAGACTAACAGACAGTTCCTTTAACATGCAGCGATCTGTCCAAACTGCATCAATTAACACCAACAGGCATTTATTAACATTTATTTGCTCCTGGAGTTGTTCTCCTTGGAGACCTCCTACACTTCTACTACTCCTCTTACACATGTGATTGTTCATATAACACTCATGCCCACCATTAACCAAAAACACCTCCTCTATCAGACTGTCAGTGGCTGCAGCAGGCCTCTTCATACCTGAGAGTGTCCAGTCTCCGGTGTGGATTCTCCAGTCCAGCAGACAGCAGCTTCACTCCTGAGTCTCCTGGATGATTGTAGCTCAGGTCCAGCTCTCTCAGATGGGAGGGGTTGGAGTTCAGAGCTGAGGCCAGAGAAGTACAGCCTTCCTCTGTGATCAGACAGCCTGTCAGCCTGCAAACACACAAACCAACACACACAGAAACCCTCTGAGAGGCGTGATGTTTTTTTGTTTCAGATTCAAATGTAGAAGACATCTTTAAGATCATGAGTGGCATTTAATGATTCAAAAACAAAAGAATGAACAACAGAAAATGATTTAAAGAATAGTCATGGGAATGTTCTCAGTCTACTAACTACTTTCGAAGTTTAGTTAAAGGTCCTTGAAAAATCATATCAGTAGAAACAATCCTACAGAGGTTAGCTGTTTATTCACAAATTTATATCAGATTTTAGTTGGTCATCAACTTAGTGGGTTAATGAATCCAGACCTCAGGGTTTCCAGTTCACAGTGTGGACTCTCCAGTCCAGCAGACAGCAGTTTCACTCCTGAATCCTGCAGGTTGTTGTTGCTCAGGTCCAGCTCTCTCAGACTAGAGGACTGGGAGCTGAGAACTGAGGACAGAGCTTCACAGCTTCTCTCTGAGAGGTTACAGCCACTCAGTCTGGAGAGGAAATAGTCAACAAGACAAATAACATTTGACTCGAAATATTAAAATACTGAATTTGGACTTTTACCTATTCAGTGTGGTTAAAACATCTTCTCAGCATGTGTTGAAATCATTGCTGTTTGATTCTAAACATGCTGTTGATTTGACATTTAATCATAACTTAGTCAGTAATAAATAATTATGAAATAATATTAATGTAGCATTTGACATTAATAAGGATTTTAATTTCATCTAGACTTTATATTTCATGCTGTGCAATATGTGAATCTGAATGACAACAAAATACATTTGAAATTTAAAAGATTTTTTATACTGTGAAATATGAGAGGCTGTTTAAATTAAATTGAGCTTGATATTTAGCGAAATCTATACATATTTTAAGAAAAAGTGTAACTTCATCTGACCTCAGGGTTTCCAGTGTACAGTGTGGACTCTCCAGTCCAGCAGACATCAGTTTCACTCCTGAATCCTGCAGGTTGTTGTTACTCAGGTCCAGCTCTCTCAGACTAGAGGACTGGGAGCTGAGAACTGAGGACAGAGCTTCACAGCTTCTCTCTGAGAGGTTACAGTCACTCAGTCTGGAGAGACAACAGGAAAGAAACAAGTAATAACTAGAACTGTCAAAAATAACGCGTTAACGGCGTTAATTAGTTGTTGTTAATTACGTCAATTTTTTTAACGCATTTAACGCACGCGCTGTTGCACGTAAGTGGGACATCGAGGGCAAGACGACAACCATTGGGACTGACAGTGCACGCAACATGGTTGCCGCAATTCAACTTGCACGCTATAAACACATGAACTGTGTCGCTCACATGGTGCAGAGAAGTGTCAGTGAGTCTTGCTGACAGCGGCTTTGTAAATGCTTTGGCCAAGGCTCGCAAGTGTCGGTCATTTTCAGTGTTTGGAATAACGGCGTTTAAAAGAACGGCGTTACGTAACCGCGTTATTTTTCAGTAACAGGGTAATCTAACTAATTATTTTTTCTCGTCTTTACAACGCCGTTAACATTACTGGTTGTTAAATGCGGTGCCCTATGTAATAAACTGTGTAATCCGAACGCACCAGCTGGCTCACACAGCTAGTCAGGAGGTGGGTTAATAACGAGGTAAGCAGTGCTTGAAGTGGACCGGTACGCCACGCCTCCATATCAGGTTCTCTGGCCAACGCGGTGCTCACCTGTTCCCTCGCTCGCCTGCCTGCTAAACTCTTTCAACCAGCGATTATGTTGGCTAAGGCAGAGTCATGTTTCTTGGTAGCCAATCAGAGCCAGTGTTTTTACACACATGCCAGCACACGCGCCACAACACACACACACACACACACACACACACACACACACAGCTAAACAGAGATTCGATGAAGCAGCAGAAATTTTTTTTAACAGTAACGCAAATAGTTACTTTACCTGGCAACAAGTTACTTTTATTACAGAGTTACTTTTTGGAACAAGTAGTGAGTAACTATAACTAATTACTTTTTTCAAGTAACGTTCCCTGACTGGTCATTTTAAGCACAGCCCAGCAAATGCTGCGGAGCTTCAAGCACATTACAAAGACAAATATTATGGTGTGTAGTATGTTTCAGCTTTATTTAAACCATTATTTGACTGTGTTAATAAACAGACATAATATGAAAATTATGTATCTGTGTCCTGTTATTTATCTTTTGGTATGCATTTCAGAAAAAAATAGTTAGGATTCAGGTGTAATTGCAAATAGTGATTAATCCTGATTAATCCACTGAAAATTCTGATTAATTTGATTAAAAATTTTAATCATTTGACAGCCCTAGTAATAACACATTTATTTTTTCTCCAGTTGAAAGATAGCAGAGTATTTATTGATGAATAAATCCCACTTACAGAGCTTTGTTGGAGGCTTTGACCACTGGCAGCAGCCTCAGAAGAGCCTCCTCTGAAGCAGAGTATTTCTTCAGGTCAAACACGTCCAGATCTTTTTCTGATGACAGTAAGATGAAGACCAGAGCTGACCACTGAGCAGGAGAGAGTTTGTCTGTGGAGAGACTTCCTGAACTCAGGGACTGTTGGATCTGATCCACTAGAGAACGATCCTTCAGTTCATTCAGACAGTGGAACAGATTGATGCTTTTCTCTGCAAAGCGAGTCTCTTCGATCTTCTTCTTGATGTACTCGATGGCTACCTGATTGGTTTCTGAGCCACTTCCTGTCTGTGTCAGCAGGCCTCGTAGGAGATTCTGATTGGTCTGCAGTGAAAGTCCCAGGAGGAAGCGGAGGAACAAGTCCAGGTGTCCATTTGGACTCTGTAAGGCCTTGTCCACAGCACTCTGGTAGAAACGTGTTGATTTATCTCCAAACAGTTTAGACAGCAGGGAGGTTGATTTTGTTTCTGCCAGCAGATTGACACCAGAGTTGATGAAGGTCAGATGGACATGAAGAGCAGCCAGAAACTCCTGAACGCTCAGATGGACGAAGCAGAACACCTTGTCCTGGTACAGCCCTCTCTCCTCTTTAAAGATCTGTGTGAACACTCCTGAGTACACTGAGGCTGCTCTGATATTGATGCCACACTCTGTCAGGTCTGATTCATAGAAGATCAGGTTGCCTTTCTGCAGCTGCTCAAAAGCCAGTTTTCCCAGAGACTCAATCATCTTCCTGCTCTCTGGAGTCCAGTGTGGATCTGTCTCTGCTCCTCCATCATACTTGGTGTTCTTCACTTTGGACTGAACCACCAGGAAGTGGATGTACATCTCAGTCAGGGTCTTGGGCAGCCCACCTCTCCTTCTGGTCTTCAACACCTCCTCCAGAACTGTAGCAGTGATCCAGCAGAAGACTGGGATGTGGCACATGATGTGGAGGCTTCGTGATGTCTTGATGTGGGAGATGATTCTGCTGGCCTGCTTCTTATCTCTGAATCTCTTCCTGAAGTACTCCTCCTTCTGTGGGTCATTGAACCCTCTGACCTCTGTCACCATGTCAACACACCCAGGAGGGATCTGATTGGCTGCTGCAGGTCGTGTGGTTATCCAGAGGCGGAGCAGAGGGAAGCAGGTTCCCCTGATGAGGTTTGTCAGCAGCACATCCACTGAGGTGGACTCTGTAACATCATTCAGGATCTTAGTGTTGTGGAAGTCCAGAGGAAGTCGACACTCATCCAGACCGTCAAAGATGAACACAACCTGGAACTCTTCAAAGCTGCAGATTCCTGCTTCTTTGGTTTCAGGAAAGAAGTGATGAACAAGTTCCACCAAGCTGTACTTTTCTCTTTCAGCACATTCAGCTCTCTGAAAGTGAATGGAAATGTGAACTGTATGTCCTGGTTGGCTTTGTCTTCAGCCCAGTCCAGAGTGAACTTCTGTGTTAAGACTGTTTTCCCAATGCCAGCCACTCCCTTTGTCATCACTGTTCTGATTGGTTCATCTCTTCCAGGTGAGGCTTTAAAGATGTCTTCTTGTCTGATGGTTGTTTCTGGTCTGTCTGGTTTCCAGGATGCTGTTTCAATCTGTCTGACCTCATGTTCATCATTGACCTCTGCAGTCCCTCCCTCTGTGATGTAGAGCTCTGTGTAGATCTGGTTCAGAAGGGTTGGGTTTCCTGCTTTAGCAATCCCCTCAAACACACACTGGAACTTCTCCTTCAGCGTAGATTTAAGTTCACGCTGACAGACTGCAGAATGACTTCCTGAATGAAGACACAAGAAAACAGATGAATCAGTGATTGATAAAGTCCATGTGACAGTTTCATTTCCTTATATAAACATGTTTCCCTCCATCTGCTGAGCCATCAGTAAATGTCCCGCTTATCCAGCAGCTTAAATCTTTAGAGAAATCCTCTTACTGCTCTGCAGACGCCAGCCAGCTCCTCCTGCTTCATTCTCCTCAGGAAGTGCAGTGTGATCTTCAGAAATGCCTCTCTGCTGCTCCTCCTCTGCTCTTCCTCCTCACCCTCCAACACCTCCTCATCCTCCCTCTGACTCTCTAAGCATTCTGGGTAATCTGAACTCAGACCCTTCTGGATCTTCTTCAGCTCCTTCTTCACAAAAGTGACAATGTTGTCCTCCAGCAGCTGGAACAGAATATTATATGAAGGACACAATCAAAGTCAAATCATGGAACCAAACATCAGATCCATGTTGGACAGACTGACAATCCACTAGGGATGGGCGATATGGCCTAAAAAATTTATCACGATAATTTCAGGGATTTATTGCAATAACGATACAAATGACGATAAATTATTTTCTTTTGTAAAATTTCAGATTATGTTATGCTTAAGTTGTGTTCCAGTGACTCTGCTGAAAAACATCACACAACAATTACACAATAATAATTGTGAAATGCAAGGCGGTCCTTCTTCTCTGACATCATCAACAAAAACACTAATAATGCACGTGCCCTGTTTGCTACTGTCGACAGGCTAACCAACCCTCCTGTGTCTGTAGCCTCTGACCTTCTATCCACCAGGGCCTGCAATGAATTTGCTTCCTTCTTCGCAGACAAAATTCAAACAATTAGACAAGCAATCAGCACCTCAATGTCAGGTACAGGATATGTCCTATCCCGGTGTCCACTTAAAAACAATTCATATAGCATGAGACAATTTGATTCTATTAACCATAAAAACCTGGAGGACATAATACAACATCTGAAATCCTCCTCATGCTGCCTTGATATTCTGCCAACAGGGTTTTTCCAAAATGTGTCTAAATGCATGGCCTCAGATTTACTACAAATTGTCAACATGTCTCTCCTCTCAGGTTTTTCCCCACAGGCCCTGAAAACTGCAGTCATTAAGCCACTCTTAAAAAAGAGCAATCTAGACAGTTCACTAATGAGGAATTATAGGCCCATATCAAATCTCCCATTTTTAAGTAAAATCATTGAAAGGGCTGTTTTTCAACAGCTGAGTGCTTTCTTGGCACTAAATAACCGTTTTGATGTCTTCCAGTCAGGTTTTCGACCACACCACAGCACTGAGACGGCTCTAGTTAAGGTCTTCAATGACATCCATTTAAACACTGACAGTGGCAGAATTTCAGTCTTAGTATTATTGGATCTCAGTGCTGCATTCAACACGGTAGACCACAACATATTACTAGACAGACTTGAAAACTAGGTTGGACTTTCTGGCACAGTACTACACTGGTTTCAATCCTACTTAAAGGACAGAGACTACTTTGTTTTATGTCTACTTTGTTTGTTTTATGTCTCAGCAGGACCTGGAAAAGCTTATCCATGCATTTATCTTCAGTCGACTTGACTACTGTAACAGTGTCCTTACAGGGCTCCCTAAGAAATCCATCAGACAGCTGCAGCTGATTCAGAACGCTGCTGCTCGAGTCCTCACTAAGACCAAAAAGGTGGATCACATCACTCCAGTTCTGAGGTCTTTACATTGGCTAGCTGTATGTCAAAGAATTGATTTCAAAATCCTGCTGTTAGTTTACAAATCACTAAATGGATTAGGACCAAAATATATTTCTGATCTTCTGCTTCGTTATGAACCATCCAGACCTCTCAGGTCGTCTGGGGCAGGTCTGCTTTCTGTCCCCAGAGTCAAAACTAAACAAGGAGAAGCAGCGTTCAGTTATTATGCTCCGTATATTTGGAACAAACTCCCAGATAACTGCAGGTCTGCTGAAACTGTCAGTTCTTTTAAATCAAGACTGAAGACCTTTCTTTTTACCACTGCTTTTAATTAAATATTTAAGATTTTTCTTTTATTGATAACTTACACTGCACTGTAACTTTTACTGTCCTGTTTATTTTTCTTCGTTCTTAGCTTTTTAACCCTGATTGTAACACTGTAACTTTTATTATATTTCCCTGTTACTTTTATGTTTTATGTAAAGCACTTTGAATTGCCTTGTTGTTGAAATCTGCTATACAAATAAACTTGCCTTGCAAAGTTCACTAAAAGCTGAAGCTGAATGATTTCAGTCTGTGCATCATCGCTTCATTTCCAGCAAATATTGGACCAAACCAGGACTAAATGTTCTGATCTCTGAGCAGATCTTACTGTTTCTGACAGATACCAAACTTAACTGTGGCTCCATCAGCAGCAGCTCTGTTGGCCTGTATTCTAACGTTTGCATTACTAGACTCACCACAAATATCCTGACTGCTATTTACAGACTTTGGTAGGTGAAGCATTTTAGGACAAAATCCAAAGAGCAAGTTTCAGACTAAAAAGAGCTGAACTTGATTTGTGGAACTCAGACTGCTGAAGCCTCATATTATCCTCAGCTGAACTTTCCAATGTCTTTTTACACAGAACCAGGACTGTGGACTCTGTCCTCCATCACTTCCATTGAAACCCCATCAGGAAGAGATCTCTTCAGGGCCAGTGTGCACAGGACACCTGTCCTTTAATCCTAATCTGGCTCTGACCTTCATCATCATTCTAGGAGAACATGGACATTAGAAGGACAACTGGTCAGACTGGATTTAATGAGGACAAACATCAGCAGTGAGCAACATGAGGAGGGAGACATGAACATTTAGCTCTGATTGGCCAACACTGTTTAATACTGACACATACTCACTGGCTGTCAGACACATGTCCTCGATTAAAAGAAATGAGGTGACCCTTTGACCGGTCACTCCTGAAGGACACACAGCTGGGCTTAGGTCCAGGTCCAGGTCCAGGTCCAGCAGAGTCTGGTCCCTGCTGCTGCTCTGGGCTTCAACACAACACACACAGAGCTTTGAGAGTGAATAATGATGGTGGAGTGATTTGAGTCCTGGACAGTTAGAGATCCTCATCTCACCTCTGAGCTTTGGTCTGGCTGTCATGTTCCCCACACAGAGTGCTTTTAGAGGGAGGGACTCCTCCTCTCTGTCCTCACACTGACTCATGCTGCTGAACTCACATCCACTTTCACCTGGAGAGGAAACACAAATCATTCATCTGCACATCAACTCAAATCCTCCTTTCCATCATTTCTCCTGGAAAAGATCAGCTGCTCCTCCACTGATTGGCTGCTAGTTTCTGTTTCATATCAGTGGCAGCTGAATGCAGTCAGACAGCAGTGTGAGGCAGAGGAAGCTGCCATCAGCTGCTGGACTTCTACTATCAGTCCACTAGATGGAGGCATGAAGCTGCAGCCCAGCACACACACCATGCATGGAGGAGCGGCTACATTCACTGACTCACTGATATGAAACATTTCAGGTCTGCCAGGAAACGTCAGTATCCTGCTGTGTCTGACTTTACGCTGGTGGAGACGACGCTTTGAAAAGCACAATGTAGTTTGTTTTCTGCCAGCTGAAGAAAGGAAAGAAACATCAGCTGTTCATCAGATTGTTTGATTCCAGTAAATCAATAATCCAACAACATGGAGATTTCTCTTCAAACACAAGAGTTCTCCAAACTCTCTACTGAAATAAGAAGTGAACAACTACTACAAACATTAGACAGCAAGAAACAAACCCTGAAGGGACTAAAGACAAACTTGGTGTTAAACTATCAAACAAAGCAACTTCCAGTTTCTTCAAAGTGTTGAAGAAGAAGACTCTCACTGGACGCCTGCAGAGAAAAGGCTCCACACAGGTCAGCTGTTTCCTGGAATGGAAGCAGGACAGGCAGGAAGCAGCAGGAGGTGTTTGTGAGGTGGAAGTTAGAAAGCACAGACTGTTTGATGCAGCTTGTTCACAAACAAAAGAAGATTCAGAGAGTTTACAGAATGATATTATTCTAAACAAAGACTGTAGGTAGAAGCTAAACATTATACCTGTCGGCTCCCGCTGCTAACAGCTGCTGCCAGAAACACAGTGGTTATTGTATTTGTACCGGCACGGTTCAGCCAGGTTGGCCTGTCTAATGCTGGACCCAGTTCAGCACACAGATCCAAGAGCAGGACTCTAGGAAATCTAAATCTAAGTGTTATCATGGTCCAGGAAATCTTCATGGAGACTCTCTAATCCTTCCACTCGCGTTGTTGTCTGCAGAGCCAGAGAGCAGCCGTGCAGCTTTACGCACAAGTGTAACTCTGAACATCCAGACTGTTTCAGTTACAGGCTGGATGACAAACTGTTCTCAGGTCAGCTCGACGTCAGATAAATAACGACGCGTGATACAGGTGTGGACTGGCGAGCCAGTGTTGGTGACGACGTCAAAGACAGCAGAATATAAAGGTGATGATGGTACGAAGCTGTGTCACAGGTTAATCTGGACGCTCTGCTAACAGCGTCTCCACTCTGCGCTCCATCTGAGCGTCAAACAGCTCAGCCTGTTTCCTCATGCAAGGAAGAACACGTGCAAACCGACAGTGGCTCAGATCAGACAGACAGCATGAACGTCTGGACGGTTTACTGAGGTTCTGAACAGAGACACAGTCTCCTCCATGATCACAGTCCTCTCTCTGAACTAATCTGCAGGTGGCAGAGGTCCCTGTGGATCATCGAGCAGCTATGATGTAGCGGGTCAATTTTTTTATACGGTGCCTTTTGCAAATCATGTTAAATTTTGTCTAAATTTGGACAAATACTAGTTGCATTTGTTTTTTTATGTTAGGTTAATTGTTATTAATTCTGATTACAATACGATTGGATTCTAAGTTGTTTTATTTTTTAAAAGCTTTGGTTTCAGAGGTACTCTGGGATTTTGCCTCGTCCCCAGTGTTGATCATTCAACTTAGATAAAAAAAAAACCTTATAAAAACATATGGATTTCTAAATATTTAATTATTTTCTAATTGTCCTGTTAAAATCTATTTAATCAAATGTTGTTTTTATCAAAATTGTTAACTGTTGTACAAAAAAATAAGGTTTTATTTTTGTCCCCAGTGACCATGTCCACCCTGTTGAGTTGCATTAACTGTCCCTTTGAGTGGGAAACTTTTTTACTGACATCACTCTCATCAGGTGACCTGAGGCGAGTTCAGCGCCGACAAAACGTTATTTTCAACGGAAACGGTGGTTCCCTGAACACCCTGTTGTGAAGGCAAGTGCACTGCATTTTCCTGCCTTTTTAACGCTGTTTTGTTTACAAACTTGTTGCAGCTCATTGGCTAACACCTGAGACACGCCCACCAAACGGGAGCGAACAGACCTCGAACCCCGTTGCAGAATGTTGCGTAACGTTGCAAGGAAACATGACGCTCAATCTGAAAACGTTGCAAACCAGTGCAAAACGTTTTTGAACTCGCCCCCGGTGACATCACACCGGTGCAGGGGAATTCAGCTGTGTCCTTTTCAGCTTTACTATCTGCTTTTGACATTTTTATTAACTCAGTTTAATATGTCTGATCAGAACTGTTGAACATAAGTTCGTTTAAGTTATTAATAATAACATAAGTTATTAATATAATCAATCAAATCAAATTAAACAATTTCAAAAACAGTTGGTGATAAATTATAGATCCCCATCTAGGACTGAAGGTCCTGTTAGCCATTATGCTCACACAGGCAGGTAAAAGGCTAACGTTGGCTCAAAATGTGTTGGAAAACTAACAGGGTGGACAGTTCTGTAGTATTTACTGGTGTTTTGTTATGTTGGTATTTTTCCTTCATACTTTATTGAAATTGCCAAATATTAAGTGTATATTTGTACTAACAAAGATATGAAAGGGACTGACTATACAGGCAAGAGACACTGAGTAATTCTTATCATAATTCACTTTTCTTGAGAAAAAAACTGGAAAAATACTTTTCATTATATGCACTTGTTTTACTCATTATAGGCTGAGCCTATATTGTTTAAACATATTTTATTGTAAAACAAATATCTAATAAGAATGAGGGACATATGATTGCAATAAAAATTAAATTTTAGTAGCAATCATACCCTGAAAACACTTTGAAACAGTTATGTCCTTAACAGGGTGGACATTTCCAACACGTCACATGTTGTTAATTTATATTTAATACAATAAAACCAAAATGTTTTTCATAAATAGAACTTTAAATATTAGGTATTATAGGTAAATCAACTATTTATTTATCCCAAGTTATGAAGTCCAAATGGCACCCTATAAAAAATGACCCCAGCCTGCAAACTCCACTCAGAAGCAGATATCTGCATGACGAGACATTACGGAGATAAACAAAGTTATTAACGTATTTCCTGGTTTGCAGTCGGTGGATCCTGAAGCCTGACACATCTGGGACTGTCACCAGTTAATCCAGCCACCAGTTAAACTGTCACACCTGAAGCCTGACACATCTGGGACTGTCACCAGTTAATCCAGCCACCAGTTAAACTGTCACACCTGAAGCCTGACACATCTGGGACTGTCACCAGTTAATCCAGCCACCAGTTAAACTGTCACACCTGAAGCCTGACACATCTGGGACTGTCACCAGTTAATCCAGCCACCAGTTAAACTGTCACACCTGAAGCCTGACACATCTGGGACTGTCACCAGTTAATCCAGCCACCAGTTAAACTGTCACACCTGAAGCCTGACACATCTGGGACTGTCACCAGTTAATCCAGCCACCAGTTAAACTGTCACACCTGAAGCCTGACACATCTGGGACTGTCACCAGTTAATCCAGCCACCAGTTATCCTGTCACACCTGAAGCCTGACACATCTGGGACTGTCACCAGTTAATCCAGCCACCAGTTAAACTGTCACACCTGAAGCCTGACACATCTGGGACTGTCACCAGTTAATCCAGCCACCAGTTAAACTGTCACACCTGAACCCTGACACATCTGGGACTGTCACCAGTTAATGCAGCCACCAGTTAAACTGTCACACCTGAAGCCTGACACATCTGGGACTGTCACCAGTTAATGCAGCCACCAGTTAAACTGTCACACCTGAAGCCTGCGACACATCTGGGACTGTCACCAGTTAATGCAGCCACCAGTTAAACTGTCACACCTGAAGCCTGACACATCTGGGACTGTCACCAGTTAATGCAGCCACCAGTTAACTGTCACACCTGAAGCCTGACACATCTGGGACTGTCACCAGTTAATCCAGCCACCAGTTAAACTGTCACAGCAGCAGCTGCTCTCCAGCCGCAGTTCGCGGCTCAGACAGCGGGAGAGCAGCGGCTCGTCTCCGCCTCCTCCACAGGCTGCTGCAGCTACACGGTAACAACGACTCTGTGTTCAACCTGTGAGGATGAACCAACTTCAGCTCTTCACTTCAAACATCCGCAACACGGCGGACACAAGTTCTCCTGTTAGTTTAGTCAAAGTCATTTAGACTTAGTTTGTTCATCAGAGTCACTTTAGTTTGTACTGCATCAAGACGAGCAAAGAGTCGGGTTACATTACCTTCACACGGAGAGAAGATGCTGCGCCATGAAGGAGGAGGAAGTGAAAGTAAAGAAGTCAATACAACTCTATCGGTCGTATTACTTCTACTGCGCATGCGCGGAAGCGGTGACGCATGCTTAGTAGAAGTTTTTTCCACCACTTTATTTGCTTGTTCAGTAAACAAACAGGCTTCATTATAACATTACATAGAGCTACATTTGAGTGTAACTAAGCAGCAAATAACCGAAAGAAGAAGGGTGGCACAGTGGTGCAGTGGATAGGGCTGTTTCCTCAAAGCAAGAAGGCTGTGGATTCAAACCCTGGTTCCCCTTTGGTGTAATCAACAACATATAAAGTTAACCTGTCTGCCTAAAGCCCCTTTTAGAAATAATAATATTCTTTTAAACTTATTGCATTAAACAGTATGTACTTTTTAACTTCCACCTCACAAGCGCCTCCATTTCTGCAGCAAAAAAAATATTTTTCGCCATCTTCCTCCTGGTTGTTGATTAACCATATCAAACTTTAGTAGAAATTTAGTAGTCTGTACCACTACTAGTGAAACTCCACAATTCTACCCCCAAAACATTTAACAGAACAACTTAAAGCTGTGGAAGCTGTAAGAGGACGTTCTGGACAGATGAGTGGTTTGATGTCAATATATTCAGGGTAGTCACTATTTCTATGTTGAAAAACAGTTATTGATGATTGACATGGATCTCGTTGACCTTTTCAGACGGTCCGCACCTCCTCCTAGTGCAACAGGTGCGTTGGACAGACATTCAGTTCTTAGAGCTGCAAACTACATCGTCATCTCTGGTGACACAAGAATAGATTCTGAACTTAAACATGCTTACCACACTTAAGTTCATTTCTTGAGCCATCATTGGTTTCTAGAAACCAGTGATGGCTCAACTTCCCCTCAGGCTCAAAGCAGAAGTAGAAAGGAGCAGAAAAACTCAGGTAAAGTGCTTCCACCGCTTCCGGCCAAAGTATCCAAAACATGGAGGATAGGTTCCTCCTGTTAGTTTAGTTTGCTAATCAAAGTTCAGAATTACTTTAACAACCTGTTTTTTTTACTGCAACAAGCTAACAGCAGTTTGCAACAAGACGGACAAAGAGTCATTAAAGAGAGAAACATGTTGGTTACGTTACCTTTACACGGAGAGAAGAAGCTGCACCATGGTGGAAGAACGAGGAAGGAAACAGGCTGAATGATGCTGTTCATATGTCATTAAATAACCACACTGACATCAACAGTGTTCAACACAAACTGGACTGTTAAAGGGACTGAATCTACATATTAATAAGTAATAATATTAAGGCCGCTACTGTTCCAACGTTGGAACAATGGGCCCCGTTCACTCACTTTGCCTCAGTGGTAGCTTCCGCTCTACCTTCCCTCAACACATTTTCCTCATTTGAGGTCAATGATGCCAAACAATCTCTGTGCTCTACACTAAGCTCGTACCAGGATAGCCTGTGTCCTCTATCCACCAAGCCTGCTTGCCCGAACTAGTCCCATTCGTGGGCTCCATACTGATCTCACTGGATACGTTTGCGCAGACGACGACGCTCAACAGTCACAGAACCGAAGCCGCCGAGCCGACGGAGCCAATCCCGGTCGGAGACCTCGGCCTCCTCGTCACGGGTCACCTTTGGGACCTCGGCCGCCTCTCGTAGAGGAGCTCTCCCGGGGTCTTTGTAGAAGGTGAACTGAGAGGAAACAGAAATGATTCCTTTGCGTCTCCTCCACAGATCCAGACAGACACAGCGGAGGCCACAGTCCCTGAGTGCAGACAGGAGCTTTGTTTAACAGCAGCACACAGAGCAGGAATCTACAGCGGGGGGCCTCTCGGAGCCACCCACCTACAGAGAAGGATCGCCCGGATCGTCCGGCTCCTCGGTCAGCCGTCCGCTCTCACCGCTCTCACCGTTTGCAGAAAAGCAACAGTGGACACTGAGCGCTAAGCAGCCAGCAGCAGAGCAGCTGGTGAACACAGTGGAGCATTTAGCAGCTAAAGAGCAGCCACATGTTTCCCTCAGGAGCTGCTAAAGAGCAGAAAGGCTTCAAAGAAGAAGGAATACTGGACTCACCTCCATCAGGTGGCCACAAACACGACTCCAAATGCAGGAGGATGTTGCTCCAGAACAGCAGCACGTGGAAACCAGCTGTTTCCTAACAAGTCTGTCATCTCATCAAGTTCCAAAGGGATCTGTCAGTGATCAGTGCTGCCCCCAGGTGGCCACAAACAAATCAGGCCTTCTAATGATGCAGTAGACTTCACAGTAGAAGTCAGTCCTTTGAGTCCTCCTACCTCCTTCCCTGGATGGATCCACATGCATGGCAGTACACCCTAACCTCCCAGCCTTCTGCTCCCAGTTTCTCTGCTGCTCTGAAGCTTTGCTGCACAGCTCTGGGGACGACACCTCTGCTCGCATCAAACTCCTCTCCCTCCGCGGGGGAAGGCTTTCCGCTTCCTGTCCGGGACAAAGTCCCCATGGAGAGGGGCCCATTTAGTAAAGTGCAGCATGTGAACACTACAGCACACACAGGGTTTGAACTGAGGGCCTTTAGTGCTGCGGACAGCGTTCAAAAGTCAGAAGCTCAGAACCTGGACCTGGAGCCTTCTGGGGGGAACCGCAGACTAAGAGTTCACAATAAATTGTAGTGAGCGCTGGACTCAGTTCCACAGCTGACAGTAGGACAGCAGAGCTAAAGGCTAAGAGCCCGATGCTAACGGCTAACATGCTACAGTAACATTCAGTCAGCGTCCAAACATGAAGAAGCTGGAAATGAGCTCTGCTGGATCCCACAAAGTCCAGTCTACAGGGTCTCTGCTTCACAACAGCTTCTCCTGTCCTCCAATCATCTGAGGCCGCTAAGCCCCGCCCCTCTACCGCCTGTCCACAATCAGTTTAAAGATCCTCCGTCCTCCAGTAGTCCCTGTGGGGGGTCAGCTGTTGGTCCTCAGTCCAGAAGCAGTAAAACCAGTAAACCCAGTGTAAAAGCCAAAGCGTGCAGTAATCTAAAAGTTGGCCACATGAAATCTGTCCATCAATGACGTGTAAAAAAGCCCCCAGTTAGGATCAAGTTGTTCAAAGTGGTTTCCAGGTCTCTCACTGGGACAGATTTTCAGCTCTTTACCTCAGGAGTTCCTCCGTTTCCTCTCTCCAATGACTAGAATGGATCCAGATCACAGCTCCAATCAGATGAAACGCTGTGTCTGCATGTGTCTGTGTTGGAACAGTGTGGGAAATGAGCCTGAATCCATTTCTAAGGCATCGTGGAGATTGAATTTACTGATCAGGGATCAGCAGCAGGCTGAGAAGATTTAAGAAAGACAGCCAGTTCTTTTTGAAATGCTGATTTAGAAAATCACTGCCAATAATCAGCTGTTGCTCATCAATACTTTGATGCTGCTGACAAGATTTGATTCAAATCAATCTTCCTTTAGTTTTTCCAGCACAGCCAGAAATCCAGTTGTTGTTAAATGAAGTGATTTAGCATCATCTTTCCAAAATGTTCCCAGATTTCCTTCAATATTAAACTTAGTCAGCTTAAAGAGCTGCTTACATGGATATATTCTGTTCAAGCTTTGAAAATTCACTTCTGCTGCTGTCGGAGGAGGAAATGTTGAACATTTGCTCCTGATTGGACAAAACAACAATAATCCAACCTGATTGGCCGTCGCAGTGGAAACGTCTCTCTGACTGTTTCTCTGGACGTTATTAAGAAGCATCGACGTGTCTTCCAGATTCTGTTCAGAGAAGATTTCACTATCGACACTGACATCGATCGAACCGATGGATCGGCTTTAAAAGCTCCTGATCGATATTCTGTGGATGGAAACTAAAGGTCGTCTCTAGCAGCGTCAAGAGAAAGCCAGCAGCAGCCTGAGAGCAGATTTCAAATGAAGAATCAATCTTGTTATTAGAATTGTATTGATGAGTGCTGTTAGCCACACTGATACCAACAGTGATGTGTTCAACACAAACATTCATCTCCCAGAGAAACTAGCATGATCACTGCCCTCCAGTGGTCACTGTCAGTAACTGCAGCACTGCCAATAATCCACATTATTCCACATTCACTGCATTATTTTAGCACTAATGTTCCTCAGGCTGATGAGCACGCTCTATATGTGAACACAGAGATTATTAAAGTGCTACAAACACTGAGCTTCTTTCTAAACTGTCTGAGAAAGAATCACAGTGTTTACTGCCCTCCAGTGGTCACGCTGAGTCACTGCAACACTACATTACACTGAGATGTGGCCAACAGGACTCCCGCTTATTATTAGCTTCACCTTCAGCTCACTTTATTTGGAGCCACAGGTAGATTTGCTTTGCAGGAGACAAACATTTTACAAACGTGAGAAAAGTCCTCACGGCTCCAATAATCAGGACTTTAACAGAGAAACCTTCAAAACGCTGAAATAAAGAAGCACTAGAATAAAAATCTAGAGCTTCTATTTTTAAGAAACTTTGCTCGCCACTTTTCCTTCTGATTAATATTAAATAGGAGGCTGACTTGGCAGAGAGGAGAATACTAATGTTTGTAGAATTCAGCTTCTGCACTACTTATTCAAAATGTCACAGGAGAGTCAGCTCACTTTAAAATGTGGACATCATTTTGTACAGAGAACTTTAGAAAGCAACGCTCATAATATAGTATATCAGTTTACTCTGTAATATTACACTGCAAAAATCAGATTTACTATCAAGGACGTTCTGCTGCATTCAAAGCTGAACTAAACAATAACGGACTGACCTGTTATTCATATTGAAAAAAGCTGAAATCAGATGAAACAAGTTCTCTACTTAAAGTCAATGTTTTATTAAATCTACTCAAACACGAGAGCTGAAAGAAGGAGAAAGAAGGGAAATGATAGTATCTGCACAGCAATGGGACAGGGCTGGGCTTAACATGTTGAAAAGTGGAGGAACAACAAGAAGAAAAGGGAGCAAATCAGTCAGATCCATTTCTAATGAGTCCGAACTATCAGCTCTGATATGCAGACCTACACAGGAGAAAAGAACAAGCTGATTAAGCTTTAGATTTCTACACAAGGAAACGGCAACATAAATGATCTCCATCTGTTGGAAGGGTCAGGCTCTTATTGGAAGTTAGCTACGCTGGCAGAACGTGGAACCGCTTTGGCAGTTTATCCAACCACCGAGGACTGTTAGAGAACCAGATCCACGCAGCTGAGGCCTGAAGCAAAGGTGTAGTATTGTCCACTGGTGACAACAATCACTTAAGGCCCATCCACAGCGGCTGAGACTATATCTGGCTTTAGACAACCATGCAGACTCTGGAGTAGGGCTGTGTGAGCACCACAAAAATACTAGCTAGATAGTTTCTGGGATTCTGGATAGATTTTGGGACAATGAGACAGAGAGAGACAAAGAGACATTTGGCCTCCTTCACAAATGTGGAAAAGTCCTGTGTGAGTGTGGTAGAGGAGGAGGAGACTGAGCGAGGGTGTCGGTGAGCGGCGCTCGGCAGGAAGCCCTCAGTTTAGCAGGAAATGTACAGTAGAAGTTCCAGCGGCTGGTGAATAAAGACAACAGCATCTCCAGACTAAAGCCAAGCTGCTGTGTGTTGCTGCCAGCTGTTGAAGAAGGGGCTCCAATTTATTTCAAACTGAAGCATTTAGTGAAAACAAAAGCACTTAAAAAGCATTTCATCTGAGTCCAGATCAGCCCTGAGTTCTGTCTGGAGCTGTTGTCTTAGTGGCTTTGATTCTGTCCTCAGTGCAGCTGCCTTTAAACCGGATCTTGTTTTTGTGCCGGTACCTCGGCCGCTTCAGGTCCGGTCATGACAGCTGACTCCAAGCTTTTATATTCTTCATATTCTGTGCCGGTTAGTTCGTGGTCTCTAACAGCAGCCGCTTGTTGACGGACAAAGCGGACATCCAGCTCCACGCCGAAGCTGGCGGATCCAAGTCTCAGCGGTTCAGTCTAACAACATAACGTTAGACTCGCGAGGCTGCCGGTGTCCGTGTTTTATCTCCTGGCTCTGTTTGTTGGCTCCTTTTCTAAATTCAGTCCTGACTTTTCAGCAGCTGTTGCTTCTTTAACTGGAGCACACGCGTGTGCTGCATGCATGATGCGTGGACGCAGTGACTGACCTCATGTGTTTCTGATAGGTTTTGGAAGCGAGTGAGGCAGCCTGCTTCGATAACGCCTGCTCACACGCCGTTAAAACAAGAAGTCAGATTTATGGTAGAAGACACATATCGCACACCCATACATGGGAGAATGTCTTTTGTTTCCAGTCTCACCATAATGTCCCTCTCTGCTTTCCCCAAAAAAGGAATTGTGGGATGGGACGCTGACACAGTGTCAGTGAGTTCTGGATGTGGAGGGAGACGCTGCAATAAAAGGCGTTTCCTGGCTTGAGCCTATGTTGGGATCCAGGCCTCGGTCCCTGAGACCGAGCTCTGTCCTAACCCTGCTTAGATCCCGATCTGGTCTCTGTGCCGGTGGGGGGGCAGCAGAAGGCCCAGCTGTGAGGATGACATGTGGTCATTTTCACACATTGTGTTATCACAGATTGGATAAGAAATGAAAAGAGATTCTGGCCACAGTAACATCTTCAGAGTGGCTCTAAAACATCGGACTCTTGGCTCTTTTCTGTTGCTGCTACCAGCTGAACTCTCCTCGCCTCTACTCGCCTCGCTTTGGGCCGCCCTCCGCTTCCGCTGCAGATAGAACCCCTCCATGTAGCTGGTCCATTACTGTGTGGAGGCTCAGGTGTATGAGGGGAAGAGGAGGTCTCAGAAGGTGAGAGGGTTCCTGAACACATCAATGTCTGCTTCAATTCAAAGCAACAAACTCTGTTTATACTGCATCATGTCTTTATTTCCCACTGCTGTCCAGCCTTATAGAGACGTATCAGACTCATACGGGCCACAGTGTAGACATTGTTTAGAAGGAAAGAAAAACCTGAGAGCCGCCTTCTCAGTTTGCTCTTTCAGCAGCAGAAACTGCAGCTCAGGAGGAAGGGCCGCAGGTCTCTTCACTGTAGGCAGGGCGGGCCACGAGGACGTAAAGACAACCAGATAACAAAAGGCATTTATCAGTATATGACTGAAGGAGGACAGAATCAGCAGAGTGCAGAAGACAATCCATTTTATTAACAGGAATGTTTTGCAGATGGAGAAATAAATCCCCCTGTATTTCCCATCTACTAGAGGCTCCTGCAGTTTCCTTTGGGTGTCAGCAGGTGGTCTGGACAGCGAGGCAGACGGGACTAAAACAGACATTATGATGTCACTTAGAAACAGGAAACAGTCGCGACTTGATAAAGGAACAGAGCACTAAAATATGACTTCAGCATCATTAGAATCTAAAAACTTTATTCAGACACACATTTTGTACGGATCGACGCTCAATTAAAAACTCTTCTTTAACCTTTAGAAGTCCGAGCAGGTGAAGCAGGAGGATTTTTCCTACTTTAAAAAACATGCAGAAAGACAAAAGGGCTCCTTCCCCTCAGCACTGAGGAGATCAGTTCATCAACCCTATTGGTTAGAAGGACCATCAGCAGGTGATGAAGATGATGATGATGATGAAGATGATGATGATGATGATGATGATGAAGATCCAATGGTAGAACAGATTGGCCTTTAATAAGACTGTTTGAATGTTCTGTCAGTAGGAAATCAAACAGAGAGTGTACTTACTGTGCACGTTCCTCGGTGGGTGATCTGCTCTGCATCTCCAGCTCCTCCTCCTCCTCCTCCTCATCATCATCATCATCCTCATCATCATCAGTGCTGTAAAAACATGTGTTTCTACTTTCCATTAGTTTGCTTCCAGGCACATGTTCCATGACTGAGCTGCATTTTATTTCTCACTGCTCCACATTTAGTGAACAGAAGCTGCTTTGAGTCAAATCTGAGCCCCTTAGTTATTAAAACGCCATGTTTCCAATTCCACAACAGAAATGCGACCTCATTTAATGCAGCTTTGGAAATCTCAAACTTTAAAAGTGAACTGAGAAAAATCAAATCAAATCAGACAGTATTTAACGTTAGCCAGCAACTTTCCCCTGTTGTTAACCAGATGAGAGCAAAACTGTCCTCCAACATAGAAAAGCTCCGACATTCCCACAGACATCGCTGATATCTGCTCTTTGTTTATCTGCTGGAACCTTTGCAGCACAAAACACAAAGTCCGCAGTGCTTGTTGTTGTTGTTGAGCTGGATTTGGCCTCTGTTCTTCTCCAGTCACCGAAGGAAAAGGTGAGCACGAGACACGGAGCTGAAGCGGTTACAGCGCCACAAAGCGCTAGTGGCCGGAAGGCGCATTGCACCCGTAGTGGTTCAGCACTACCATAGAGAATGAAGGGGAAACGGTTTGCGCGTCCGAGGGAAGAGAGAAAAGGAAAAGCTTCATGCAAATCTGGGCCCAAAAGAAAGCCATGAAAAAACATTGTGAGAAAAAGAGACACTACAAGACATCTTCTCTGACAGTGATGAGGATGGAGGAGCTGTTCCCCAAAAGATTCACCAGGAACTAAAGAAACAAGACCTGGACCCTGAAACAACAGGACTAGGCCTCTATAGCACACTGAAACAACAGAAGAAGTTTCCATCAAAGACACATCTAATCAATGCTGTCGCTCTGTCAGTCTGATATATTAATGCTGCCAGATTTGATTTCATCAAATAAAAGCATTTTTAATACATTTCTATAAAAGCGCTGGACATTTCTGTAAACATCTGTGCCTGTGTGTTCTTTAAATATCAGTTTTAGGATAATACCAAATGTCAGATGCTAAAAGGTTATTAACGTGCACATTTCCTGTTTCCTTCTTTTCAGAATAAAGCTCTGCTGAACTGGAGAACTGGAAATGTGAGCTGGAACAGGAATTGGCAACTTACAGAAATGCAAACTTAACACAGCAACAAAATGTTGCTGAAGTGCTGAAACAGGTCTTTTCTCAAAGTGAGTCCTTTTGTTTTTAAAGCATCATGGGAGTTTTTGCTCACTTTGGCTTTTCTAAATGTTTACAGACAGACAACATCTGCATCCTACTGAAATGTGTACCTGAACACAACCAGCACTCAGGATGGGCCCACATGTAGCCTGTTAAGATCCAGTCACATTTAAATGGACTTTCTGTTCATTTCAGGGAGAAAAAGGAGCAACACTCTCTTTTGGACTGTCTCCCCATTTTCATCAGCCCACTGTTTGTTTTCTTCTTTCTGATGTGGAATAAGTGTTCCAGTCTCACATGGCTGCTGTCATGGCTACAGGCCTTTGAGTCTAGTTAATGATATGTATCAGATGGAATATTAATCAGTACTATTGGACCTTTTCCTGCTGTCCCTTCTTTGTGTTTCATATCCATATTCTATGGTAAAGAATCAGTGACCTCTCAGCACTGTGTCATTGCACCTTTGACACCAGCAGCAATCAACAAGCCCACTTCAGAGAGGGAGCCGCTTCAGCCGACGCCTCGCCCAAAGCTTTTGGACAAAAAGGATGGGATGGTAGTACTGCATCAACCTGGAGAACGGTTCCACCCGGAATCAGAGGACCACTGCTCCGCCAGGTCTGATACCACTGCTGCTGCCACATTGTTGCCCCCGGCAACTGATGGAGCTAGCCTGTGTGACACCAAAATATGTGACCTATCAGATTCTGTGACTGAAATGGGAAGTTAAGCGCCTGAGGCTTTGTTGACGATATGAAGCAGCTGCGGGTTGGTTGGGTTTAGGTACCAGAAGTAATTGATTATGGTTAGGAAAACATCGTCGTTTGTGTTTCGGTCACAGAATCTGATAGGTCACAGATTTTGGTGTTACACCTGAATCATGCAACCTCTACACGAAAGTCAGCCCAATCCACACCTCTTCATCCCCTCTTCTCTCCAAACACATTAATAATCAAAGACTATTATCCGGAACATCCGATTTTTTTAATGCAGCTATGCACTGCTTCCCTGGAGCCACAGTTATGGACATTCTAAATAAACTCCCAGAACTTTTATCCTCACTCCCAGCTACTATTTCCATGTGGTCCTGCATGTTGGGACAAATTACGTGGTTTGTGGTGCCTCTGAAAGCGGCAAAAAGGATTTTAACAAACTTTTTTAGGTTTTTGAACAGTTGTAGAAAGTCCATTTTCATTTCAGGCGTCATCCCCACGCTGAATCGTGGGGCAGAACGATTCTTGGGTCTCCTCTCCCTCCACGCATGGCTCCAGTCGGGGCCTGCAGAATCCACGGTTTTAGTTTTATTGAAAGTTTTAACTTGTTCTGGAACTTTTCGTCCTATTTTAGGATTGATGGGCTCCACCCCAATAGAGAAGGAAGCTACTTGTTGGCTGCTAACATCCAGCACGCTGTGCTCTACTCTCCACGTGATTGACTGTTTACACCGCAATCCCCTCTCTGCATGCTTGCTCTCACTCTACTCCAACTGCCGCACAGCTAAGTACTCCATCTTTCACTGCCCCCCCTACTGGCCAACCCCTGTCCTTTATCTCAAATGACACATTCATTAATGACACTCTTCCAACTGAAATGCCCATAATGACGGTGACTGTCTCCAGACTATGTGGGGTGAATAAAGCCAGACTAAATAATTGGTAACTTGATTAGGATTACCACCAGCACTGCAGAAGTACAAAGCCATAGGAGAGTCAAGTGTGGACATTTGAACATCCCTTGCTTCCAAAGCAGTATTGGTTAACAAAATAATATCTGAATATTTTTAGATCTGTTTTGCCTTACAGAAACTTGGTTGAATCGTGATGAATATGTTAGCCTTAATGAATCTACACCTTCCACTCACACCAATACTCATATTCCTCGAGGTGGTAAAGTTGCAGCTATCTTTGACACAAACCTGATGATCAATCCTAAACCTAAACAAAATTTTAAAGGGGTGGTATTCTGCTCCTTTTCAGATTCAAAACCTTAATTTTGGGTTGTACCAGAACAGGTTTACATGATTTAATTTTCAAAAAACACCATATTTTTCTCATACTGCAGCTCCTTTTTTCAGCCTGTCTGTTGTACGCTCCGCTCTTGAGCTACAGAGTGATGGATCTTACTTGTACCATATCTTTGTTGGGAAATGCACAAGCGCAGTTCCTAGGTAAGGACTACTAGCCAATCGGAAGCAGAGAAGGGCGGGCCATAAGAAACAAGGTAGTGTGATCTAAATCAAAGCCTTCAGACTGCGACCGTTACCAAGCAGATGGTAAGTTATTTCCAGTTCACAACATCATTGTTCCACATCTTACCATCAGGACTAAACGTTGAACTGTTGCCGGTGTTCTGACAATCTATGCTGCCTTGCCGAAAATGCTTCCATAGCGCAAATAGAGAGACTCGATTCTACTTGGCCCTGCTCTGTTTTCCATTGCAGATAGAAACCAGAGAGCGACGCCACACACAACTGTTTTCCTCTGCCGTTGTTGCTGCAGCGTCTGTGTGATGGCGGGAGCAGAGGGCTCTGTGAGTGGGCGGCTGGCCGGCCTCACACGCTCCTCCCGCGGGTCGCCGCAGGCTTCCCGCGCCGCCGCTTGCGGAGCTCCTCAACTCCGAAAATACTCATCACACTTTTGTTCCTCCATCACTTCTCGTAAAACTGTCAATATTTGAAATCTACACAGCTGATTTCTCACCTCAATACTTCTCAGAAGTGGATTTAGTGATGAAATTCCATATGAAAACTGTATAATAAACTTCCTGTTGCTGACCTCTGCCTGGTGCACCAATGATGATGCAGTGAATAGTGAATATTCTCTCTGACAAATCAGCAGTCTGTCGTTTTTTTCATGTTACATTTTAGTTTCCCTCAGCTCGCTTGGAACCTCGACGGAGGTGAGGTGATATGAATAAAGGAATGGGAAGCAGCTACAGGTCCAGCTTTTCTACAATGGAAACCCAAACAAAGGCGAGTCGAGCCAAAGGGCCTCCGCTCAGACTAGCTTGGTTTGAGGGCGTGGCCTGACCCCGCCAGCCGCTTGGCAAGCTTTATGACGCATTTTCATTGTGACGTCACAAGTAAAGGAAGTAAAGGGCTGGACTACAAACGAGCTGTTTTCAAGTGGTTCTGAGCACAGCTTACTGTGGGAGATGGGAACTCCCTTAAGGCTGGACTTTGGGCTTTTTCACTGTGCAAACCTGTTACATACATAAAAAAGATATACAACTCAATGAAGGAGAGGGAAAAAGCCAAAAAGCGTAATACCACCCCTTTAAATCATTTGAAAGTCTTCTGCTTACTTTTCACATTCTACATGGAAAACTCTGCAGCCAATTTTATTTGTCATAGTGTATCACACACCTAGTCCATATTCTAAATTTCTACTTGAATTTGCAGAGTTTTTATCATGTCTAGTTCTTAAATCAGATAAGGTTATTGTTGGTGATTTTAATATTCATGTGGATGTGAATAATGACAGCCTTAGTACAACATTTTTATCATTACTAGATTCAGTTGGTTTTAGTCAGATTGTTCACAAACCCACACACTGTTTTAACGACACCCTTGATTTTGTATTGTCATATGGCACTGACGTTGAACATTTAACAGTTTTTCAACAAAACCCTGTTCTGTCTGACCACTGTTTGATAACCTTGTCTTTAGTCAAATACTCTTACACTAGATGTCTATCGGAGGATGTTGTCGCCAAATTCAAGGAAATGATCCCATCAACATTTAACTCCACACCAGCTCTCACTGTGACAGAGGACTCCTTCACTAAACTTCACTACTGAAAATGACGCTTGACTCCATTGCCCCGCTTAAAAAGAGAATAATTATACAAAGAAAGCTAGCACGTTGGTATAACTTCGCCAAAGCCATAAGCTAAAGCTTACATCACGGAGGCTTGAAAAAATGGCGTTCCACTTGCCAAGAAGAATTACACTTAACATGGCAGGACAGTGTAAAAACTTACAGAAGGGTTCTCTGTGTAGCAAGAGTAGCTTACTATTCATCGTTAGTAGAGGAGAACAAGGATAACCCCAGGTTTCTCTTCAGCACAGTAGCCAGACTAACAGGGAGTCACACCTCCACTGAGCCTTGTATTCCTGCTAGCATCAACAGTAATGATCTTATGAGCTTCTTTAAAGAAAAAACTGTAATCATGAGAGACAAAATTCAGCAGCTCCTGCCCTTAACCAGTATGGATTTATCTTCTCATTTATCACCTTTACAAACATCTGTAAAGCCTGATATGTACCTAGACTGTTTTGCTCCCATTGATCTTCAGCAATCAACCTCAATGATTTACTCGTCAAAAGCCTCAACCTGTCCCTTGGACCCTATTCCTACTAGGCTGCTTAAAGAGGTTCTACCCTCGGTCAGCTCTACCTTATTATACATAATAAACTTCTATTTACAAACAGGCCATGTAACACAATCCTACAGGGCAGCTGTAATCAAACCTCTTCTTAGAAAGCCCACTATAGACCCAGAGGTTTTAAATAACTATAGACCTATATCTAATCTTCCTTTTCAATCCAAAATCCCGAAGCACCTCTGTACTTTTCTTGCTAGATCTGAGCACTGCTTTCGAAACCATCGACCACCATATACGACGACAAAGATTGGAAAAAATGTTTGTCATCAAAGGATCGGCTCTCACTTGGTTTAGGTCTTATCTATTGGGCCGATCCCAATTTGTATATATGAATAATGATTCTTCCATGAATACCAGTGTTGATCATAAAGTACCACAAGGTTCGGTGCTTGGACCAATCCTTTTTACTCTATATATGCTTTCTCTCAGTACAATTATAAGGAACCATGCCATAAACTTTCATTGCTATGCTGATACTCAACTATATCTAGCAACCAGGCCAAATGATTCAAATCTTTCACCTAAACTTTAAGTGTGCATACAGGATGTCAAAGCCTGGATGACCTATAACTCCCTTATGCTGAACTCAGACAAAACTGAAGTTATTTTACTTGGGACCAGACACCTTCGTGATATATTGTTTAATGACATTGTTACTATGGATGGCATCACCCTGGCCCCCAGTAATACCGTAACCTGGGAGTTATCTTCGATCAGGAAAGGTCCTTCGACCAGCATATTACGCAAATTTCAAGAACTGCCTACTTTCATCTACATACGTAACATCGCGAAAATCAGGAACATCCTGTCTCAAAACGCTGCCGAAAAACTAGTCAACGCTTTCATTACGTCCAGGCTTGACTTTTGTAATTCTTTACTAGCGGGCAGCACACTTAAGTCTTTAAAGCCTCTCCAGCTAATCCAAATTGCGGCAGCGCGTGTGTTCTGTCTATAGTTAAGCTCAGAGAGCATATTTCTCCAGTTCTAGCCTCCCTTCATTGGCTCCCTGTGAAATATAGAATAGATTTTAAAATTGTTCTATTTACCTACAAAGCATTAAATAGCCAAGCTCCATTGTACCTCAAAGAACTCCTGATACCTTACTGCCCCAATAGAGCACTGCGCTCTCTAAATGCAGGGCTGCTTGTGGTGCCTAATGTAACTAAAGTGTGACAAAGAACATTTAGTTATCAAGCACCTCTACTATGGAACCAGGTTCCAGTTTGGATCGAGGAACCCAAAGGATAGACTTTAGAAATTTCTCTTCAATAAAGTATTAGTTAGGACAGGGTTGAGCAAATTTTAAATTATTAAATCGTTTTATCATTTTATTTAACTGATTGTATTTTATTACATGCACTCTGTATTTTATGGGTGCATTTTGTAAAGTGTATTGGGACCATGTCTTTGGGGATTTTACACTATAAATAAAACTTAAATAAACATAATATACATACTTATTCCACCTTAAATCTAAGTACCACATTTAAGACCATAAAACCACATTTAAAAATAATACAATTTTAAAAACAAATACCACCTTAAAAGCTCTTAAGCAGCGACAAACATTTAACCACTTTTAAACTTTATATCACCTTAAAAGCTCTTAACCAGCGACAAACATTAAACCACTTTTAAACTTACAGTAAATAGCACCTTAAAAGTTTTTCAGGTTCAGGTCTGGCTCACAGTAAGGTGTTGGATGGGGTTCAGGTCTGGGCTCAATGCAGGCTAGGTTCCTCCACACCAAACTGGGAAAAGCATTTCTTTATGGACATCGGCGTCCACAAACTTTTGGCCAAATACTGTATCTTCCAGCTGAATCATGCCATTAGTCCTGAGCTGAGAAAGACAACAAACACACTCACAGTAACATTCTGCTTTTATTGGAACAAGAGCCAGAATTCAAAGCAACACATGACAGAAGGTACAAGTCAACGGCATTTCCACCATTTAATGATCAGAGCTTCCATCTTTAAAGGACTGGAAGTGGAAGAAGTTTACAATGGAAATGAGGAATCTGTTCAATCACTTTGAATCACTTTGGATTTATTACAAGAAGCTGAAAGATTTCTGGGATCTGATCTGTTCTCTACCAGGAGGAGACTCTCCCTGCTACACAGAACACAGGGACACTGAGGAAGCAGACCAGAACCCAAATCCAGGATAAAGAGGTTCAGTGAATGTGGTGTTGAAGGTGTGGAGGTGGATCAGTGTGTCAGAGGAGACTCTGTAGAAGGACAGAGAGCCAGCAAGACAGTCCACATACACTGCTACTCTACCAGAGAAGGAGGAGGAGGAGGAGGAGGAGGTGGTTTCTCTCTTATTGTGCCAGACAGAGTAACCATCATCAGAGCACCACAGACTCCAGGACTGATCATTCCATCCAAACAAACCGTCATCTCTGCCTCCTCTCCTTCTGATTCCTCTGTAACTCACTGATATAAAAACTTCTCCTCTCCACTCGACCTCCCAGTAACAGCGACCAGTCAGACCATCTCTACACAGCAGCTGAGGGCAGTCAAACCTGTCTTGATGCTCAGGATATGACTGATCCTCCATCACATGTGTCGCCTCCCTGTTGTTGTCAGACAGTTTGATCCTTCTGTGTACTGTGTTTGTGTCGATTGTGAGTTGACAGGAATCTGATGAGAGAATCCAGCTGCAGTTATTGATCTATCATCTGTTCATTGATTGGCACTTTGAATGAGTGATGTCACAGTCTGAAGATGGTTGAATGTGTGCTGCTTTGTTTTCATGAATCAAATGAAAAACACACTTACACTTCCTCGGACCTGGTCTCAACCATCGGACTCCAGCAGGCTCCACCCTGAAAGGAGGAGGGGGGTCAGAGCAGCATCAAACATGGACATTTATGGGCTTATTTATGTTTCAATATTATTTGTGTGAACAGATGAGCGATCTGCGTGGAAATGTGTCATCTGGAAATATAAAACACAAACTCACAAAAATATTTTGCAAATATTAAACAGATTTGCAAACACATGAACAAATTCCACAAATCAAAAAATATCTGTGAATATATTTAATAGTTTACAAATAAATGAAGCACATTTGTGAAAATCTTTCAAACAGACATTTGTGAGTCCCACCTGTATTTGTGGATCTCAGTTCTTCACACAAAGAAAATGGACTGGTGTCATTCGGCTGCTTTCGGAGACCACGTGATGGTGCCTCCACATTTCAAAGTAAAACGGCCTCTGAACTGCCTGAATGTGCAGCTTGTTGCTGTCGCCAAGAAAATGTCAGCTGCTGTTTCAACAAAATGTGAATGCAGACTGAAATTCAACGGTGTTGTTGTGTCGGGAGAGGCAGCGATTCAAAGCAGCCGTGAGGAAGAAACAGTATAATTATACAACGTAATGTTATTAAGCTATGAGCACAGGGAAAGCCCGCTAGCCGCTCGGCTAATTTCAGCAGGTGGAATTTACATTTAGCCATATCCTTTTCTTTTTGGAGTATGGCCAAAAGCTGAGTGGACATCGGTGGGAGTTCCTGTCCTGTGCTCAACACCAGCATCAACAAGTGGACAAAAAGAACAACAACCAAATTAAGAATGAATAAATCCTTAGGATAGAAAACAAATTTTAATGCAAACAATAGAATCAAATCCTTTTCTAATCCAGCCCACGTCTTGTTGTTTCTGTAAATACAGAGAAAGAATGTGTGTAACGTTGTTACTTACTGCGCTCTGACTGAAAGTGGGACACAATCTCATTATAATATTCAGTCCAGCTCACTAACCGTTTCATTATCATCCAGTACATGTAGCTGCGCTGACATTGATGAGCCTCCGGTGACAGATTCACAGATAGTAAAGATAGTTACTCAAAGCAGCAGGCGAGCTAACGATGTAGCATGTCGGCTAAATGCAGTAAAACTGTTTTGACATACACTGCTCTGGTTAAGAGATCTGTGGAACTGTGGAAGTCCATAACAGATTTCTCATGCACCATGGTTGCACACACACACAGGTGGACATGGCCGAACTGTCCGAGGTGCCGGCTGAGTTGTGGGCCCGTCACAAATTTGACGCAGGACTGATAAAAGGAGCCTCTGGTTGTTCGCCCAATATCAGATTTTCGTCCCTGTGTGAAACAATATCCAATTAAACAGGAAGTGCTTGAAGGTATTAAACCAGTTTTTGATTTATTGTTACAGGCTGGAGTCATCGTTCCATGTCCTGACTACCCAGTGCGCACACCCATTTTTCCAGTAAAGAAAATCCGGGAAGAAGGTCAATCTACAGAATGGAGGTTTGTCCAAGACCTGCAGGCAGTAAATGCAGCGGTGCATCCGCGAGCACCAGAAGTGGCAAATCCACACACGCTTTTGTCATTGATTCCACCAGATGCCACACATTTTTCAATTGTTGACTTGGCAAATGCATTTTTTTCAGTACCAGTACACAAAGACAGCCAGTACTGGTTTGCTTTTTCCTTTAACGGGAAAAGCTACACGTGGTCGCGCTGCTCCATGGGATACTGCGAATCCCCTGGGGTTTTTCACAGTGCGCTACGTGATAGTCTCCAAAATTTACACCTACCGAACGGTTCGGTTCTGTTGCAGTACGTTGATGACATCATGGTCTGCAGTCCCTCCCATGAAGCTTGCAAGCTTGATACCATTGTGCTGCTAAAACATTTAGCTCACAATGGCCACAAGGCTAGTCTGTCTAAATTGCAATTTGCCCAGACAGAAGTGAAATATCTGGGGCACGTGATCACTGCAGAGGGCAAATCCGTCTCCCCCAAACGCCTTTTAAATATTCAGTGTTACGACCCAGCTCGCTAAGGTAAGGCAGTAACACGTTATGTTAAATTGGCAAGAAGATGGAAAAAAGGTCAACTGAAATCTGGTGCAAGTCAAAGGTTTTAATTAAAGGAGATAATCAGGTAAACAACAAAAAGAGGCTATATAGGTGCTGACAACAAAAGAAGGAGAAATAAAAGAGGATCTAGTCCAACGACAGTCTACTCAATGAAACACTAACAAAAAGAGATCAGCACCTATAAGCTTTACAATAACAGTGTAGGATGTAAATAAATAAGCAATACTCAAAACAAGCTGCCAACTCTAGGTCCGCGGTCACACTCTGTGACTTACAATAGTTCAAACTGTCTGGAACTACTTCGGCAGACAACAGACAGAAAACAATCACTCAAGACACTCACTAACAATATACACAAGTAACCACCAGCGAGGCGAACTGATCACTACATCAGTCGCCCTGAACTGAGGACACGTAAACTATTTATAGTCCAGGTGGTGTTGATTGGGGAGTCCTGGTTGGCAGAGTTGGTCGGGTCACAGCCGCACTCAATCACGGAAGACAGCAACCAGGAAGTAGGCGGTCCCAGCTCCACAGAACCAATCCTCGACACGGACCCACACAGCTGCGATTTGCATACCAGCCCGAAGCACTAAAGCACACACACAATTACCGGCAGCCAGAGGCAGCCGTAACATCAGTCTGTTCCAAAACCACAAACAAAGAAACAGTTAATGAGTTTTCTAGGAATGACGTCATACTGTAGACAATGGCTGCCAAACTACTCACAAAGAGAGGCACTCCTCTCTTCCATGATTCATGGTAAAGATCTCTGTGCACATGACCGACTGACTTGGACTGACGAGGCTGAAAGAGCTTTTACAGACTTACAGTCTGCGCCCACACTGGGCCTTCCAAAACCTGACCGACCATTTACTCAGTTTGTTGACGAGAAGAACGGGTACATGACTTCTGTTCTGACTCAAGAGCACGGGGGAAAACAACGACCTGTAGGTTATTTTTCCTCCAGACTTGACCCTGTTGCTGCTGGACTGCCACTGTGCCTCCGAGCTGTAGCAGCAGCGGAAAAGGCAGTGGTGGCATCACGAGACATTGTAGGATATGGTGACCTCACCCTCATGGTACCACATGCAGTTTCACACATTCTACACACACAAAAGACATCGCGATTTGTCTCGCGCAGCTGGTTAAGATATCACACTACTCTTCTTGACATGCCTAACATCACTGTTAAAAGATGTACTGTTCTTAACCCTGCTACTCTCCTCCCTACCCCAGCAGATGGGGGATCCACACGATTGTGTTGTTTCCATAAACCAGGTGTGCACTCTAAGACCAGATCTAACAGACATCCCTCTGGAAAATGCAGATCTTGAGCTGTTTGTGGACGGATCAGCGTCCCGCTCTCCAGACACTGGTGAAGGTTTGGTGGGGTTTGCAGTTGTCACTCAGCATGAAACATTGTTCAGTGGTAAATTACCTGCACATTTTTCAGCTCAGGCCGCAGAGCTAGTGGCTCTCATGGAAGCCTGCAAGCTGGGTAAAGGCAAAACAGTTAATATCTACACATACTCTCGTTATGCATTTGCAACAATTCATGATTTTGCTGCTTTGTGACGTCAGAGAGATTTTCTGACTTCAGCAGGTAAACCAATAGCACACCACAGCCTTGTGTCTGGCCTGTTGGATGCTGTTCTGCTCCCTACGGCGATTGCAGTGATAAAATGTGTCTTCCGGTTGCCAGGATGGGAGCGGCTAGGTCTCAGAGGTTCAATGTTGTTGTTGTGTGTTATTTCTGTGATTGTAGTGTTTCCTATTCTGTATGTGTTTGAAAAACATCCACCTGCATCCAACTCGACCACACTGACACCACATAGTCTTAACAGATCAAAGCGAGCAGTACCACCACTGGCATCCCCACCGGAGGGGAACGCCTGGTACCGAGTATTGAATAGTTCTGTGCGAGCCACTGTAAATTCTAGTTGCTATGCATGTATGACCGGAAAGCTACGCTCTAGGCAGTTACCTCTGCCTTACACAGCCTGCGCGGAACGCTCACATGTAGTTTCCAAATTTAAACCTTTTCCACTCTCCGATACCTGCATGCTCACACGCGGCTACAAAATAGGTTGGCGTTAGACATGTTACTTGCGGAGAAAGGCGGCGTTTGCGTCATGTTTGGTGATTCATGTTGCACGTTTATCCCCAACAACACTGACAGCGACAGTACTTTTACCTTAGCATTGTCTAAACTGGAAACTCTAGCCCGAGAATTAAAAGAGAATGCAGGCACAGATGACTGGATGACTGAGTGGTTTGACTCGATGATCCGGAAATGGAAGTCATTCCTCCTGACTTCTGGGTCTGCTGTAATCATGACCCTAACAGTGTTCGCCCTGATAGGATGTTGCGTCATTCCCGGTATCCGAGGTGTCACAGGCAAGACTGTCAACACAGCTCTTGCCCTCCAGATGTTGTCCCTAACTGAGCATCTGGCAGATACTAAATGGGTCCCTCCTTTTCAGGTTGTTGATTGTTTTGACCAAGTAGTTTAGATCAAAGTGTATTTTTCAACCTTTCTGCTTGCTCATAACTCCAGGATGTCTATGTTCTACAAAAACAGCTAAGGCTAATTTTCTAATTGTCAATTGATGATGCATTTGTTTAAACAGTAAAATGAGAACATTCGTTGATGTGCTGACAATTTTCTATACTTAGGTTTGTCCATTTATATGGCCAGAGGGAGGATTGTAAGGGCAGAAAATTGTATTCTTCTTACACTTATTATCCATTTATGCAAGTACTTATAATAGTGCTATTTTTCCTTTATTATTATTATGTCTTATACATTGTTTGAGCTTCAACGTGTTCCTTTTATTATTATTCTTATTATTATTCTCATTCTGCTAGTCTGTCCACATGTGTGTAGGGTTTAAGTCAAGGAGTTGTCATGGAGTTGTTTTCTGTTCCTCTCCTGTTTTGTCTGGGACCAGGCAGAGGATCTGTTTGTTTCCAAAACATAGATACCCAGACTGTGTAACTGACTATGCATCCCTTTGTTCTGGGCCAGACGTTAGTGACTGTCTTAGAAGACAGAACCTCTGGTCCAGCTGATTTTGTTGTAGTACGTCTCTGTTTATTCTCTTTTGTTAAATAAATTCTTGAAAGACAACGGTTGGTTGTAACTCCATTATTTGCCTAATCTCTCACCAGAATTCTAAATTTCCACGACAGAAAACATAGGCCTAAAAAATAAAATAAAGTGAAACAATAGCCTATATACAATACTGGCTGGTTAGGAGGTTTGTGAAGGCATAGCGCTGCCCAGAGTGCTGAAAGGAGCAGAGACCAAAAGCTAGTAATTATCACATCATGGTTTGTTGTCTTAGCCTGCTTGCTTTTTAAAATAACTGTCGGTTGCAAATTCCTTTTCCACTCAGTGTAGCAGCATGAGAGAGAGAGAGATGTTTCTACGCTTCCCCCACTGATTTGAAGTATTTATTGTGAATGCTCTGATTAATGCTAGCCTACACACAGAGCTTAAAAGTAGGCTACTGTAAATAAGGCAACATACAAAAAATAAAATAAAACAGTTTCTAAGGTCATTTATATAGATATATACAGTATCTCACTAAAGTGAGTTCACACCTCACATTTGTGTAAATATGTGATTCTATCTGTTCATGTGAAACACTGAAGAAATGACACTTTGCTCCAATGTAAAGTAGTGAGTGTACAGCTTGTATAACAGTGTAAATCTGCTGTCCCCTCAAAATAACACATCACACAGCCATTAATGTCTAAACTGCTGGCAACAAAGTGAGGACACCCCTAAGTGAAAATGTCCACATTGGGCCCAATTAGTCATTTTCCCTTCCCGGTGGAGGAGGGAGAGAGGGGGTGAGAGTGGAAGGCCTAATTTTGCTGACCGCTGTTTGCACTGATTGTTGTATTTTATGGACTTGTTTTGCTGTTAGACGCTGGTATACAAGTGAAACTGTGGATCTCATGGGATGCTGTATGAAAGTGATCACCTGTCTACCTGCAACAAACAATGACATGCAGCAATTGAATATTGGATTCTTTGGACAGTCAGCGCGTCTGGCATAAAAGGTTTCCTCTATTCAGCCTCTCTGTCTTTACATTTTTGTTTTTAGTCGCCTATAGTAAATATTGTAAATAAATAACCAAATATCTGAGAGAAGTCGTCATGACTCTTCTGTGAGTAAATCTTTTAATATTAAAGTCCCTGAAGTTCCCAAGAACTAGAAGAGCCACTTAGTTTCTGCACATTTCATATATTTCCAACCCATGTTTGCTGTGAAGACTATGTTCTCTACAAATGTTCTACACAAAGTAATAGTCATTCAGTCAGCATTTGGAGAAATACACTTGAATGTAGCATCTCAAAGTCCTGTCCTGTAGTCGTCAGGTTTCAGCAGAGTTTTAACTAAATATAACTGCTTTGGAGTTATTGGAAGGTTTATTTTTTCTCTTTTGATGGAGCTAGGCTAGCAGTTTCCACCTGCTTTAATTTTTTTCTGCTAAGCTAGGCTAAACATGTCCTGGACCTATGTCTGTACAGAGATGAAACTGGTTTCGATCTTGGGTAAGAGGACAAAAAAAGGATATTTCTCACACTAACAGACAGTTCCTTTAACATGCAGCGATCTGTCCAAACTGCATCAGTTTACACCAGCAGGTGTTTATTATTTATTATTTTTATTATTATTATTTTTTTTTGTTCCTGGAGTTGTTCTCCTTGAAGACCTCCTACACAAAGATCTCCTTTTTTATGTTCAACCAGTGTTTCTGTTCTGAGCAAAGGAAAAAGGCTCTTACACGTGTGATTGTTCATATAACACTCATGCCCACCATTAACCAAAAACACCTCCTCTATCAGACTGTCAGTGGCTGCAGCAGGCCTCTTCATACCTGAGAGTGTCCAGTCTCCGTGTGGATCCTCCAGTCCAGCAGACAGCAGCTTCACTCCTGAGTCTCCTGGATGATTGCAGCTCAGGTCCAGCTCTCTCAGATGGGAGGGGTTGGCGTTCAGAGCTGAGGCCAGAGAAGTACAGCCTTCCTCTGTGATCAGACAGCCTGACAGCCTGCAAACACACAAACCAACACACACAGAAACCCTCTGAGAGGCGGGATGTTTTTTTGTGTCAGATACCCAAGTTTAGTCAAAGGTCCTTTACAAATCATATCAGTAGAAACAATCCTACAGAGTTTAGCTGTTTATACACCAATGCAAATCAGATTTTAGATGGTCATCAACTCAGTGGGTTAATGAATCCTGACCTCAGGGTTTCCAGTGTACAGTGTGGACTCCCCAGTCCAGCAGACAGCAGGTTCACTCCTGAATCCTGCAGGTTGTTGTCACTCAGATCCAGCTCTCTCAGACTAGAGGACTGGGAGCTGAGAACTGAGGACAGAGCTTCACAGCTTCTCTCTGAGAGGTTACAGTCACTCAGTCTGGAGAGAGAACAGGAAGGAAACAAGTAATAACACATTTATTTTTTTCTCCAGTTGAAAGATAACAGAGTATTTATTGATGAATAAATCCCACTTACAGAGCTTTCTTGGAGGCTTTGACCACTGGCAGCAGCCTCAGAAGAGCCTCCTCTGAAGCAGAGTATTTCTTCAGGTCAAACACGTCCAGATCTTTTTCTGATGACAGTAAGATGAAGCCCAGAGCTGACCACTGAGCAGGAGAGAGTTTATCTGTGGAGAGACTTCCTGAACTCAGGGACTGTTGGATCTGATCCACTAGAGAACAATCCTTCAGTTCATTCAGACAGTGGAACAGATTGATGGTTTTCTCTGCAGAGGGAGTCTCTTCAATCTTCTTCTTGATGTACTCGACTGTCACCTGATTGGTTTCTGAGTCACTCCCTGTCTGTGTCAGCAGGCCTCGTAGGAGATTCTGATTGGTCTGCAGTGAAAGTCCCAGGAGGAAGCGGAGGAACAAGTCCAGGTGTCCATTAAGACTCTTTAAAGCCTTGTCCACAGCACTCTGGTAGATATGTGTTGCATCAAATTTGTATTTAAATAGTTTAGACAGCCACCACCATAATGTAGGTTGTTCTTCTACCAGCAGATTGACTCCAGAGTTGATGAAGGTCAGATGGACATGAAGAGCAGCCAGAAACTCCTGAACGCTCAGATGGACGAAGCAGAACACCTTGTCCTGGTACAGCCCACTCTCCTCTTTAAAGATCTGTGTGAACACTCCTGAGTACACTGAGGCCGCTCTGATATCGATGCCACACTCTGTCAGGTCTGATTCATAGAAGATCAGGTTTCCTTTCTGCAGCTGCTCAAAAGCCAATTTTCCCAGAGTCTCAATCATCTTCCTGCTCTCTGGACTCCAGTGTGGATCTGTCTCAGCTCTTCCATCATACTTGACGTTCTTCAGTTTGGACTGAACCACCAGGAAGTGGATGTACATCTCAGTCAGGGTCTTGGGGAGCTCTCCTCCCTCTCTGGTCTTCAACACCTCCTCCAGAACTGTAGCAGTGATCCAGCAGAAGACTGGGATGTGGCACATGATGTGGAGGCTTCGTGATGTATTGATGTGGGAGATGATTCTGCTGGCCTGCTCCTCATCTCTGAACCTCTTCCTGAAGTACTCCTCCTTCTGTGGGTCAGTGAACCCTCTGACCTCTGTCACCATGTCAACCCAGCCAGGAGGGATCTGATTGGCTGCTGCAGGTCGTGTGGTTATCCAGAGGCGAGCAGAGGGAAGCAGGTTCCCCCTGATGAGGTTTGTCAGCAGCACATCCACTGAGGTGGACTTTGTAACATCAGTCACGAATTTAGTTTTGTGGAAGTCCAGAGGAAGTCGAAACTCATCCAGACCGTCAAAGATGAACACAACCTGGAACTCTTTAAAGCTGCAGATTCCTGCTTCTATGGTTTCAGGAAAGAAGTGATGAACAAGTTCCACCAAGCTGTACTTTTCCTCTTTCAGCACATTCAGCTCTCTGAAAGTGAATGGAAATGTGAACTGTATGTCCTGGTTGGCTTTGTCTTCAGCCCAGTCCAGAGTGAACTTCTGTGTTAAGACTGTTTTCCCAATGCCAGCCACTCCCTTTGTCATCACTGTTCTGATTGGTTCATCTCTTCCAGGTGAGGCTTTAAAGATGTCTTCTTGTCTGATGGTTGTTTCTGTTCTGTCTGGTTTCCTGGATGCTGTTTCAATCTGTCTGACCTCATGTTCATCATTGACCTCTGCAGTCCCTCCCTCTGTGATGTAGAGCTCTGTGTAGATCTGGTTCAGAAGGGTTTTGTTTCCTGCTTTAGCAATCCCCTCAAACACACACTGGAACTTCTTCTTCAGCTTAGATTTAAGTTTACGCTGACAGGCTTCATCAGGAGGTCCTGAATGAAGACACAACAAAGATCATCAGGGTTGGTTAGTGTCTTGATGAATCAGTCCCGTCCTTGTACTGACTTTATATTTCCCCCATAAATTGCCTCCCCTTCAGTCACTTTCATCAGTAGAGAAGGTGCTGCTTCTGATCCTGTTCATGGCTCAGTGTTTCTGCAGCGTTCTTCAAAAAACTAATTAAGACATTTTTAACACAGATTGAAGCTGAAGAACTTTCACAGTCATTCTGGTCTAAGAATGACAAATGTAGGCACAGAAGTAATGAGATGACTTTTGTTGTGAGTTGGCGCTATATAAATAAAATTGAAGTGAACTGAAAGAAGTATATTTATTCATTGACATGACAATTCATATTTATATAAAAACCGGACAAAGCTGGACAGAAAGCGAGGAGGCTGAACTACCTGCTGAGTTCAGAAAACATGTCTGTAACTTTATTCCAGCTGTCGTTGTACTTTTCTGTGACCAAGTTAGCATAGCATAGCCCTGATCGATCCGAACTCCATTCACAAAACAAACATTTTAGAAGTTGTTGTCCTGCTGTCTTGCTGACATACCTGGCAAAGCATGAATTCATGTTTAACAAATCTGCATCATGTTGTGGTTATTTCAGCATCAGTTTGATCCGTTTGATGCTATTTAATCACAGCAAAATGTTTCCTTTGGGTTCATAAAGCTGGAGTAATGGCGAGTTGTGTTTATTGGCGTTATCCCGTTAAAATCTCCTTCTCGCATTGTGTGTGAACACTTGCGGTGAATGTACTCATGTGTTTGGTCTGAAAGCACAGTGAGAGGAGGTAAGGATTTTTCTTCTGGTCATCATTAGGAGTTTATTTCATTTTGTAGATAATACAACATAACATGCAGTTAAAACCTTGTAAATACACTTTTACAAGTTTTATAGGAGACATGTTTTTCAGAGTTACGGGGTTTCCTGTGTGTTTATTTGCTGACAGACTGATGAACAGCGTGTGTGGAAGAGACTGCATGTTACAGAGCATTTCTTGTTTTCTCCTGATTTGTACAGACGCCTCTGCTGTACAGCCTGCATTAAAGGAGCAACCAGTAGCTGTTCGGGTCCTTCCTTCAATCAGCACAGTCACAACGCAGATCACACGGACGTTAACGGATGTGCATCCAGCCAGATAGACGGCAGACCAGGCACACCCTGTCATTACTTACCAGCTATGACACCAAGTCCTTCTGATATAATTAATCAATTAACAAGACCTGGACCCAGATGAACTGCAGACCGAACCGTTTCAAAGTTATTAGTTACTCTAAGTTAAACTCTTCACGTGTTTAATGAGCCGATGACTTCCTGTCTGAAGTGACCTGCAGCAGTGACAGTGTTGGCTACAGGAGACTGTCAAGTTATTTATCCGAATGTGTGCAGTTTCCCCACTTGAAAGAGAATGTCTACTTGAAGATTTTTAAACTGGATTCCACTCAATGACTTCACAAGTTTTTCCTTTTCTCCTTCTTTATTCTTGCAGTTTCAGTTCATTTTTCCATAAGTTCCCATTTGCAATTACTGGTCAGTCATTTGCCATTAAGGTGAAAAACCTTTAAATAAACCCAAAAAAAAACCCACACTTATTTCTCCTTAAAATACATTAAGCAACCACAGATCAACTACACATACATCAACCATTCAGCACATTAAACAACAGCAGTATCTTTCATAATATAGAATCTCAATCACATTCAGTAATCAAAGTTCATAATAAGCCGCAGAAACGAGTCCACAACCAACTAATCCATCCGTTCTCATTTCACCATGCTTATTAATCTCAATAAAAATCATTACATTTAACAATCCCCATTCAGTCTCAATCACCGCACCCATGCCTACTTAAAGATCAGGATCACAAGTACAACCAAACATTTAACACCGAAGTGACAGCCCAAGCCAACTATCCAACACGACTCCAAACTAGATTAACAGCAGCGGCGATCTCCGGCAGAACTTTCACCACATTTCTTTACAGTTCAGCATCTTACCGGCTGCCTCTTCAGACTTTGTAGACATCTGCACAGTCTTACCGCCGATCACGCCGCATTCTCTTTTTTTCTCTCCGTTTCACAGTCTCGCTCCTCCGCAGTATTTTTTCAATACACGCGCTCTTCCTGTCATTGGTGATGCCGTGCGTCATTTTAAACGCTCCGTGTAATCATCAGCATTTCTTGGTTCCGCTTGATCTTGTCTCTGCAGTCAGCCCGTCAGTGCGTCAGTAATTAATTTTTTATTTATTTCGTCTTCCACTAAGACCCGCTACATTTAAATTCTTGTTTGACTTGACACCTCCCACTCGATCTTCCACTAGGAAGAACGCCAACTTCAAAGGCAAACTTAGCTATCTGTCTTCTATGTCTTCTTCCGCAGGTAGCAGGACAACCAGTCTCCTAACATCCCTGTGAAGGACAGTAGCTTGGCTCTTTTCCTTTTTCTCATCAGAACTTCGGTGCCTTGCTTTTGACTTTTGAACTTTTGTTAAAGGAACACAGTAACTTGGAAAGACCCTCACATTAACGTCCCTCACAATGCCCTTGCTGTCTGAGTTGGCACTAATGACTCTGCCAAGCTTAAATTGTCCCCTTAGCGCATTTTGGTCACATAACCAGACAATGTCTCCTTCAGTTACATTTCTCTGGGTGGTGTGCCATTTGCTTCTTACAAACAAGTTGGGCCCAGCGAGTTGACTCCAGCATCTCCAGAATTTAGCCACCTCTGCTTGCATCGCTCTGAGTCTTTTGTACGGGTAGCTAGTGAAGTCGAAGGTTTTAACATCCCCACTGTGAGACGCTCGACCAAGGAGGAGGGTGTTGGGTGTGATGTACTGAATACAGTCTTCTCGACTCTGTACCCTCGCATCAATTGGGCGCTCGTTTGCAAGGTTGGCTGCTAAAAGAAGAGTTGTCTGGAATTCACTGTAAGTAAGACCTGCTTCTCTTCCAAGTCCTTGGAGTGCCCTTTTTACGATGTGTACAGCGGCTTCTGCAGCACCATTTCTATGTGGAGAATCAGCCGGATGGATTTTCCATATCCACTCCGTCCCATCTTTCGCTGCGGCCTCCTCCAGGGCTTCCTGGTTCTGGCCATCCAAAAATCTGTACAACTCTTCCAAGACTGGTTTAGCTCCTATGAAATTGGTGCCTGGGTCTGACCAGATCTTTCTTGGATGCCCCCTGATTGCTGTAAATCTTTGATAGGCCATTAAGAAACCTTCAGTTGACAAGGAGTTTACCAGTTCTATATGGATGGCTCTACTAGCCATACAGCAGAAGACAACTCCCCAGACCTTTAGTGCCACCCTTTTCTTGATGTCATCCTTCACTTGATAGGGACCAAAGAGGTCCACAGTAGTGAACTTGAACGGTGCAGCAGGTTCAGTTCTTTCTGGCGGCAAGTCACCCATTACTTGTTGACATTTTCTTGCTTTTGTCTTCCTGCAGACTATGCAGCCATCAACAACCTTCTGGGCAATTCTCCTTCCCCTAATAACCCATGCTTTCCTTCTCATCTTGAGCAATGTTCCGGCCACCCCATCATGACCCACATTGTGGGCCTCCCTAGCCAGCAATGTAGACACCCATGCATCATAGGGCAAGATGGGCACCGCAACTTGATCGCTTTCAAAGCTTTGCACTCGGCCACCGCAAACCAACAGCCCAGAGTCTTGATCTTTGTAGACCACTAGTCTGTTTGTAGTGGTGCAAGGGAAGGTTGAGCTTCTTTGGGCTGACAGAAAAATGTCTCTTAGGGCCTCTTCTCGCTCTCTTACTGAGATGACTCCAGCTGAAGAAACAGCCTCCCACTTTAGACTATTTACAGCTTGCTTTTGTCCTATGAACCTCTTTGCTGCTCTCCAGATCCATGCAACTGTTTTTACCAGTCGGGTTAGATCACTGAACCGTTTAACATCCAGCAGATTCTGGATAGCTACAGGTGGTCTCCTTGGTCCTATTTGGACCTGGTTCTGCCTTTGCTCTGGTTCTTGTGTTTTTATCTTGGCCCTTGTAAGAGCAGCGGCAAATGCCTTCTTCTGCAATCTGTTAATGCTTTCTCTGGCAGCCACTGCAAGTTCTTTAGCTGACTTCATTGGCCACTCATCCTCTGGCAAACCCAAAAACTTTGGCCCCTTTTGCCACTCTGAGTCTTCGTCCAGATCTTGAGGGCTCGCTCCTCTTGTGATTACGTCAGCAATGTTTTGTGAACCAGGTATCCACCACCAATCCTGGATCCTAGTGCTGGTTTGAATTTCTCCAATCCTATTGGCGAAGAAAGTTTGATACCCATAGCTCTCTCGCTGTACAGCACCGAGGACTGTTTGACTATCAACAAAATGGTACCACCTTTGAACTTTGATTCGGCTGTGCTGCTCAAAGTACTTCTTCAGCCTTGAACCAAACACTGCTCCACAAATCTCTGCTTTCACAGCGTCACCTTTTTGGTCCAGGGGAGTTAACTTTGCTTTGGATTCCACCAGCCTAACAATTGAACCTTGGTCTGAGTTCCACCTGAGATACATTACTGCTCCATAGGCATGCTCACTGCCATCGGAAAACGTGATTGCCCATGGTTCACCTGCAGAGCATAAAGGAGTCAGTGATCTGGTGAATTTGACCTTGCCAAGTTCAACGTATTCTTCAAAGAGCTTGATTGCATCTTCCCTGAGGTCATCTGAGAGTGCCGTGTCCCATGTCTCTTTAACAGGACACCTTTCTCTTTTTGCTTCCTGGAATGCCTTGCGTACCAGAATAGCCCCCTTCTGCTTAGCAGGAGTTACCAGGCCCACTGGGTCATATAGCCCTGATACCTGGCTGAGCAGCTCTCTTCTTGTTAGGGGATTTGGTGTCTGCCAGAGAAATCTATGCAGGTGTACTTCCCGATCTTCCAACCAAACTGAGTTATACATCTTTTTTATGTCACCTAGTGCAGCATATACTCCACCCCTAAATCTGAGAAGGACTGCACGAATCTGGTTGAGGACATCTGGGCCTTTCATTAACAGGTCATTCAAACTAACACCTCTAAACCTTTGACTACTGTTCCACACGAGTCTCACAGGGGTTGTAATGGAGTGTGGATTTGGAGCGATCAGGTGACTCAAATACCATACTGGCCCGTCCCAGTTCACCATCATGTCCTTGGTCAATTTAATCGCAGCCCTTCGATCGACCATGTCATGCACTTGGGCCGCATAGGCAACCTTCCATTCAGATTCCTTGGCCAGCTGTTTCTCTGTTCTTAGAAATGTAGCCTCAACTGCCCTTTTATTGTTTGGCAAAGAGGCTGGATCCTCCAACCAAGGATATCTAGCATGCCAATGTGGTTCCTTGCTGTGGCTGTCACCTGTCACATATGAGAGGCCTCCTCTTACTACTTCAAGTTCCCTTTCCTCAGCAAGAGTCATTTCTTTGCCTCCTGGCTGACAGTTTCCACAGCGACAACCCCCACACTTTGGCTCGCATGCTGCACCGATGCTCTCCCATTTCCACCACTCTAGGAAGGCCCGGTTGGAGGTCGAAGTACTTGACTCCTGAAACTCAACACCAGCCTGCTTGCTCGATAGATGTCCCCCTGGGCTCCTGCCAATGATCTCTTCATATTTTACAGCAGCTGTTCTCATTGACCTGGCAAAATGTGTCTTTGACATGTGGGCTGACACAGTAAGCTCCTCAAAGAGTTCTGGATGAGTCCCTCCAACAGTCTTTCCTAGTGGTCCATCCCAAAGCACTAGGTCCCCAACAACTTTGCTCCTCTGAGGTGCCAACTGTCCTTCTCTATGGCTTATGAGCAAGCTTATTTCCTTTGGTCTCACAAGCTCCTCGAGTGGTACGTCTGGAAAGAATTTCTGCAATTGCTTTGCTGTCACACCTTTGTGGACGTCTGCGATGCTGTCCAGTCCATAACAAACCAGTTGATAAGATTTAAGAGTGCCCTTGGGAGTGTTTACTCGGATCTTCAGAAGGTACCGCTTGGTCTTCACATGAACCTTCATCCCCCCAACTCCATGAACAACGAGAGCAATTTCTTCACTTCTGAGGTTCAGTCTTCTTGCCGCCGTGTGGGTTATATAATTGGTGTCTGAAGCCAGGTCAATTAGCGTCCCGACTTTCTGCCCAGCATTTGCGGTGACCTCAAGGAGCATCATAATCACCGGCAGCTCCTGCAATCCACTTTCCATGAGAAGACTCGACTGATCTTTTGCAGTACCAAAGGTTTGCGATGCAGTATTTGAGAATACATCCCTACATTGTTTAACCAACTCTGGAGGGAGTTTACTAAAGAACTTCTCTTGTTCTTCTGTGTACTTCCTTCTACTTTTATCTTCCTCTGGGGCAAATCTGCTTCTTCTCTGGCCAGTGCTGCTTTTCTTCATTTCAGCATTTGGGCACAGATAATAATGATGCTCTGGAGCTTGCTCATCCTTGCAGTTTTGGTTTCTGCAGAGAAAGTCGGGCTTGCAATATGAACCGCCATTGTGAACTTCAAGACACCTTTTGCATGCCCCCAACTTTCTCACTGCTGCCTCCTTCTCTGCCAGCTTTAACGCACGAAACGGTTTGCAAAAGTAGAGTTTCTTCTTGTGTTTTCCGTCACCACAGACAACACATCCAGTGTGGTCATCGCCAGACTTTGTAGCTTTGGTCCTGGTATATCTCTGCTCAGTCCTGGTTTCCCTCCTATTTGGCTCTTCCTCTCTCAGTTGTTCAAGTTGCTCATAAATGCTTTCTTGGCCTTTAAGGAATGCCAAAAGGCTGTCAAATCGATTTTCAGGTACCACAGCATTTGTTTTATTTACAGTATAAACAAGCCATTCTTTCTTAAGTGACTCTGGAAGTTTACTTTCAATTGATTTGGTTACCAATGGATTTTTGACAGCACCTGTGTCTCCAAGGTCAAGTCTTGAAGTGCTTTCTCCACCGCTTGAATTAATTCCACTATTTTCCGTGGTTGATGACCTTTAACCTTTAACCGCAGGCATTTTTTGTAACTCTTCCACTATCTCAATAGCAATGGAAGTTTGATTCCCAAACCGGTTCTCTAGGACACGGAAGATGTCATCTGCAGTATTGTACGTAATGAGGCGAAGGTCCCTTGTAATTTTGTCCTCAAGACTGTCCAACAGCTGAACTTTTTTCACCTCCCTGGAACCAGTCGGCTCACCCTGCCTCTGGAGTGCTTCCCAGTCCTTTCTCCACCTATGAAAATCACGTTTATTTCCAGTGAACTTTGGAAGAGCCGTTGGTTTCAATTTGATGGTTGGGACAGAATAGTTTGGAGTCATTGCTACCTGTGAAAGGCGTTCAGCCTCTTCCTTTATCCTTGCTTCTATAAAGTCAGCCTTTCTGGAAACCAACTTGGGGATGGAAAGTTCAAGTCCCTTTAAATGCTCCTGGATGCTATCCTGATCTTCTGGTGGAATCCAGCGTTTCCACCGGCCATGCACCTCCTTTGCAGTTTTCACCAATCCTTGCAGAAGGTTGAGCATGAAGTCATAGCCCTCCTGGTTTCCACTGGGCTTTATATCAGTAATGTGCTCCCACTCAACATCTGCTGCCTTAAGTGCTATAGACACTTCAGCAGCTCCAAAGTTGGACCAAAGAGCATTCTGAATTAGATCTTTAACCTCTTTTAGCTTCAACTCACACTCATTCACAGTTTTTTCTAGGTCAGCTTTTTGCTGTTTAGTTAACACAGGCTCCTTTCCTGTGTCCAGCTCTGCCTCCAAATCTGCAATGAATCCAGCCTCCACATCGTCATTTGCTTCCATGACTTTTTCAGCTTCCTGTGTGAGTTTATTAAACCCATCCCTGAGTTCCTCCTCAGACATATCTTTATAGGTCCTGATCACTCTGTTGACCAGACGAGAGAAAGATCTTTTCGCAGTTGTTCTCTCCACTTTCAGTTGCTCAACTGATCTCCCAATAGCTTTTTCCGCCATATTTCAGTGTCAGTCAAGGATCACTTTCAAGATGACAAGTGTAACTTTCAAAAGCTCGTGTGTTCTTCCAGGATCCAGGCTATAGATTCCTTATTATCCAGCTTCTTTTTTCTATTGGTCCCCGGTTTTTCACTGTCAAGTTATTTATCCGAATGTGTGCAGTTTCCCCACTTGAAAGAGAATGTCTACTTGAAGATTTTTAAACTGGATTCCACTCAATGACTTCACAAGTTTTTCCTTTTCTCCTTCTTTATTCTTGCAGTTTCAGTTCATTTTTCCATAAGTTCCCATTTGCAATTACTGGTCAGTCATTTGCCATTAAGGTGAAAAACCTTTAAATAAACCCAAAAAAAAAACACACTTATTTCTCCTTAAAATACATTAAGCAACCACAGATCAACTACACATACATCAACCATTCAGCACATTAAACAACAGCAGTATCTTTCATAATATAGAATCTCAATCACATTCAGTAATCAAAGTTCATAATAAGCCGCAGAAACGAGTCCACAACCAACTAATCCATCCGTTCTCATTTCACCATGCTTATTAATCTCAATAAAAATCATTACATTTAACAATCCCCATTCAGTCTCAATCACCGCACCCATGCCTACTTAAAGATCAGGATCACAAGTACAACCAAACATTTAACACCGAAGTGACAGCCCAAGCCAACTATCCAACACGACTCCAAACTAGATTAACAGCAGCGGCGATCTCCGGCAGAACTTTCACCACATTTCTTTACAGTTCAGCATCTTACCGGCTGCCTCTTCAGACTTCGAGACATTCTGCACAGTCTTACCGCCGATCACGCCGCATTCTCTTTTTTTCTCTCCGTTTCACAGTCTCGCTCCTCCGCAGTATTTTTTCAATACACGCGCTCTTCCTGTCATTGGTGATGCCGTGCGTCATTTTAAACGCTCCGTGTAATCATCAGCATTTCTTGGTTCCGCTTGATCTTGTCTCTGCAGTCAGCCCGTCAGTGCGTCAGTGCGTCAGTAATTAATTTTTTATTTATTTCGTCTTCCACTAAGACCCGCTACATTTAAATTCTTGTTTGACTTGACAGAGACTGAACAGCTTCCTGCAGATAAATCCACTGTCACAACAATCCCACTGTAGTTTATAGATGTGGAACGTCTCCCAAGAGCCTCAAACAAAGAAACATTTTCAAGACCTGTGAAGATGAATTAAAGAGTCTTGGTTTACTGAGGGACCTGAATTTAAATGTTGTTTCGACTCTAAGACCTGCAGATACTCTGAAGGTGCTTCGACTGACTCTCATCAGATTTTGCTGAATCTGCTTTTCCTCAGTTGTAATGGAGTCAGAATGGAGGCAAAACTTAATTACACTTATGTATTTTAAGTTAAATCCTACACTTTGTCCTCCGTATGTTGCAGAGAATAAAGCAGCATTTCACACTGAGAGGAGGACGGTCCTCTGTTCTCTGTTCTGTCTGCTCGCAAGAAAGCCATCACATGAGAAAGATCCTAAACATCCTGCAGCAAACTTATCACACTTTATTGCACGCTTCATTTAGATGGCAGCTGTTAGCGCAGTATTTAAAAAGGCTCATACATTCTGACAGAACTGATGCATTTCTACTGCAGGAAACTACTTTATTTCACAACGCGTCAACCTCACCTGCATCACTGCTTTAAGTCATCAGGACGTCTCATTGGTTATTAACTCAAAGCATAAAATACCACACTAACAATAAAACCATCCACATCACTCAGAGACGTTAATGTCTCCTGGTGGAAACAAAAGAAGCAGGCAGCCTCTGTCCTCTCAGACAGCAGCGACTGATAACTTAAACCTTTTCTCATAATAACCAGATCAGGCCTCAAACTTTATTCTTTGGTGAACGCAGAGAGCTTCTGTGCTGAGACCCTGTTCCTTTACAAGGTTATATAACATAGAGACTGACCTTCTGGTCCTGAGCTGGTTTCTGGCAGACTCTGCACCAGGTCCTTCCTGGGTATCTCCTCTAAGACCTTCCTGGTCACCTTCAGAGCTCCATGAAGATTAAAGGCGTTCACCATCAGGTCCACTGTTTTCAACCTGTTTGCCTTCTCCAGCTTGGATGCCTTGATGGTTCCCCTCCATCCTTCCTTCAGACACCATTTGAACTTCCTGAATTCCTCGTCACTTAAATCCTCCAGAGTGTTCAACAGGTTTACTGTCGTCATGGTGGCTCCCTGCTAAAGTCAGACAGTATTTTAGAGCTGAAGGAAAACTGGAACACAAATGTTTCAGAGCAGCAGCAGGAGCTCTGATTGGCCGACACAGGAGCTGTGTTTGAGTCTGTCCAATCAGAGCTCCTGCTGCTGCTCTCTGGACTCTGTGGTCATTTTAAGGCGGCACAATGCTGACACTTCTTTCAGTTACAGAGAGCCGTCTTTGAGTTAAAGCACCACTGAATGGAAACGCTAAGTGCTAAATGTTAGCAGGATGCTAAAATATGGTCAGATTTCTTCCTTCAGAAAGGTGAAGTTTTGTTCTGTTAAAAACTGACACCAGGAGTTAGTTTGTGACGACGTTCTTGTTGTAACATGAGCAGAATATGGTTAATATTATTTTGGTTAGTTGTAAGGGTGAGGTAACTATACTACAGCTAGGGGGAGCTGTCTGTAAAAGAATGCCTGTTGATATGTTTCCATTCTTCTTCTGTGGGTCTGCCCCAGGTGCCCCCTACTGGACAGTTCTAGTAGCGAAGCAAGAAAGTGTGTTCATGTTGCACTGCTATTCGATATATAAAGTTATCTTCATGAGAATAAGTGCGTCGTGTGGTCATTGTACTATTGAAGTTCTAGTGAGAACAGGTTGTTTGTTCTTGAAATAAAGGCTAGCTGGTGTCTTTAGCCGAGCAGCTCAGCTGCTCACGACACCAAACAATACTGAGCAGCACCGCTGAGGCTGATGGGAACGTCATTAGTCTATACAACAACTCAAGCCCCGCCTCCTAGAGTCTGACATCACAACATGAAGTTTACTAAAACTGTCTGCAGGTTACGGAGCAAACAGCCGTCACATCCTCACACCTTCAAATCCAGAAGTGTCTTTAAAGCCAGTGTGAGCTGCAGTGCTGCCAGTCAGCAGCAGGGGCAGCGTGACAGAAGGGCTGCAGTCTGATCGGGGAGTTTTTTGTAATAAATTAATTTGCATTAGTTTAATGTGTCATGTCCAAAGCTAAAACTACTACTTTCCCTACCAATCGTCACCAACCAATCACCCGTGTTACTTTCCTCTGTACCACAATGTCAAAGTGTCAAAGCCTGCAAGAAATGATGTAACGGTAAAAAGCTAATGTGGAGCGATTTGTTTACTATCCCATAATGATGGAGCCACGAGCAGCTAGCTAACGCTACATTAGCTCGGACCTGTCGCTGTTTGCTTAATAACGTTCAATTTAGGTTTATTGTGGTTTTACAGATACTCAGGTACACAGCTTCTCCACCTGTCAGCCGCTGTAACTAACGTGACCCACATAATATACAATACTGCAACAAAACGGGGACAACAGCACAGAGGAAGAGGAGCCATCCACTGACACTAGTTACAGTAAAGTTACTTACTGCGGTCTGACTGTTAGAAAGTGGGACACAATCTTATAATATTCAGTCCAGCTCTCTACCCGTTTCATTATCATCCAGTACATGTAGCTGTGCTGACATTGCTGAGCCTCCTGACAGATTCACAGATAGTAAAGTTACTGAAAGCAGCAGGCGAGCTAACGATGTAGCACGTCGGCTAAATGCAGTAAATGTACCGTGATCATGTAACGAGCCTGGATTAGTTCAACCTGCAGCTGATCAAACTATTACTGTAACGTTGCAGTGGGAGTTTCCCTGAGTTCCCAGCTCTGTCTGTCTGTAGCTGCTGTCACACTGCCTTTTTTCAGGAGTACTGTGCTGATATGCCGCTGTCTCGCTGCGCTGAATGAAGTAACGTTAAGGCGCCGGTGTTGATCCGCCTGTGAGACGGGAACGTTGAAGTAACAGAGCCTGAACATGTCTGAGGGAAAAGCCACAGCCTGCACGCTGCTGTTCCTGCATTTATTACAGGATTTCTGTATGAAAGCGGTTGTGTTTCGGATTCTGCTCGCTCATGAGTTCAAGCGAGCACGCGTACGAGCACACACCTGGTTGCAATCTTAAAACCACACCGCTAGTGGCCGCTGGAAACTACATAATGCCCCTTTAACTAATACAATATCTTTGGCAACCCATGTTTCATAATACAGTGATTTGTTAACCTCTCTGTGAGACAACCTAGTCCAAATTTCAGATCTCTAGGTATAGTGGTTTTAGATCTGGACCTGGTCTAATGTGGTCTACATGTGGAGAAAAAACAGTGAAATCGCCCTTTTGTCATTTTCACCAATAAAATAAAGTTGTTTCAAATCTAAAAAGTGTCTCAGACAGCGTTAAGGCTTTGCCTAAAATGCATAACAGCTTTCACAGCAGTAAGAGGAGCAAAAAACGGAGATTCGGTAGCTCAGTAACGTAAGTTAACTTTCACTTAAGTTCCCCTTAACTTTCCCCTTAACTGCCGAATCGGAAGCTGCGAATCAGAAACAAACTTCAGCGTCGCAAGTCACTCAACTTTAGCAGCGCATCTTGAAGTTCTAAATTCAGAACTTTAATTGCAAACATCAAATTATTAACGAGGAAGGTCTTCTTCAAATATATGTATCCATTTACATTGGCACCGAAACGTTTGTGCAGTAATCCCATTTCCGTCTGAGTTACAGGTTAATCTGGACGCTCTGCTGCAGCTAACAGCGTTTCCGCTCTGCGCTCCATCTGAGCGTCAAACAGCTCATCACCTCATCCGCAACACGGCGGACAGAGGAACTTTGTTCTCCTCCTTCGGCCCGAGTTCACAGTGAAACTCAGAGAAATGAAGCATCGAGCGGCAGATTTCTGCTCTTTCTAGTCTCACTAAGATAAGGACAGAAAACATGTCAGGCTGTTAACCTTACCTTCAGCTGGAGGTCCAGGCGGAGAAAACAAGCTGCGACACGACTTCATACAAAGTGAAACTAAACAGGAAGCAGCAGAGAGGCGCGGGCCTGTTCCTGACCAATCAGAGGCCTCTGTGTTAGACTTTAGAAAGTCAGGAACAGATCAGACACCTCCAGCAGGTGAAAATGAAGAGCCAAGTTTATTTGAACGTTTCTAGAAACAACAAACACTCACAGTTTCCTCAAAGTGTTGAAGAAGAAGACTCTCACTGGACTCCTGCAGAGAAAAGGCTCCACACGGTGAGCTGTTTCCTGGAAGGAGTCCGAGCCGCACCTGGACTGGCAGCAGGCCAGGTAGGAAGGGCTGCAGCAGGGGCAGCTTTTCACAATAAGAGCACGTTCAGCTGTGCTTTTATTCTCTAACACAGACAGCTGTGTGGAATTATTCATCATCTGAAGAAATGTAGAGATCATACCTCTGTTGATGGAGATCCTAACTTTGATCTGTTTCTCAGCAGCAGCAGACCCACCAGCTTCTGAGGGGAGGAGGTTTTGATTCCTTTATATGAAGGTGAGAAAACAAGGAACCAGATCAGAACATGGCAGGAAAACTGGACCAGATCCTCCTCCTAATTATATATCTGCCATTCTGTCCTTGTAGTCTCCTTCTCTGGCGTCCTGCTGTTCACTAGGACATGCCAGGGCTGCTGGATGAACATCTGGGAAACTGTTGTGTCTCCTGCCTCTCTGTTACCATGGGAAGTGGAGTTTTCAGGGCCCCTGTGTGAGGGAGCCGTCTCCCTGCTTTAAATGTTATGTCGGCCCTCTGCGCGGGGCCACGTGTCTGCTACGGCCCTCAGCGGTAGACGCCTGAGCGGCTGAATCTTTTGCACTTTTCTTCCTTTAATAAAGAGCAAAAGACAAGGCTTTGCTGTGATCCATTTATTTGTTCAGTTCTGCAGCGGGACGCCCAAGATTTCCACCACAGTTTCCAGCTTCACAAGTGGGAAGATTTGCTGCTTTTCCTTTCAATTATTTCACTGATTCAGAAATGATTCCTGATTCTACTTTTATTTAAGGAACATTTTCAGTGCAGCTCTTTTCCTTCTAACAGAGTATTTTTACACTGAGGTATTAGTACTTTTACTGTAAAGGATCTGAATCCTTCGTCCACCGCTGCTGTTTTCCAGCTGCAAATGATCCATAAAAACAGCACAGACTGGATTAAAACATCCTTTCGGGGCCACATCACATGTTCAAAGCCAGATATGAAGAGAAGAAAACATTCAAAGACCTGGATGGTGTCAAACTTAGTGAGAACAGTTCCATCAGGGAGGCTTGTGGGACCTGGAGTGGTCTGCCAGAGCCTGAACTTTACCTGAGGACAGGTAAGCTGAGTCGTTGACGGGGAACCCGATGACACAGAGTTCATATGTATTGCACGCTCTTTCAATCTTCCTGTTTCCAGAGTGTAGAGGAGGAGAGAACACACACCTGTACAATCAGGAGTTAACAACACAGCAGATCAGTGGAGCAACACTGACCTCTGCTGGAGAGTTTAGGAACAAAAAAGCCACAGCGTTTTCTTCTTTAGTCAGTGCTGTTGATGAAGTTGTTGTGAACAGGAGCCTCCTGACTGAAGGGGCTGCACATGCTGCTTCCAGGGGCCTCATTTAGAAAACTGTGCGTAGAATCCTCACTGAAAGTGTCCGTATGCTCAAAAGACAAAAAAAGATTCAGACTTAAGCCGCTTAGCGCTTGAGCTGACTTTCCATCCAAAGTCTGTCTTGTTTCCCTAAATATTGTGAAGGTGTCCAGTCTGGAGGCTTTGGCTGTGGAAACGGCCATTTTGTCACGTGGAGCCAAAAGTCCAGCTTAGAGGCTGCCTGAACTGAGCAGCAAAGGAGCCGCTGACTTCCTGACTCAACGGACACAGTCAACAACTTTGCACTGCATTTCAAAGGGAATATTTGTTATTTGAAAATCCACAGAAATGGACTCAGGCCCGTAATAATGCAAATATACACATGCTAATACAATTTTATAAACTGAACTGTTGTCTGTTGTTTGAGCTGCAGCAGCTCCTCAGCCGCAACAGCCAGTACCAAAGATGAAGTCAGTGTGCTGTTGGAAAAGTGCAAAAATATAGTAAGACTAAAGACTTGTAACCTGATATACCTCCATGAATCAATGGCATTATTCTCCAATGAAGAAATCATTTATCTAATGTGCCAATCAGCCATAAAATGATGGCAAAATGACATGTTGGCAGCCCGTACACTGGCTATCAGCAGGAGGGGGAAGTCACAACTGTCAAATAGTGTCAAACTGTGTAACGTGTGCGTGCATGTGTGTGCCCATGTTTTTCAGAGGAGGCTGGAGGTACTGGAAGGCTCCCCTACCAGTCCCTGCTGAATCAAAGGGGACCAGAAAATGGAAGGAACCAATGAGAAGCCATTTTAAAAGCTGCTGAGCGTATTTCATTTGAAATAAGTCAGTGAAATGAACAGTGGCAGTTGTGTTTGTGTGGGTGAACAAATCAAACAGGCCTACATGTGAGTCTTTGTATAGTGCTGGGACATTTTCTTCTACATTCTCTATGTGTCTTTGCCACTTAGGGACGTGACAATATTCCTCAGCTGGAGTTTTGAACTTTATAGTGTAACACATTTTCTTAGTTTTCTTAGTCTGAGCTGCTTTTATTTGATCTGTACAGAAATATTTAGCATTAAAGTGAAGAAGCATCCTTTACTAGACATGTAACTGTGCTCAGTCTACCTAATGACACAGCACATTTGACCACGGGACACATTATTGTCTGATGAAACCATCATCACCTTTGTGTCACGGTTTAATGTCTTCAAATCAACAGACACAGCAGATGACACCCAGACCAAGTCGAGTGGAAGAGATATTAGAGGCCATGTGTGAAAATGCTATTTCTTGGAATCCTAATACATTTGGAATGGCAGTTTTGGTAATGCTTAAATTAAAGTTTAATTAGAACTTGTGTTCTGAGAAGTCTGCCATTGACATTGGACACAGAGAGGAAAGCTCACTTGTTTGAAAAGTCCAATATATAGATAGAATATTTCTGGAGGTGACATTAATTTGCTATTTGGATCATTTTACACTTTAAACTGGCTGTTGAGATTTAGATGCAAATAATGCTGCTGTGTCTATTTCCTTTAAGCATCCACAGTATAAATGCTAACAAATGTCACTAAGAATCTGGAATGAAGATTCAATATTTGGATGGAAATTGATTGTAGTGAGAAAGTTGTTGTTGTGTTTTGTCTTCTGTCCTGTAGGTGCACAGCAGATGGAAGAAGAGTCCTCAGAAACAGCCAGTAATGTAGCCGTCCTGATGACTGCAGATGAAGGGATCTAAACTGGGCTTCTTTTTATTGAACCAGGACGTCTCATTGAGACTAAGAATCTGCTTTTTAAGGGAGACCTGGCCCAGATTGACTTCAGTCTAGATAAAAACAAGTGCTTTTAGACAGATTCCAATACTACAATAAGAACAGCTGTGGGAACAGAAGCAGAGACTCACTAAAAATGTGCTACTGTCCTTTGAAAGATTTCAAATCCTGATGAGGAGCATTTAGCTGTTTGGATTCTTTGGGCCTTAATCATTACTTGTAGATTTATGTAGATCAGAGTCTGAGTCTGAAAATGATCAGAAATCAAAATTTATTTAATAATATATATGTAATATTAGTAATTAGGAGAACATTCATGATGTAGTCTGTAGAAAAACTATGCAACATGAGTTCATTGTTTTTCATGTAGTCACCATAAGGGCTGTGACATTTGAAACAAACAGGATCAATATTACATTTACATCCAATAAACATTTGGCCAGAAACAATATGGTCGAGGCCCGTTTCAGAAAGCAGCTTCAAAAAACTCTAAGAGTGAAGTCCAAGTTAGGTAGGCAGGTTTATTGTCCCAATCCAACACGTTGTAGAGTGAAACTGAGTTTTGTAACTCCCTAATGCTCCATAGCAGACAATCCACATTAAGAAAGAATCAACTGGGATTAGTTTATTTCCCTGAGATGGGAAACAGCTGATTTGAGCTCAGAGTAGCTTCACTCTCAGTTAAGCGTGTGCACCACCGCTCTAAACAGGCAGCATGAATGGAGCCACCATACTGCCAGTCACCATGGCAACAGCTAAAACATCCTTCCTCATACTTCACCCGCCTGGAGTTGGAAATCCTCAGGCAGAACATCTGGAGAGTTGAACAGATCTTCTTTTAAAAAAGTGAATATAGTCTATTTCATTTCTATGGAATCACAATTCTAATATTCCAGGTGGAACAAGTGGAACCAGATTTAACATGGAACGTTTTCATTTAGGTGCAATTCTGTCTAGAACAGATGTGGAAGCAGCTCAAACTGAAACAGAAGAACAAAGTAGTGATGAGATTTCTGAAGTGAAAATCGGGGACCTTCCGGGGACACCTATAGCCGGGGACAGAAAACCAAAATGGGGACTGTCCCCGAAAACGGGCCGCCTGCTCAGCGGTCCCCCTATTTTATAGTCTGCCTAACAGACTTAATTAAATGAAGTCATGAGGAAACAGCGCTGTGTCAGAGGGAGGAGACTGAGAGGAACTCAAGGTTTATTGGAGTTACCATAGTAACTGACTCTGAGCTAAAGTTAGCTGGCTTTCTGAAAGGGTCTGAAAGGGAAAACCAAGAGTTCAACTCATTAAAGCCGCTTTCATATCTGGGCCCCAGGAAGCTTCTTTGTTGACCTGCTTGTATCTTCTGATGCAGCATCAGCAACATCTGAGATGGTGGCTGTCACTTCTGCTCAATTTTCATTTGGCAGCAGTTGGAAATGAAAAGCTTCCTGTGAAACTTTGCTTTGAATATGTTGATTTCAGCAAACTGGCTTCACCTCCAACATGTTTTTGTTTTTCCTTTGGTAGATGGAGGCAGTCTGTGCTGTGTCTGCTGCATCCATTTAGATGACAAGAAGAAGAAGTGAGCGTTCACGGTCGCAGCTGTGCTCACACACTGCATGTGGATTTAAAAGCAACATGTGCCTTCACTGCCAGAGCCAAAGCACCATGCAAACAGCCTGAGCTTTTGCATCAGTGTTAGGAAACATGGAATGTTTCCATGTGTTGGAAATGAAAAGCCTGTTTGTTTAGAAATCTCTGCTGATGTTGATCTGATCAGACGCTTCACAGAGGCCTGACGGATTTTTTCACAGTCCTGCACATGATGGCTAGAATTTCCTGTTGCATTGTCACTGGGAGGTATTTGGGAAAATGGATTTTAAAAGATGTTTGATGTCAGAGCAGTAGTGACACTTGTGAAAACGTTCAGGTCATTCAGGTGAAGACTACAAGTTATTTTTGAAACTTTAAATGTAATAGATGCTCTGGACGCTCAGTATCGCTGAAATCACGTGAGCTCAGCGTGACCATTTTCTTCATCGTGTTGAGCTTTCCTTTGAACGATTAACATTTGTAAAAGGAAACAATAAAGTGTCCTTCATAATTCACCAACATGATCCGTTCATTATTTCTCCTTTGATTAGCAATAAAAACATGGTTGGAAGGTCTCAGCCTGTAGATTACCATGTATCAGTATGAAGGTTCTACATGGATCCTGCTTTGAAATACTGACCTTTGAACCTTCACCTCGCTGCATGTTTGAATGCTTAGAATTCATCAACCAAAGAGACTACAGACATGGGACCAGCTGTTAAAGAGAGCTCTGGGCCTCAGCTGTCATGTGACTATAGTCACCAAGTGGGGCCAATCAAATGTGCTTCAGATTCCAAACTCCAATTCTAAAGAAACGCTCAGACGTTTTAGAAACTACAATTCCCTACAGCCACGCCGTGCAGTTTGAGTCACATCAGCACCACAGCTGGAGTTTTTCCTGTGTGCAGAGTTAGGCTTGTAAAATAGGGCGGTAAAAACATACAGCTACTGAATATATCAAATATCTGGTACAGCCGAACTACTAATTCCACTGAATCTAGATGATCCGTGTTCAGAAAAAGGAAATATCTTGGTTTATTTCACAGATTTGAGCAGAAAGAGGAGTCCAAAAGACAAACTCCGCCCACAAAATAAAGCACTTCCGTAACCTTCCACGAGCAAAAAGTGAGAAAAACAACTTTATTTCTGGGAGTGGATGGAGAAATGATTCAAAGTGACGCCTTAACGTGAACATATCATATTGTTGAGTTATGAAGTTGCTGTTTTTCTGTTAAGAAATGCTAAAGATATCATTAAAATATATCTCAGGTTGACAGGAAGAAAATACTTCCGGGCGGCCGACGTCACGCAGGCGACGTGGTTTCAGCGATAGCAGCGCCAATAGCAACGACCTAAAGATCAAACTAAACACAATATACATTCTCTGATCAAAGATTGGGAAAATAAAATTCACATTTTAATGCCGATACTATCTTAAAATATTGCAGAGTGACAATTCAGATTTTCAGCTCAGCAGTCTCATCCCTTGTTTTCCAGCTTCCGCATGACGCCAAGGCCTGATACCCTGAGCAGCCAATAGGAAGAGGAGAAAAAGCTGCTCACCTACATCGGCCTTGATCAGGGAGCATTTCATGGCAGAAACAGCTTCAGTAAGAACGTAGGAGGACCACTGTCAGGCTGGTTAGGATTGGAAAATGATTGGATAGCTCATATATTAATAAGTTCCTGTGAATAACTGCTCTGACAGTGGCTGGAAACACACCTGGACCTCATTGTGGGAATGCTGTTGTAGAGTCAGTACACCTGTATTCTCCCTTTCATTTTACAAACTTAGACTGAGTGTATTGTGGAAGTAACCTTCATTTAAACATGTTTTACAAAAACATGCTGTACAAATCCAGTGAAATGGTTGGTGTTAACTGGAAAGTTCAGAACAGCAAAGCTGACTGGACCTTGAGTATTACTAGGCTTTAGAAAGTTCCTTCTACAAAAAACAGTCTTTATTGTCCAAAACAGCAAGTTTAAAGCAGCTTTGCTTTAAACTGGCCGGACAGTTCACAGCTCATGAAAAACAAACATGGAGTCTGTTGCAGTTCCACTAATAAAGTGATCAGCAGCACAGCCTTAATGTGATTGTGAGCAGCTCCAATGAAAACACACACAGAACCTAACTGTCTGAGTCTGATGCCTTTTGGTTGGTCCTGAATTAAGGAGGCATTTTTAATGATGTGGAACAAAACATCCAAATGAGCTCAAAGTCTTGGTTCCAGAAGCAGAAAAGCAGCCCTGGTCTAGAGTGCTTCCAGACCCAGCTGCTATCATCGCCATCATGATCATCATCACCATCATCATCACTGTATACCAGTGTCTGTATGCTGGACATGGGGAGGGCCTGAGACAGGCGGGCTTGTCTGGGCTGACATGTGACCATGCGTTGCAGGAACAATGTCTGCTACATGTTGGTGAAACATCACAGTGGCGTGATGTAGTTTCCTTTGCAGCTGTTTGAGACGTTGGAGGAGAGCAGCTTCTGCACCTGGCTGCTCTGTGTCATTGATGGCAGAACACAGGAAGGCACGCTGCTGATGGAGGCTCAGCTACACTTCTCATTTCCTGCTAAAGCGCGTGCTTTTCCTCAGCTGCCCGAAGTCTTCATATGTAAGGCGTCGATCCCTCGCCTTTTCAGACTCCTCGGAACATCGTCTTCTTCAGCCTGGAAGGAGACAAAAGAAAACAATGTGCCAGGTAGTTGTGCTTAGTAAGCGGCTGTCAGCTGGTTACTAGAGTGATGTGCTCACTAGGTTTAGCTAACTGTACTTACAGTGTCATCAAAACAGAAGCAGACTGGCCAAGAGGGATGGCATGCTTCTTGAAAATCACTAGTTGCAGGGAAGATGCTCCTCTGTGGTGGCCACTGAATGCTGCTGGACTCTTTTATTGCCTGTCTCAGTCTCTTGTTGGAGTCGGCTACCTGCTGGGACAGTCTAATGGCAAAGCCCCGCCCATCTAAAGCAAACAAACGCAGCCTTCATTAGTTTGTCTTCTGGTCCTTTACAGAGCTGGATCTTAGTTTTTAAATGGATCTACTTATCCACAGCACTTTACCTGGATATTTTCTCTTCAGATGGAGGAGGACGGCTCTCTGCTTTGATTCACTTCTAGCCTCGCAGATCAGTCGGCCTCTGAGGTCACGGTCAACATCTTTAAGGGCAGACCGGAAGATTCAATCAGATTCTTGCCATCTGTTTTTTCTCCATGTTTAGCAGAGTTCTCACTTCTCCAATGGTCAGAGAGTCAAACTGATTGTTATTTAGGCTCTTAATCAGAGAACAGTAACAGACTGATGCTGCTTCCTCACTCTGTTTCATCCTCCATGTGTGACTCACGAGTCCCAGATCTATAGATTAGAAAAAGTAGAGCCCAACACATCAGTAGTTACCAAGCAGAAAACATTCCTGTGGTCCACCTGAGCAAACATTGGAAGTTACAGGGGGAGCTTGGTGCTAACTGATTATTAATCACAGCATATTTAATTAGTGCAGCTTTAGGGCAACTCTTCCATTGGGACAGTTTCCTGCTATTGTCTGGCTCATAGCTGTGTAATCACAGCCAGGCTTCCATGTTGAAGCTCATCAGTAAGGCCCTCAAAGATGGCTGGAATCCCCAGATAGTCTCACAGAAACAAAGTGAACTTGTAGAAGTGAATGAGCTTAGTGATGTCGTCCCTTTTCCATCTGCAGACAGTGTCTGGAGAACAGATGATGACATTACTACAGCTCTAATGAAGTGCTTCATTTCATGTTCCTTCTTCCCCGACACAGCTTACAGGATACTCTATACTGTACATGGACAAGGAAGCAGAACATCTTTGCAATATTCTTTCTTAATAATCTGTGTTACCTTTTTACAATATTCAACACGTTCACTTCAGTTCCTTCCTTATTGGCTTGGCTTTTTCTTGGGCTAGCTCCAGCTCCCTTTTCTTCCATCTCTCCATGTCTCGCTCTGAGACTAACACTAGCCAATAAACAGAGAGAAAAGAAACAGCTGTCAGTGCTACATACTCTGTGCAAAGGGCGCTTGGACCTGGAATCTAAAGTTGTCCCGTTCACAGCTATTGTTACCTGCATGAGCGTGACTTACCTGGTGCCTCTCTGATGACAGATGAGATGTCTTCTTGAGCCAGAATTGATCTTTTCTCTGCCAGGAGCTGCACCTCTGTAAAGACAGTTTGTGTTTCCTTCTTCTCCATCTGCAGCTCTGACACTGTTCTGTTCGGCCTGGAGTTTAACCCTGGATCCCAAATCTTAATCTCGTAAAGACGCTACCATCTGTCTTCTTCTTTACTTGGCAGACACATGTTGGCCTCACTGCTGCCCTCCACAGACACCAGGGTTCACGCTTTCTTAGCTTGTTCTAATTATTCCTGTGTACTTTGTGTGTCTGACGTCGTGCTGCCGCTGCAGTCTGTGAAACGTCAGGACGTTTATATAAAAGTGTCTCCAGAACTTCTTCAGACACGAGGCCGTCAGATTCCTGAAGCAGCTCTCGTGTCGTCTGATGGTGAACAGGTGTGCAGGACACGTTTTTATCTTAAGAAACTCACTTTGTACTTAAACACAGACTCACAGTCTGTGTTTAAGAACTGATGGAGTTTCTCCACTTTGTGCAGACTTACTATCTACTTCAGCTCAGGTTCAGAGTCTTGGAAAGGTCTGGATCCAACATGCTGAAGTCCTGGATCAGAGCTGAGCTGGCTTCAGGCCCTTTCTTCACCGTTTGAGCCTTTTCCACCTGAACTCTGGCTGACTCTGTTTCTCCTTCTTTTATCACGCCTGTTCAGTAACTCAGACCTCAGACTGTGATACAGAACCTAAAGCCAAGTATGCAGACTTTATCTGACCCACATTCTCCTGGAGCAGCCTGAGGCCAAGAGTTCCTGCTGAGTCCAGAGATCAGAGTCTGAACTCAAACCCTCAGCTAGCTTACAGCTAACGTCCAGCTGGTCACAGTCCCTGCTGCTGCTTCCTGTCTGAACACGAAGTTTAGAAATGAGACGGACTGAATGAAACTACAGAACCAGGTCAGAGTAACAGGTTCAGGTTCCCTCAGGTTCTTCCACGCCTGACTCAACGTCCAGCTTTCAAACATCACATGCAGACAGCTCATGTGAAACGTGTTACCATCCTAGTCAGGAGCGGTGGGCAGCCACTGTGTCGCTGAGTCCAGAACCATCTGAGGCAGAGTGAGAATAAAGATCAAGAACTGTTCCCCTGTTCTGTTGGACAGCTGCAGCTGTGCAGTGCTTATTATATATACTGTATACATGTACTCTATGTACTGTGTCTAATACAGGAACGCCCGACAATCGACCTGCAGGAAACTTTATTATTATTAATGATGCTCCTGCAGCTAAAGGTGGCCCAGGATGAACCTGTCTGTGCTTTTGACTGCATCACATGGGAATGAACGTCCCAGAGCAAACCTTTGCACTTTATAGGCCGTGGGCCGGACCCCGAAATTGTGACTATCATTGATCCCTGCCAAGGAACTAAGAAATTTGTTTACAGATGGCATGTAAAAATTCTTATAAGTAACTTTGATGTGTGCACATGTGATAGAGAAATCGATCGAAAAGTCTTATATTTTTAAACGGGCAAATTTGTAGGACTACTAAATCGTAGCGTAGAAAACGTAAACAAATCACCCGTTTCCTTGACAACCTGTTACGTCTTCTTGACAACCGGCGTAGTTGATACCGTAACGTTGCTCTCTGGATAAAGAGTTCCTGTTCGTTAGCCACTAAAACAGGCGTGAGATACTTTTTGTCTACACAAGCTAAACTATACATCGATCCCTGACCGTCAGACAGACCTTTAGCGTTAGTGATCATGGGCGGGCTTCTGTGACCTAATGTATTTACATAAAGCACATAACAACAAGGCGGGACGCGACTGACAGCCGGTATGCGACAATATCAACAAAGATCACATTGCAAGAGCATGTGGGAGGAGAGAAAAGGCAGCAAAAGATACAGAAGGTCTGCATCAAATCCATCAATTCTATTTTAATGGTCTATTTAAATAATTGTGTCTTGATGCATCATGTCGGTAGGTAGGTTTATTGTCACAATAAAACAAGTTAAAGAGTGAAATTGAGTTTTATAACTCCCTTCTGCTACACAGCAGACGATTTACCTTAATAAAGAATCAATTATGAAAAATGGCAACAGAAATAAACTATCATCAGTGGAGCAGTGCTGAGGATGAATTATAGTTTAAGAGCCTGATAGCTTGGGGGGAAAGTAGCTGATGCAGCAGCTGAAACTTGTATATCTCTTCCCAGCATGCAGCAGGGTGAAAAGGCTGTGGCTGGGTGCCTCACCTCACCGATATCACTGATGCTCAGGAGGATCTTCTGAGCAGTTTTGATCACCTGCTGCAGAGCCCTCTGGTCCTGGCTGTGCACATCCCATAGTGATGTTTCCAGTTAGGATGCTTTCTGTTGCTCTTTCTGTACTTGCTGTGGGAATCTGGCCCTCTTACACAAGACTCTTACTTCAAGAAATACAGTCGTTTCTGGGCTTCCCTCCACAGCGTGGAGATGTGAGATGACCATGTCAGGTTCTCTCTGTGATTCCCAGGCTATGAATGTCTGTCTAGTTAGTTGAAAAATGTACTTTAAAATAAACCTCACACTACCAGTGAATCTTACACAATGTGATTTTTAATTAATGTATAATTTAATTAATATATATATATAACTTTGCATCTTAAAATTTGTATTGAAAAGCTGGAAATTTAACAAGGGCAAAAGATTCAATATAAGATCACATTGAACAGTGTGAGGTAGGCTATTGGCCAGTATTTATAATCAAATAATGAACTGAACACAAAAGGCACTGTTTTTTAGAAATGTTTTATTTGAAACAAATACATTACATGTTGTTCTTCCAAAACTAAACTTTGAGATTAGTAGATTAAAGTAACCACCTTTCATTAACACATTCTTTGTCCCCTTTGTTCTGTCGTCTACCTGGGGCCCCATAACCATGTAGATAAACTGCTGCCAGAGGAAGTCAGTGAAGACACTGCATCCAACTCAGTAAGCATGGCCCTTCACTACATCCTGCAGAAAAGGAGCTAATGTAAGAACAAGCGACACCAATGTTACGCAGGGATGGGCAAAACTGCTCAAACTGTAAAGGTATATAAATAAAACACAAATTAAAGCAACAATAACATCAAAATAAATTAAATCAAATCTGCTTTGAGAAGCACTGTATCATGATGGGGATTATTTTAGCTGACTGTAGCCATGTTACAGAAACATACTCCAAATTGTTGTCCAATCAAAGAGCGACAAAAATCTTTGATCCCTGCGTGGTTGACCGCATGTCGGAATATAAACAAAAACACTGTCTATTCCTCTGTTCTGCAGGAGAAGTTTGCAAAGCCTGACAGACATACCAGGATTGAGGGGGTGGTGATGAAGCAGTGGATAGGACACATGACCTAGCTGCTCCAGAGGTGTGCGGCCTCATATATCGCACTAAGTAAATAAATTAATTGGATAAAAGCGCCAGCGTCATGAATAAATGTGAGGGGGAATTCTATGCAGGATGACACTTCCATCAGGACCAGCTTGAAGCTTGTGTATCGCCAGTGCAAAATGTAGGAACTGCTCCAACGCTGTCTAAGGACGCAACTCACAGCACTGTGAGCGTGCAGCCATCTTTGAATAACACGACAAAACCAAGTCCATTTTCGTCTGGTGGTGTTAATTCACTAAATAGCCCCAGTAAGCTGTTGATAATCTAACAATATAATCATGATCCCATAGCATCCAGGAACTGAGGGAAACTTACCAAGCAAAGGTTTGCCTTACTGTACCGTTAGCAAACTACCTTTACAAATCAAATCCCACCTGGACGTTGTCTCATGGAGATAATGTAGCCTGTGTTGCTCACATCACCCAGGTGAGGTGTTCAAAGACTGTCTGCCTTCTGCCCTCCTGATCTAGGCTCCACTCCACAGACTGTATATAAAGGATCCACTCTGAGGTCGGCTCCACCGTCAGGTCAGGAAACACATGCAAAAAAATACAAAATCCAAAGTGTGATTAGACAGGAAACAGGAGAAAACACAAGATAAATATTTATATACATGTGTTGTAGATCTCCCCCTTGTCCCAACATAGGGAGCTGTTTAAATCACTGTCACAGTACATCAGCTTCACTTCAAATAAGATCAATTCATACAGCCAGTCTACACTGGGACTGGCTCTATGATAGAAAAAAACTTCATTTTAAAACTTAAATCTTAATTGTAGGGGAGAGCGGGGTAAGTTGTCTCGTGTGTAAGCTGTCACACTGCTCGTAACTCCAACACCAGAGGCTCTATGACAAAAATCAAACAGCCATTTTGTGTGACTTCTTTTTCTATGTTCACTTCCTGTTCACATGTGGTCATGGTCACTAATCAGAGGTGAGCACAATTTTATTATTTTTTTACTTCAAAAGTAAAACCTTTGCACTTTACATTTTATGTATTCCAGCCCTATTAGGTGTGAATGTTCAAAATGAAAACTCTGCACAACGTAGAGGAGACAGTAACGTGTCTTTTGATACTTCAGCTGAAGAGCTATGCTAAGCTAACCTTGAGATTTAGCCAACATTAGCACACATGTCAGTTTGGGGCGAGTCGTCACATATGATTAGTTGCCCCAGTACAAATAAACACCTCTAACATGCTGAAAACACTATGTGAAGTTGTGTAATTACCTCTGACACTAGTATTAAATTATTCTGTAAGTAGAATATTCTGCACTGTAGTCATACAGTTATTAATTTAGTTAGGCAACAAGAGTAGTAGACAAATACGCTTGTAATTAATTTGCAATTGCAAGAAGGAATGTGTTTCTGAAGATAGGAATATAGAAAGAAGACAGACGATGACAGAACACCACCTGACATCATGTTAAAGGCAGTCAGGTGAAGTTAAAGAACAAATCAATCAGAAGTACAGCTGAGGATTTCGATGTAAGCCGCTGACATCTATTTTGGCCTCATCGATGTGGAACACTTTTCATACAGTTTTCCAAAGAAGACGTGGTTTAAGTGTGAAATGCAACAAATGGGCCTGTGATGTTTGTATCTCAGGCAAAGGCAGTTTATGTGAAACAGAACTGTGACTCTAAACACGTCTGATTAGTCAGATACATGTCAGACAAAATGCACATTGTTGCATTAGTGTGTTTAAACACCACATCTGTTTAGTTAAGTTACATTTAAGCTACTTATCTGCAGCATCACATTCAGTTACCACAGACCTGTTTGCTCTCCAGAGACCGTTTGAGTTTAAAGTAAGTAAAGAGTTCAATGTGAGCTCTGCCAACAGTTTTGTTTTTAATGAAATTATTTATTTTCCAAATTCTCTAGGCTTGATTGTTGATGGATTTTATTTTTAGTTCTGGTAACAATTTGAAATTGAAATCAATATTCACAATTAATTGTTCTGTTTGATAATCCAGTGTGACAACTTACCTGCCGATGGGGCAAATTGTCACAAGTGCACACTCTCTATTCACCAGCCTACAGCTCCATGATGAGATAAGATAGGAAGACGTAATGAAGACAAAACTTCTGCCCAAGACTTCATTCTTTCATTCTGTAGGACATTTGTACCTTTGTGATGTACGGTGCTCAGTAAATATGAGACAGTGTGAAAAGTGTGACAACATGCCCCGCTCTCCCCTATCTTCTTTTGGATGACAAAAAACAACTTCAACATCATAGTCAACATTTTAAGACAATGTAAATATGCCCTTGCTGAAGCTTTACAACAATAAAGCCAAACACACAGTTAAATAATTAGCTTGCTGTTTCCACAGAAAAAAAAGCTAATTCAACTTTACTAAGTTACTTCAGGTGCTAACGCTAGCCAACCTGCACTAGACTAACATTACATTTAAAACGACACATAGTCTAACATTACCCACGTGTGAAGCATTCAGTACTTTGCTTTTTTAGTTGCACAAACACTGATTGCAGTAGCTTTTTTGGCAGTGAACACAGACCCCATGCTTTTGGATGTTTTACAGTGTTTCAGTGCCAGTCAGTTACCTACCGGTGCCACGATGTGTGGTGCAGCCAAACACTGCAGCCAAAACAAAGGAGAAGTTACCTGCTTTCGGGACGAAAAAGTCAGCATATCATTTCCAGTCTGGCAGCAGGGCGGACTTGAGAGCGGAGGCTGCACCGAAAGTGAGTTCAGAGCGGCACCGTTCTTCACCGGTCTTCGGGCACCGGTTTAAACAATGACGTGATTGGCCAACGCAAGTTGACAAGGTAACAACACGAGCTTTGATTGGTTGTTACTCCGGCTAACATTTTGTGGTTAGCTAGCGAGATTATATCACGATATATTTTTAATGTGCAACAATTAAAGTTGGAAACAAGCAGTAATGTATTCAACAACAATTTATATAGACACATACAAAAAATGAACCAGTTCCCTGGAGGAGATCTATCAAATCGAAAACTAAAGGAGAAAAACAGACTTGGCCCCCTGCCTATTATTTTGAAAGCACATGTTACCACAGTATTTAGCTTAAACACATTTTGATGGTTTCTGATGGTGGACTTTGTGACCATGAAGCATCTTGTACTGGTTTCTCTGGTCCTGAGCGAGCAGAGAAACTCTGAGAAGGTCAGAGTCCTTTAAGCCTGAACTATTCCAGAGACTGTTAACAGCTGTGCAACGCTCACAGGCTGCAGGAAACTTCTGCTTCATTTCACGCCCATCAACATGTCAACCTCATGTCCATCACTGCATTAAGTCATCAGGACGCCTCATTGGTTATTAACTCAAAGCATAAAATACCACACTAACAATAAAACCATCCACATCACTCAGTCACATTAATGTCTCCTGGTGTCTCAAACCAAGCAGGAAATAAGGGCCCTTTCACACCTGAACGCCCGAACCAAAGTAGACGCTCTATTGGCCGCTGGGATGCGAGAAAGGCGTCGCCATCTTGAACCGGTCATACTTCCCGCTGTACCTAAAGCCGAGATGCCAGAGCTGTGCAGCATATTCATGCTCAAATCGTGCGGACCATCGCTAACAGGGCTTTAACATTTCCTTACTGTTGGTTGTGTTTTGTGAATAGAATATTACCAGAGAGCTGAGAAGGATCTTTGATATCACTGTGCTGAAATCGTAGCCAGCTAGCTAACGTTAGGCTATGTTTACTGCACCCGGCTATGAGCTGTTTATATACAGTCTATGGCTGAGACTTGATAAATTATATTCCATATTTGTATTTTAAGGTTGCTTTGTTCTTATTTTCTCTGTTCTGTAAAGTGTCTTG
>JALXJV020000025.1:24298759-24322752 GCA_024633595.2 Lepomis macrochirus | reverse complement strand
CAACAGTCACAGAACGGCAGCCGAGCCCGGAGCCAATCCCGGTCGGGAGACCTCGGCCTCTCGTCACGGGTCACCTTTGGGACCTCGGCGCCTCTCGTGAGAGGAGCTCTCCGGGTCTTTGTAGAAGGTGAACTGAGAGGAAACAGAAATGATTCCTTGCGTCTCCTCCACAGATCCAGACAGACACAGGCGGAGGCCACAGTCCCTGAGTGCAGACAGGAGCTTTGTTTAACAGCAGCACACAGAGCAGGAATCTGGCGGGGGGCCTCACCGAGCCACCCACCTACAGAGAAGGATCGCCGGATCGTCCGGCTCCTCGGTCAGCCGTCCGCCTCACCGCTCTCACCGTTTGCAGAAAAGCAACAGTGGACACTGGGCTAAGCAGCCAGCAGCAGAGCAGCTGGTGAACACAGTGGAGCATTTAGCAGCTAAAGAGCAGCCACATGTTTCCCTCAGGAGCTGCTAAAGAGCAGAAAGGCTTCAAAGAAGAAGGAATACTGGACTCACCTCCATCAGGTGGCCACAAACACGACTCAAATGCAGGGAGGATGTTGCTCCAGAACAGCAGCACGTGAAACCAGCTGTTTCCTAACAAGTCTGTCCTCTCATCAAGTTCCAAAGGGATCTGTCAGTGATCAGTGCTGCCCCAGGTGGCCACAAACAAATCAGGCCTTCTAATGATGCAGTAGACTTCACAGTAGAAGTCAGTCCTTTGAGTCCTCCTACCTCCTTCCCTGGATGGATCCACATGCATGGCAGTACACCCTAACCTCCCAGCCTTCTGCTCCCAGTTTCTCTGCTGCTCTGAAGCTTTGCTGCACAGCTCTGGGGATCGACACCTCTGCTCGCATCAAACTCCTCTCCCTCCGCGGGGAAGGCTTTCCGCTTCCTGTCCGGGACAAAGTCCCCATGGAGAGGGGCCCATTTAGTAAAGTGCAGCATGTGAACACTACAGCACACACAGGGTTTGAACTGAGGGCCTTTAGTGCTGCGGACAGCGTTCAAAAGTCAGAAGCTCAGAACCTGGACCTGGAGCCTTCTGGGGGGAACCGCAGACTAAGAGTTCACAATAAGTTGTAGTGAGCGCTGGACTCAGTTCCACAGCTGACAGTAGGACAGCAGAGCTAAAGGCTAGGAGCCCGATGCTAACGGCTAACATGCTACAGTAACATTCAGTCAGCGTCCAAACATGAAGAAGCTGGAAATGAGCTCTGCTGGATCCCACAAAGTCCAGTCTACAGGGTCCCTGGTCCTCAGCCACAAGTTAGGAACCATTAGCTCTCTGCTTCACAACAGCTTCTCCTGTCCTCCAATCATCTGAGGCCGCTAAGCCCCGCCCCTCTACCACCTGTCCACAATCAGTTTAACGAGCAGCCGGTCCTCCGTCCTCCAGTAGTCCCTGTGGGGGGTCAGCTGTTGGTCCTCAGTCCAGAAGCAGTAAAACCAGTAAACCCAGTGTAAAAGCCAAAGCGTGCAGTAATCTAAAAGTTGGCCACATGAAATCTGTCCATCAATGACGTGTAAAAAAGCCCCCAGTTAGGATCAAGTTGTTCAAAGTGGTTTCCAGGTCTCTCACTGGGACAGATTTTCAGCTCTTTACCTCAGGAGTTCCTCCGTTTTCCTCTCCAATGACTAGAATGGATCCAGATCACAGCTCCAATCAGATGAAACGCTGTGTCTGCATGTGTCTGTGTTGGAACAGTGTGGGAAATGAGCCTGAATCCATTTCTAAGGCATCGTGGAGATTGAATTTACTGATCAGGGATCAGCAGCAGGCTGAGAAGATTTAAGAAAGACAGCCAGTTCTTTTTGAAATGCTGATTTAGAAAATCACTGCCAATAATCAGCTGTTGCTCATCAATACTTTGATGCTGCTGACAATATTTGATTCAAATCAATCTTCCTTTAGTTTTTCCAGCACAGCCAGAAATCCAGTTGTTGTTAAATGAAGTGATTTAGCATCATCTTTCCAAAATGTTCCCAGATTTCCTTCAATATTAAACTTAGTCAGCTTAAAGAGCTGCTTACATGGATATATTCTGTTCAAGCTTTGAAAATTCACTTCTGCTGCTGTCGGAGGAGGAAATGTTGAACATTTGCTCCTGATTGGACAAAACAACACAATAATCCAACCTGATTGGCCGTCGCGGTGGAAGCGTCTCTCTGACTGTTTCTCTGGGCGTTATTAAGAAGCATCGGCGTGTCTTCCAGATTCTGTTCAGAGAAGATTTCACTATCGACACTGACATCGATCGACCGATGGATCGGCTTTAAAAGCTCCTGATCAATATTCTGTGGATGGAAACTAAAGGTTCGTCTCTAGCAGCGTCAAGAGAAAGCCAGCAGCAGCCTGAGAGCAGATTTCAAATGAAGAATCAATCTTGTTATTAGAATTGTATTGATGAGTGCTGTTAGCCACACTGATACCAACAGTGATGTGTTCAACACAAACATTCATCTCCCAGAGAAACTAGCATGATCACTGCCCTCCAGTGGTCACTGTCAGTAACTGCAGCACTGCCAATAATCCACATTATTCCACATTCACTGCATTATTTTAGCACTAATGTTCCTCAGGCTGATGAGCACGCTCTATATGTGAACACAGAGATTATTAAAGTGCTACAAACACTGAGCTTCTTTCTAAACTGACTGAGAAAGAATCACAGTGTTTACTGCCCTCCAGTGGTCACGCTGAGTCACTGCAACACTACATTACACTGAGATGTGGCCAACAGGACTCCCGCTTATTATTAGCTTCACCTTCAGCTCACTTTATTTGGAGCCACAGGTAGATTTGCTTTGCAGGAGACAAACATTTTACAAGCGTGAGAAAAGTCCTCACGGCTCCAATAATCAGGACTTTAACAGAGAAACCTTCAAAGCGCTGAAATAAAGAAGCACTAGAATAAAAATCTAGAGCTTCTATTTTTAAGAAACTTTGCTCGTCACTTTTCCTTCTGATTAATATTAAATAGGAGGCGACTTGGCAGAGAGGAGAATACTAATGTTTTTAGAATTCAGCTTCTGCACTACTTATTCAAAATGTCACAGGAGAGTCAGCTCACTTTAAAATGTGGACATCATTTTGTACAGAGAACTTTAGAAAGCAACGCTCATAATATAGTATATCAGTTTACTCTGTAATATTACACTGCAAAAATCAGATTTACTATCAAGGACGTTCTGCTGCATTCAAAGCTGAACTAAACAATAACGGACTGACCTGTTATTCAGATTGAAAAAAGCTGAAATCAGATGAAACAAGTTCTCTACTTAAAGTCAATGTTTTATTAAATCTACTCAAACACGAGAGCTGAAAGAAGGAGAAAGAAGGGAAATGATAGTATCTGCACAGCAATGGGACAGGGCTGGGCTTAACATGTTGAAAAGTGGAGGAACAACAAGAAGAAAAGGGAGCAAATCAGTCAGATCCATTTCTAATGAGTCCGAACTATCAGCTCTGATATGCAGACCTACACAGGAGAAAAGAACAAGCTTATTAAGCTTTAGATTTCTACACAAGGAAGCGGCAACATAAATGATCTCCATCTGTTGGAAGGGTCAGGCTCTTATTGGAAGTTAGCTACGCTGGCAGAGCGTGAACCGCTTTGGCAGTTTATCCAACCACCGAGGACTGTTAGAGAACCAGATCCACGCAGCTGAGGCCTGAAGCAAAGGTGTAGTATTGTCCACTGGTGACAACAATCACTTAAGGCCCATCCACAGCGGCTGAGACTATATCTGGCTTTAGACAACCATGCAGACTCTGGAGTAGGGCTGTGTGAGCACCACAAAAATACTAGCTAGATAGTTTCTGGGATTCTGGATAGATTTTGGGACAATGAGACAGAGAGAGACAAAGAGACATTTGGCCTCCTTCACAAATGTGGAAAAGTCCTGTGTGAGTGTGGTAGAGGAGGAGGAGACTGGCGAGGGTGTCGGTGGCGGCGGCTCGGCAGGAAGCCCTCAGTTTAGCAGGAAATGTACAGTAGAAGTTCCAGCGGCTGGTGAATAAAGACAACAGCATCTCCAGACTAAAGCCAAGCTGCTGTGTGTTGCTGCCAGCTGTTGAAGAAGGGGCTCCAATTTATTTCAAACTGAAGCATTTAGTGAAAACAAAAGCACTTAAAAAGCATTTCATCTGAGTCCAGATCAGCCCTGAGTTCTGTCTGGAGCTGTTGTCTTAGTGGCTTTGATTCTGTCCTCAGTGCAGCTGCCTTTAAACCGGATCTTGTTTTGTGCGGTACCTCGGCCGCTTCAGGTCCGTCATGACAGCTGACTCGAAGCTTTTATATTCTTCATATTCTGTCGCCCGGTTAGTTCGTGGTCTCTAACAGCAGCAGCTTGTTGACGGACAAAGCGGACGTCCAGCTCCACGCTGGCAGGCGGATCAAGTCTAGCGGTTCAGTCTAACAACATAACGTTAGACTGCGAGGCTGCCGGTGTCCGTGTTTTATCTCCTGGCTCTGTTTGTTGGCTCCTTTTCTAAATTCAGTCCTGACTTTTTCAGCAGCTGTTGCTTCTTTAACTGGAGCACACGTGTGCTGCATGCATGATGCGTGACGCAGTGACTGACCTCATGTGTTTCTGATAGGTTTTGGGAAAGCGAGTGACGCAGCCTGCTCGATAACGTCTGCTCACACGCCGTTAAAACAACAAGTCAGATTTATGGTAGAAGACACATATCGCACACCCATACATGGGAGAATGTCTTTTTGTTTCCAGTCTCACCATAATGTCCCTCTCTGCTTTCCCCAAAAAAAGGAATTGTGGGATGGGGGCTGACACAGTGTCAGTGAGTTCTGGATGTGGAGGAGGCAGCTGCAATAAAGGCGTTTCCTGGCTTGAGCCTATGTTGGGATCCAGGCCTGCGGTCCCTGAGACCGAGCTCTGTCCTAACCCTGCTTAGATCCCGATCTGGTCTCTGTGCCGGTGGGGGGGGGCAGCAGAAGGCCCAGCTGTGAGGATGACATGTGGTCATTTTCACACATTGTGTTATTATCACAGATTGGATAAGAAATGAAAAGAGATTCTGGCCACAGTAACATCTTCAGAGTGGCTCTAAAACATCGGACTCTTGGCTCTTTTCTGTTGCTGCTACCAGCTGAACTCTCCTCGCCTCTACTGCGCCTCGCTTTGGGCGTCCTCCGTTTCCGCTGCAGATAGAACCCCTCCATGTAGCTGGTCCATTACTGTGTGGAGGCTCAGGTGTATGAGGGGAAGAGGAGGTCTCAGAAGGTGAGAGGGTTCCTGAACACATCAATGTCTGCTTCAATTCAAAGCAACAAACTCTGTTTATACTGCATCATGTCTTTATTTCCCACTGCTGTCCAGCCTTATAGAGACGTTATCAGACTCATCACGGGCCACAGTGTAGACATTGTTTAGAAGGAAAGAAAAAACCTGAGAGCGTCTTCTCAGTTTGCTCTTTCAGCAGCAGAAACTGCAGCTCAGGAGGAAGGGCCGCAGGTCTCTTCACTGTAGGCAGGGCGGGGACCACGAGGGACGCAAAGACAACCAGATAACAAAAGGCATTTATCAGTATATGACTGAAGGAGAACAGAATCAGCAGAGTGCAGAAGACAATCCATTTTATTAACAGGAATGTTTTGCAGATGGAGAAATAAATCCCCCTGTATTTCCCATCTACTAGAGGCTCCTGCAGTTTCCTTTGGGTGTCAGCAGGTGGTCTGGACAGCGAGGCAGACGGGACTAAAACAGACATTATGATGTCACTTAGAAACAGGAAACAGTCGCACTTGATAAAGGAACAGAGCACTAAAATATGACTTCAGCATCATTAGAATCTAAAAACTTTATTCATACACACATTTTGTAGCGGATCGGCGGCTCAATTAAAAACTCTTCTTTAACCTTTAGAAGTCCGAGCAGGTGAAGCAGGAGGATTTTTCCTACTTTAAAAAACATGCAGAAAGACAAAAGGGCTCCTTCCCCTCAGCACTGAGGAGATCAGTTCATCAACCCTATTGGTTAGTAGGAACATCAGCAGGTGATGATGATGATGATGATGATGATGATGATGATGATGATGATGATGAAGATCCAATGGTAGAACAGATTGGCCTTTAATAAGACTGTTTGAATGTTCTGTCAGTAGGAAATCAAACAGAGAGTGTACTTACTGTGCACGTTCCTCGGTGGGTGATCTGCTCTGCATCTCCAGCTCCTCCTCCTCCTCCTCCTCATCATCATCATCATCATCATCATCATCAGTGCTGTAAAAACATGTGTTTCTACTTTCCATTAGTTTGCTTCCAGGCACATGTTCCATGACTGAGCTGCATTTTATTTCTCACTGCTCCACATTTAGTGAACAGAAGCTGCTTTGAGTCAAATCTGAGCCCCTTAGTTATTAAAGCGCCATGTTTCCAATTCCACAACAGAAATGCGACCTCATTTAATGCAGCTTTGGAAATCTCAAACTTTAAAAGTGAACTGAGAAAAAATCAAATCAAATCAGACGGTATTTAACGTTAGCCAGCAACTTTCCCCTGTTGTTAACCAGATGAGAGCAAAACTGTCCTCCAACATAGAAAAGCTCCGACATTCCCACAGACATCGCTGATATCTGCTCTTTGTTTATCTGCTGGAACCTTTGCAGCACAAAACACAAAGTCCGCAGTGCTTGTTGTTGTTGTTGAGCTGGATTTGGCCTCTGTTCTTCTCCAGTCACCGAAGGAAAAGGTGAGCACGAGACACGGAGCTGAAGCGGTTACAGCGCCACAAAGCGCTAGTGGCCGGAAGGCGCATTGCACCCGTAGTGGTTTAGCACTACCATAGAGAATGAAGGGGAAACGGTTTGCGCGTCCGAGGGAAGAGAGAAAAAGGAAAAGCTTCATGCAAATCTGGGCCCAAAAGAAAGCCATGAAAAAACATTGTGAGAAAAAGAGACACTACAAGACATCTTCTCTGACAGTGATGAGGATGGAGGAGCTGTTCCCCAAAAGATTCACCAGGAACTAAAGAAACAAGACCTGGACCCTGAAACAACAGGACTAGGCCTCTATAGCACACTGAAACAACAGAAGAAGTTTCCATCAAAGACACATCTAATCAATGCTGTCGTCTGCCGTCTGATATATTAATGCTGCCAGATTTTATTTCATCAAATAAAAGCATTTTTAATACATTTCTATAAAAGCGCGCGCTGGACATTTCTGTAAACATCTGTGCCTGTGTGTTCTTTAAATATCAGTTTTAGGATAATACCAAATGTCAGATGCTAAAAGGTTATTAACGTGCACATTTCCTGTTTCCTTCTTTTCAGAATAAAGCTCTGCTGAACTGGAGAACTGGAAATGTGAGCTGGAACAGGAATTGGCAACTTACAGAAATGCAAACTTAACACAGCAACAAAATGTTGCTGAAGTGCTGAAACAGGTCTTTTCTCAAAGTGAGTCCTTTTGTTTTTAAAGCATCATGGGAGTTTTTTGCTCACTTTGGCTTTTCTAAATGTTTACAGACAGACAACATCTGCATCCTACTGAAATGTGTACCTGAACACAACCAGCACTCAGGATGGGCCCACATGTAGCCTGTTAAGATCCAGTCACATTTAAATGGACTTTCTGTTCATTTCAGGGAGAAAAAGGAGCAACACTCTCTTTTGGACTGTCTCCCCATTTTCATCAGCCCACTGTTTGTTTTCTTCTTTCTGATGTGGAATAAGTGTTCCAGTCTCACATGGCTGCTGTCATGGCTACAGGCCTTTGAGTCTAGTTAATGATATGTATCAGATGGAATATTAATCAGTACTATTGGACCTTTTCCTGCTGTCCCTTCTTTGTGTTTCATATCCATATTCTATGGTAAAGAATCAGTGACCTCTCAGCACTGTGTCATTGCACCTTTGACACCAGCAGCAATCAACAAGCCCACTTCAGAGAGGGAGCCGCTTCAGCCCGACCGCCCAAAGCTTTTGGACAAAAAAGGATGGGATGGTAGTACTGCATCAACCTGGAGAACGGTTCCACCCGAATCAGAGGACCACTGCTCCGCCAGGTCTGATACCACTGCTGCTGCCACATTGTTGCCCCGGCAACTGATGGAGCTAGCCTGTGTGACACCAAAATATGTGACCTATCAGATTCTGTGACTGAAATGGGAAGTTAAGCGCCTGAGGCTTTGTTGACGATATGAAGCAGCTGCGGGTTGGTTGGGTTTAGGTACCAGAAGTAATTGATTATGGTTAGGAAAACATCGTCGTTTGTGTTTCGGTCACAGAATCTGATAGGTCACAGATTTTGGTGTTACACCTGAATCATGCAACCTCTACACGAAAGTCAGCCCAATCCACACCTCTTCATCCCCTCTTCTCTCCAAACACATTAATAATCAAAGACTATTATCCGGAACATCCGATTTTTTTAATGCAGCTATGCACTGCTTCCCTGGAGCCACAGTTATGGACATTCTAAATAAACTCCCAGAACTTTTATCCTCACTCCCAGCTACTATTTCCATGTGGTCCTGCATGTTGGGACAAATTACGTGGTTTGTGGTGCCTCTGAAACGGCAAAAAAGGATTTTAACAAACTTTTTAGGTTTTTGAACAGTTGTAGAAAGTCCATTTTCATTTCAGGCGTCATCCCCACGCTGAATCGTGGGGCAGAACGATTCTTGGGTCTCCTCTCCCTCCACGCATGGCTCCAGTCGGGGCCTGCAGAATCCACGGTTTTAGTTTTATTGAAAGTTTTAACTTGTTCTGGAACTTTTACGTCCCTATTTTAGGATTGATGGGCTCCACCCCAATAGAGAAGGAAGCTACTTGTTGGCTGCTAACATCCAGCACGCTGTGCTCTACTCTCCACGTGATTGACTGTTTACACCGCAATCCCCTCTCTGCATGCTTGCTCTCACTCTACTCCAACTGCCGCACAGCTAAGTACTCCATCTTTCACTGCCCCCCCTACTGGCCAACCCCTGTCCTTTATCTCAAATGACACATTCATTAATGACACTCTTCCAACTGAAATGCCCATAATGACGGTGACTGTCTCCAGACTATGTGGGGTGAATAAAGCCAGACTAAATAATTGGTAACTTGATTAGGATTACCACCAGCACTGCAGAAGTACAAAGCCATAGGAGAGTCAAGTGTGGACATTTGAACATCCCTTGCTTCCAAAGCAGTATTGGTTAACAAAATAATATCTGAATATTTTTAGATCTGTTTTGCCTTACAGAAACTTGGTTGAATCGTGATGAATATGTTAGCCTTAATGAATCTACACCTTCCACTCACACCAATACTCATATTCCTCGAGGTGGTAAAGTTGCAGCTATCTTTGACACAAACCTGATGATCAATCCTAAACCTAAACAAAATTTTAAAGGGGTGGTATTCTGCTCCTTTTCAGATTCAAAACCTTAATTTTGGGTTGTACCAGAACAGGTTTACATGATTTAATTTTCAAAAAAACACCATATTTTTCTCATACTGCAGCTCCTTTTTTCAGCCTGTCTGTTGTACAGCTCCGCTCTTGAGCTACAGAGTGATGGATCTTACTTGTACCATATCTTTGTTGGGAAATGCACAAGCGCCAGTTCCTAGGTAAGGACTACTAGCCAATCGGAAGCAGAGAAGGGCGGGCCATAAGAAACAAGGTAGTGTGATCTAAATCAAAGCCTTCAGACTGCGACCGTTACCAAGCAGATGGTAAGTTATTTCCAGTTCACAACATCATTGTTCCACATCTTACCATCAGGACTAAACGTTGAACTGTTGCCGGTGTTCTGACAATCTATGCTGCCTTGCCGAAAATGCTTCCATAGCGCAAATAGAGAGACTCGATTCTACTTGGCCCTGCTCTGTTTTCCATTGCAGATAGAAACCAGAGAGCGACGCCACACACAACTGTTTTCCTCTGCCGTTGTTGCTGCAGCGTCTGTGTGATGGCGGGAGCAGAGGGCTCTGTGAGTGGGCGGCTGGCCGGCCTCACACGCTCCTCCCGCGGGTCGCCGCAGGCTTCCCGCGCCGCCCTATGGAGCTCCTCAACTCCGAAAATACTCATCACACTTTTGTTCCTCCATCACTTCTCGTAAAACTGTCAATATTTGAAATCTACACAGCTGATTTCTCACCTCAATACTTCTCAGAAGTGGATTTAGTGATGAAATTCCATATGAAAACTGTATAATAAACTTCCTGTTGCTGACCTCTGCCTGGTGCACCAATGATGATGCAGTGAATAGTGAATATTCTCTCTGACAAATCAGCAGTCTGTCGTTTTTTTCATGTTACATTTTAGTTTCCCTCAGCTCGCTTGGAACCTCGACGGAGGTGAGGTGATATGAATAAAGGAATGGGAAGCAGCTACAGGTCCAGCTTTTCTACAATGGAAACCCAAACAAAGGCGAGTCGAGCCAAAGGGCCTCCGCTCAGACTAGCTTGGTTTGAGGGCGTGGCCTGACCCCGCCAGCCGCTTGGCAAGCTTTATGACGCATTTTCATTGTGACGTCACAAGTAAAGGAAGTAAAGGGCTGGACTACAAACGAGCTGTTTTCAAGTGGTTCTGAGCACAGCTTACTGTGGGAGATGGGAACTCCCTTAAGGCTGGACTTTGGGCTTTTTCACTGTGCAAACCTGTTACATACATAAAAAGATATACAACTCAATGAAGGAGAGGGAAAAGCCAAAAGCGTAATACCACCCCTTTAAATCATTTGAAAGTCTTCTGCTTACTTTTCACATTCTACATGGAAAACTCTGCAGCCAATTTTATTTGTCATAGTGTATCACACACCTAGTCCATATTCTAAATTTCTACTTGAATTTGCAGAGTTTTTATCATGTCTAGTTCTTAAATCAGATAAGGTTATTGTTGGTGATTTTAATATTCATGTGGATGTGAATAATGACAGCCTTAGTACAACATTTTTATCATTACTAGATTCAGTTGGTTTTAGTCAGATTGTTCACAAACCCACACACTGTTTTAACGACACCCTTGATTTTGTATTGTCATATGGCACTGACGTTGAACATTTAACAGTTTTTCAACAAAACCCTGTTCTGTCTGACCACTGTTTGATAACCTTGTCTTTAGTCAAATACTCTTACACTAGATGTCTATCGGAGGATGTTGTCGCCAAATTCAAGGAAATGATCCCATCAACATTTAACTCCACACCAGCTCTCACTGTGACAGAGGACTCCTTCACTAAACTTCACTACTGAAAATGACGCTTGACTCCATTGCCCCGCTTAAAAAGAGAATAATTATACAAAGAAAGCTAGCACGTTGGTATAACTCGCAAAGCCATAAGCTAAAGCTTACATCACGGAGGCTTGAAAAAAAATGGCGTTCCACTTGCCAAGAAGAATTACACATAACATGGCAGGACAGTGTAAAAACTTACAGAAGGGTTCTCTGTGTAGCAAGAGTAGCTTACTATTCATCGTTAGTAGAGGAGAACAAGGATAACCCCAGGTTTCTCTTCAGCACAGTAGCCAGACTAACAGGGAGTCACACCTCCACTGAGCCTTGTATTCCTGCTAGCATCAACAGTAATGATCTTATGAGCTTCTTTAAAGAAAAAACTGTAATCATGAGAGACAAAATTCAGCAGCTCCTGCCCTTAACCAGTATGGATTTATCTTCTCATTTATCACCTTTACAAACATCTGTAAAGCCTGATATGTACCTAGACTGTTTTGCTCCCATTGATCTTCAGCAATCAACCTCAATGATTTACTCGTCAAAAGCCTCAACCTGTCCCTTGGACCCTATTCCTACTAGGCTGCTTAAAGAGGTTCTACCCTCGGTCAGCTCTACCTTATTATACATAATAAACTTCTATTTACAAACAGGCCATGTAACACAATCCTACAGGGCAGCTGTAATCAAACCTCTTAGAAAGCCCACTATAGACCCAGAGGTTTTAAATAACTATAGACCTATATCTAATCTTCCTTTTCAATCCAAAATCCCGAAGCACCTCTGTACTTTTCTTGCTAGATCTGAGCACTGCTTTCGAAACCATCGACCACCATATACGACGACAAAGATTGGAAAAAATGTTTGTCATCAAAGGATCGGCTCTCACTTGGTTTAGGTCTTATCTATTGGGCCGATCCCAATTTGTATATATGAATAATGATTCTTCCATGAATACCAGTGTTGATCATAAAGTACCACAAGGTTCGGTGCTTGGACCAATCCTTTTTACTCTATATATGCTTTCTCTCAGTACAATTATAAGGAACCATGCCATAAACTTTCATTGCTATGCTGATACTCAACTATATCTAGCAACCAGGCCAAATGATTCAAATCTTTCACCTAAACTTTAAGTGTGCATACAGGATGTCAAAGCCTGGATGACCTATAACTCCCTTATGCTGAACTCAGACAAAACTGAAGTTATTTTACTTGGGACCAGACACCTTCGTGATATATTGTTTAATGACATTGTTACTATGGATGGCATCACCCTGGCCCCCAGTAATACCAGTAACCTGGGAGTTATCTTCGATCAGGAAAGGTCCTTCGACCAGCATATTACGCAAATTTCAAGAACTGCCTACTTTCATCTACATACGTAACATCGCGAAAATCAGGAACATCCTGTCTCAAAACGCTGCCGAAAAACTAGTCAACGCTTTCATTACGTCCAGGCTTGACTTTTGTAATTCTTTACTAGCTGGCAGCACACTTGAAGTCTTTAAAGCCTCTCCAGCTAATCCAAATTGCGGCAGCGCGTGTGTTCTGTCTATAGTTAAGCTCAGAGAGCATATTTCTCCAGTTCTAGCCTCCCTTCATTGGCTCCCTGTGAAATATAGAATAGATTTTAAAATTGTTCTATTTACCTACAAAGCATTAAATAGCCAAGCTCCATTGTACCTCAAAGAACTCCTGATACCTTACTGCCCCAATAGAGCACTGCGCTCTCTAAATGCAGGGCTGCTTGTGGTGCCTAATGTAACTAAAGTGTGACAAAGAACATTTAGTTATCAAGCACCTCTACTATGGAACCAGGTTCCAGTTTGGGTGCGGGAACCCAAAGGATAGACTTTAGAAATTTCTCTTCAATAAAGTATTAGTTAGGACAGGGTTGAGCAAATTTTAAATTATTAAATCGTTTTATCATTTTATTTAACTGATTGTATTTTATTACATGCACTCTGTATTTTATGGGTGCATTTTGTAAAGTGTATTGGGACCATGTCTTTTGGGGATTTTACACTATAAATAAAACTTAAATAAACATAATATACATACTTATTCCACCTTAAATCTAAGTACCACATTTAAGACCATAAAACCACATTTAAAAATAATACAATTTTAAAAACAAATACCACCTTAAAAGCTCTTAAGCAGCGACAAACATTTAACCACTTTTAAACTTTATATCACCTTAAAAGCTCTTAACCAGCGACAAACATTAAAACCACTTTTAAACTTACAGTAAATAGCACCTTAAAAGTTTTTTCAGGTTCAGGTCTGGCTCACAGTAAGGTGTTGGATGGGGTTCAGGTCTGGGCTCAATGCAGGCTAGGTTCCTCCACACCAAACTGGGAAAAGCATTTCTTTATGGACATCGGCAGTCCACAAACTTTTGGCCAAATACTGTATCTTCCAGCTGAATCATGCCATTAGTCCTGAGCTGAGAAAGACAACAAACACACTCACAGTAACATTCTGCTTTTATTGGAACAAGAGCCAGAATTCAAAGCAACACATGACAGAAGGTACAAGTCAACGGCATTTCCACCATTTAATGATCAGAGCTTCCATCTTTAAAGGACTGGAAGTGGAAGAAGTTTACAATGGAAATGAGGAATCTGTTCAATCACTTTGAATCACTTTGGATTTATTACAAGAAGCTGAAAGATTTCTGGGATCTGATCTGTTCTCTACCAGGAGGAGACTCTCCCTGCTACACAGAACACAGGGACACTGAGGAAGCAGACCAGAACCCAAATCCAGGATAAAGAGGTTCAGTGAATGTGGTGTTGAAGGTGTGGAGGTGGATCAGTGTGTCAGAGGAGACTCTGTAGAAGGACAGAGAGCCAGCAAGACAGTCCACATACACTGCTACTCTACCAGAGAAGGAGGAGGAGGGAGGAGGAGGAGGTGGTTTCTCTCTTATTGTGCCAGACAGAGTAACCATCATCAGAGCACCACAGACTCCAGGACTGATCATTCCATCCAAACAAACCGTCATCTCTGCCTCCTCTCCTTCTGATTCCTCTGTAACTCACTGATATAAAAACTTCTCCTCTCCACTCGACCTCCCAGTAACAGCGACCAGTCAGACCATCTCTACACAGCAGCTGAGGGCAGTCAAACCTGTCTTGATGCTCAGGATATGACTGATCCTCCATCACATGTGTCGCCTCCCTGTTGTTGTCAGACAGTTTGATCCTTCTGTGTACTGTGTTTGTGTCGATTGTGAGTTGACAGGAATCTGATGAGAGAATCCAGCTGCAGTTATTGATCTATCATCTGTTCATTGATTGGCACTTTGAATGAGTGATGTCACAGTCTGAAGATGGTTGAATGTGTGCTGCTTTGTTTTCATGAATCAAATGAAAACACACTTACACTTCCTCGGACCTGGTCTCAACCATCGGACTCCAGCAGGCTCCACCCTGAAAGGAGGAGGGGGTCAGAGCAGCATCAAACATGGACATTTATGGGCTTATTTATGTTTCAATATTATTTGTGTGAACAGATGAGCGATCTGCGTGGAAATGTGTCATCTGGAAATATAAAACACAAACTCACAAAAATATTTTTGCAAATATTAAACAGATTTGCAAACACATGAACAAATTCCACAAATCAAAAAAATATCTGTGAATATATTTAATAGTTTACAAATAAATGAAGCACATTTGTGAAAATCTTTCAAACAGACATTTGTGAGTCCCACCTGTATTTGTGGATCTCAGTTCTTCACACAAAGAAAATGGACTGGTGTCATTCGGCTGCTTTCGGAGACCACGTGATGGTGCCTCCACATTTCAAAGTAAAACGGCCTCTGAACTGCCTGAATGTGCAGCTTGTTGCTGTCGCCAAGAAAATGTCAGCTGCTGTTTCAACAAAATGTGAATGCAGACTGAAATTCAACGGTGTTGTTGTGTCGGGAGAGGCAGCGATTCAAAGCAGCCGTGAGGAAGAAACAGTATAATTATACAACGTAATGTTATTAAGCTATGAGCACAGGGAAAGCCAGCTAGCCAGCTCGGCTAATTTCAGCAGGTGGAATTTACATTTAGCCATATCCTTTTCTTTTTGGAGTATGGCCAAAAGCTGAGTGGACATCGGTGGGAGTTCCTGTCCTGTGCTCAACACCAGCATCAACAAGTGGACAAAAAGAACAACAACCAAATTAAGAATGAATAAATCCTTAGGATAGAAAACAAATTTTAATGCAAACAATAGAATCAAATCCTTTTCTAATCCAGCCCACGTCTTGTTGTTTCTGTAAATACAGAGAAAGAATGTGTGTAACGTTGTTACTTACTGCGCTCTGACTGAAAGTGGGACACAATCTCATTATAATATTCAGTCCAGCTCACTAACCGTTTCATTATCATCCAGTACATGTAGCTGCGCTGACATTGATGAGCCTCGGTGACAGATTCACAGATAGTAAAGATAGTTACTCAAAGCAGCAGGCGAGCTAACGATGTAGCATGTCGGCTAAATGCAGTAAAACTGTTTTGACATACACTGCTCTGGTTAAGAGATCTGTGGAACTGTGGAAGTCCATAACAGATTTCTCATGCACCATGGTTGCACACACACACAGGTGGACATGGCGAACTGTCCGAGGTGCCGGCTGAGTTGTGGGCCCGCCACAAATTTGACGAGGACTGATAAAGGAGCCTCTGGTTGTTCAGCCCAATATCAGATTTTCAGTCCCTGTGTGAAACAATATCCAATTAAACAGGAAGCGCTTGAAGGTATTAAACCAGTTTTTGATTCATTGTTACAGGCTGGAGTCATCGTTCCATGTCCTGACTACCCAGTGCGCACACCCATTTTTCCAGTAAAGAAAATCCGGGAAGAAGGTCAATCTACAGAATGGAGGTTTGTCCAAGACCTGCAGGCAGTAAATGCAGCGGTGCATCCGCGAGCACCAGAAGTGGCAAATCCACACACGCTTTTGTCATTGATTCCACCAGATGCCACACATTTTTCAATTGTTGACTTGGCAAATGCATTTTTTTCAGTACCAGTACACAAAGACAGCCAGTACTGGTTTGCTTTTTCCTTTAACGGGAAAAGCTACACGTGGTCGCGCTGCTCCATGGGATACTGCGAATCCCCTGGGGTTTTTCACAGTGCGCTACGTGATAGTCTCCAAAATTTACACCTACCGAACGGTTCGGTTCTGTTGCAGTACGTTGATGACATCATGGTCTGCAGTCCCTCCCATGAAGCATGCAAGCTTGATACCATTGTGCTGCTAAAACATTTAGCTCACAATGGCCACAAAGCTAGTCTGTCTAAATTGCAATTTGCCCAGACAGAAGTGAAATATCTGGGGCACGTGATCACTGCAGAGGGCAAATCCGTCTCCCCCAAACGCCTTTTAAATATTCAGTGTTACGACCCAGCTCGCTAAGGTAAGGCAGTAACACGTTATGTTAAATTGGCAAGAAGATGGAAAAAAGGTCAACTGAAATCTGGTGCAAGTCAAAGGTTTTAATTAAAGGAGATAATCAGGTAAACAACAAAAGAGGCTATATAGGTGCTGACAACAAAGAAGGAGAAATAAAGAGGATCTAGTCCAACGACAGTCTACTCAATGAAACACTAACAAAAAGAGATCAGCACCTATAAGCTTTACAATAACAGTGTAGGATGTAAATAAATAAGCAATACTCAAAACAAGCGGCCAACTCTAGGTCCGCGGTCACACTCTGTGACTTACAATAGTTCAAACTGTCTGGAACTACTTCGGCAGACAACAGACAGAAAACAATCACTCAAGACACTCACTAACAATATACACAAGTAACCACCAGCGAGGCGAACTGATCACTACATCAGTCGCCCTGAACTGAGGACACGTAAACTATTTATAGTCCAGGTGGTGTTGATTGGGGGAGTCCTGGTTGGCAGAGTTGGTCGGGTCACAGCCGCACCAATCACGGAAGACAGCAACCAGGAAGTAGGCGGTCCCAGCTCCACAGAACCAATCCTCGACACGGACCCACACAGCTGCGATTTGCATACCAGCCCGAAGCACTAAAGCACACACACAATTACCGGCAGCCAGAGGCAGCCGTAACATCAGTCTGTTCCAAAACCACAAACAAAGAAACAGTTAATGAGTTTTCTAGGAATGACGTCATACTGTAGACAATGGCTGCCAAACTACTCACAAAGAGAGGCACTCCTCTCTTCCATGATTCATGGTAAAGATCTCTGCATGCATGACCGACTGACTTGGACTGACGAGGCTGAAAGAGCTTTTACAGACTTACAGGTCTTTACAGTCTGCTCACACTGGGCCTTCCAAAACCTGACCGACCATTTACTCAGTTTGTTGGACGAAGAACGGGTACATGACTTCTGTTCTGACTCAAGAACACGGGGAAAACAACGACCTGTAGGTTATTTTTCCTCCAGACTTGACCCTGTTGCTGCTGGACTGCCACTGTGCCTCGCGAGCTGTAGCAGCAGCAGAAAAGGCAGTGGTGGCATCAGCGAGACATTGTAGGATATGGTGACCTCACCCTCATGGTACCACATGCAGTTTCACACATTCTACACACACAAAAGACATCGCATTTGTCTGCACAGCGCTGGTTAAGATATCACACTACTCTTCTTGACATGCCTAACATCACTGTTAAAAGATGTACTGTTCTTAACCCTGCTACTCTCCTCCCTACCCCAACAGATGGGGATCCGCACGACTGTGTAGTTTCCATAAACCAGGTGTGCACTCCAAGACCAGATCTAACAGACATCCCTCTGGAAAATGCAGATCTTGAGCTGTTGGTGGACGGATCAGCGTCCCGCTCTCCAGACACTGGTGAAGGTTTGGTGGGGTTTGCAGTTGTCACTCAGCATGAAACATTGTTCAGTGGTAAATTACCTGCACATTTTTCAGCTCAGGCCGCAGAGCTAGTGGCTCTCATGGAAGCCTGCAAGCTGGGTAAAGGCAAAACAGTTAATATCTACACAGACTCTCGTTATGCATTTGCAACAATTCATGATTTTGCTGCTTTGTGGCGTCAGAGAGATTTTCTGACTTCAGCAGGTAAACCAATAGCACACCACAACCTTGTGTCTGGCCTGTTGGACGCTGTTCTGCTCCCTACGGCGATTGCAGTGATAAAATGTGTCTTCCCGTTGCCAGGATGGGAGCGGCTAGGTTTAAGAGGTTCAATGTTGTTGTTGTGTGGTATTTCTGTGATTGTAGTGTTTCCTATTCTGTATGTTTTTGAAAAACGCCCACCTGCATCCAACTCGACCACACTGACACCACATAGTCTTAACAGATCAAAGCGAGCGGTAACACCACTGACATTCCCACCGGAGGGGAACGCCTGGTACCGAGTATTGAATAGTTCTGTGCGAGCCACTGTAAATTCTAGTTGCTATGCATGCATGACCGGAAAGCTACGCTCTAGGCAGTTACCTCTGCCTTATACAGCCTGCGCGGAACGCTGACATGTAGTTTCCAAATTTAAACCTTTTCCACTCTCCGATACCTCCCAGACCCCGGCCGGGGCCTGGGACTGCATGCTCACACGCGGCTACAAAATAGACTGGCGTTAGACATGTTACTTGCGGAGAAAGGAGGCGTTTGCGTCATGTTCGGCGATTCATGTTGCACGTTTATCCCCAACAACACTGACAGCGACGGTACTTTTACCTTAGCATTGTCTAAACTGGAAACTCTAGCCCGAGAATTAAAAGAGAATGCTGGCACAGATGTCTGGATGACTGAGTGGTTTGACTTGATGATCCGGAAATGGAAGTCATTCTTCTGGGTTTGCTGTAATCATGACCCTAACAGTGTTCGCCCTGATAGGATGTCATAGGCAAGACTGTCAACACAGCTCTTGCCCACCAGATGTTGTCCCTAACTGAGCATCTGGCAGATACTAACTGGGTCCCTCCTTTTCAGGATGTTGATTGTTTTGACCAGGTAGTTTAGATCAAACTGTATTTTTCCAACCTTTTGCTTGCTCATAACTTCAGGATGTCTATGTTCTACAAAAACAGCTAAGGCTAATTTTCTTATTGTCAATTGATGATGCGTTTGTTTAAACAGTAAAATGAGAACATTCGTTGATGTGCTGACAATTTTCTATACTTAGGTTTGTCCATTTATATGGCCAGAGGGAGGATTGTAAGGGCAGAAAATTGTATTCTTCTTACACTTATTATCCATTTATGCAAGTACTTATAATAGTGCTATTTTTCCTTTATTATTATTATGTCTTATACATTGTTTAAGCTTCAATGTGTTCCTTTTATTATTATTATTATTATTATTATTGTTCTTATTCTGCTAGTCTGTCCACAGGTGTGTAGGGTTTAAGTCAAGGAGTTGTCATGGAGTTGTTTTCTGTTCCTCTCCTGTTTTGTCTGGGACCAGGCAGAGGATCTGTTTGTTCCCAAAACATAGATACTCAGACTGTGTAAATGACTATGCACCTCTTTGTTCTGGGCCAGACGTTAGTGACTGTCTTAGAAGACAGAACCTCTGGTCCAGCTGATTTTGTTGTAGTACTTCTCTGTTTATTCTCTTTTGTTAAATAAATTCTTCAAAGACAACGGTTTCCACGACAGAAAACATAGGCCTAAAAAATAAAATAAAGTGAAACAATAGCCTATATACAATACTGGCTGGTTAGGAGGTTTGTGAAGGCATAGCGCTGCCCAGAGTGCTGAAAGGGAGCAGAGACCAAAAAGCTAGTAATTATCACATCATGGTTTGTTGTCTTAGCCTGCTTGCTTTTTAAAATAACTGTCGGTGCCAATTCCTTTTCCACTCAGTGTAGCAGCATGAGAGAGAGAGAGATGTTTCTACGCTTCCCCCACTGATTTGAAGTATTTATTGTGAATGCTCTGATTAATGCTAGCCTACACACAGAGCTTAAAAGTAGGCTACTGTAAATAAGGCAACATACAAAAAATAAAATAAAACTATTTCTAAGGTCATTTATATTTAAACAAAAGTGAGTCCACCCCTCACATTTGTGTAAATATGTGATTCTGTCTTTTTATGTAACAACACTGAAGAAATGACACTTTGCTCCAATGTAAAGTAGTGAGTGTACAGCTTGTATAACAGTGTAAATCTGCTGTCCCCTCAAAATAAAACATCACACAGCCATTAATGTCTAAACTGCTGGCAACAAAAGTGAGGACACCCCTAAGTGAAAATGTCCCCATTGGGCCCAATTAGCCATTTTCCCTCCCCGGTGGAGGAGGGAGAGAGGGGGTGATAGGGGAAGGCCTAATTTTGCTGACCGCTGTTTGCACTGATTGTTGTATTTTATGGACTTGTTTTGCTGTTAGACGCTGGTATACAAGTGAAACTGTGGATCTCATGGGATGCTGTATGAAAGTGATCACCTGTCTACCTGCAATAAACAATCACACGCAGCAATGGGATATTGGATTCTTTGGACAGTCAGCGCGTCTGGCATAAAAGGTTTCCTCTATTCAGCCTCTCTGTCTTTACATTTTTGTAATTAGATAGTCGCCTATAGTAAATATTGTAAATAAATAAGCAAATATCTGAGAGAAGTCGTCATGACTCTTCTGTGTGTAAATCTTTTAATATTAAAGTCCCTGAAGTTCCCAAGAACTAGAAGAGCCACTTAGTTTCTGCACATTTCATATATTTCCAACTCATGTTTGCTGTGAAGACTATGTTCTCTACAAATGTTCTACACAAAGTGATAGTCATTCAGTCAGCATTTGGAGAAATACACTTGAATGTAGCATCTCAAAGTCCTGTCCTGTAGTCGTCAGGTTTAACTAAATATAGTTTTAACTAAATATAACTGCTTTGGAGTTATTGGAAGGTTTATTTTTTCTCTTTTGATGGAGCTAGGCTAGCAGTTTCCACCTGCTTCCATTTTCTCTGCTAAGCTAGGCTAAACATGTCCTGGACCTCTGTCTGTACAGAGATGAAACTGGTTCGATCCCGGGTAAGAGGGCAATAAAGGATATTTCTCAGACTAACAGAAAGTTCCTTTAACATGCAGCGATCTGTCCAAACTGCATCAGTTAACACCAGCAGGTGTTTATTATTTATTATTATTTTTATTATTATTATTTATTATTTTTTGTTCCTGGAGTTGTTCTCCTTGGAGACCTCCTACACAAAGATCTCCTTTTTATGTTCAACCAGTGTTTCTGTTCTGAGCAAAGGAAAAAGGCTCTTACACGTGTGATTGTTCATATAACACTCATGCCCACCATTAACCAAAAACACCTCCTCTATCAGACTGTCAGTGGCTGCAGCAGGCCTCTTCATACCTGAGAGTGCCCAGTCTCCGGTGTGGATCCTTCAGTCCAGCAGACAGCAGCTTCACTCCTGAGTCTCCTGGATGATTGCAGCTCAGGTCCAGCTCTCTCAGATGGGAGGGGTTGGAGTTCAGAGCTGAGGCCAGAGAAGTACAGCCTTCCTCTGTGATCAGACAGCCTGACAGCCTGCAAACACACAAACCAACACACACAGAAACCCTCTGAGAGGCGGGATGTTTTTTTGTGTCAGATACCCAAGTTTAGTTAAAGGTCCTTGACAAATCATATCAGTAGAAACAATCCTACAGAGGTTAGCTGTTTATTCACCAATGTAAATCAGACCTTAGATGGTCATCAAGTCAGTGGGTTAATGAATCCTGACCTCAGGGTTTCCAGTTCACAGTGTGGACTCCCCAGTCCAGCAGACAGCAGCTTCACTCCTGAATCCTGCAGGTTGTTGTTACTCAGGTCCAGATCTCTCAGACTAGAGGACTGAGAGCTGAGAACTGAGGACAGAGCTTCACAGCTTCTCTCTGAGAGGTTACAGCCACTCAGTCTGGAGAGACAACAGGAAGGAAACAAGTAATAACGCATTTATTTTTTCTCCAGTTGAAAGATAGCAGAGTATTTATTGATGAATAAATCCCACTTACAGAGCTTTCTTGGAGGCTTTGACCACTGGCAGCAGCCTCAGAAGAGCCTCCTCTGAAGCAGAGTATTTCTTCAGGTCAAACACGTCCAGATCTTTTCTGATGACAGTAAGATGAAGACCAGAGCTGACCACTGAGCAGGAGAGAGTTCATCTGTGGAGAGACTTCCTGAACTCAGGGACTGTTGGATCTGATCCACTAGAGAACGATCCTTCAGTTCATTCAGACAGTGGAACAGATTGATGCTTTTCTCTGCAGAGGGAGTCTCTTCGATCTTCTTCTTGATGTACTCGACTGTCACCTGATTGGTTTCTGAGTCACTTCCTGTCTGTGTCAGCAGGCCACGTAGGAGAGTCTGATTGGTCTGCAGTGAAAGTCCCAGGAGGAAGCGGAGGAACAAGTCCAGGTGTCCATTTGGACTCTGTAAGGCCTTGTCCACAGCACTCTGGTAGATATGTGTTGCATCAAATTTGTATTTAAATAGTTTAGACCACCATAATGTAGGTTGTTCTTCTGACAGCAGATTGACACCAGAGTTGATGAAGGTCAGATGGACATGAAGAGCAGCCAGAAACTCCTGAACGCTCAGATGGACGAAGCAGAACACCTTGTCCTGGTACAGCCCACTCTCCTCTTTAAAGATCTGTGTGAACACTCCTGAGTACACTGAGGCTGCTCTGATATCGATGCCACACTCTGTCAGGTCTGATTCATAGAAGATCAGGTTTCCTTTCTGCAGCTGCTCAAAAGCCAGTTTTCCCAGAGACTCAATCATCTTCCTGTTCTCTGGAGTCCAGTGTGGATCTGTCTCAGCTCCTCCATCATACTTGGTGTTCTTCAGTTTGGACTGAACCACCAGGAAGTGGATGTACATCTCAGTCAGGGTCTTGGGCAGCTCTCCTCCCTCTCTGGTCTTCAACACCTTCTCCAGAACTGTAGCAGTGATCCAGCAGAAGACTGGGATGTGGCACATGATGTGGAGGCTTCGTGAGGTCTTGATGTGGGAGATGATTCTGCTGGCCTGCTCCTCATCTCTGAACCTCTTCCTGAAGTACTCCTCCTTCTGTGGGTCAGTGAACCCTCTGACCTCTGTCACCATGCCAACACATCGAGGAGGGATCTGATTGGCTGCTGCAGGTCGTGTGGTTATCCAGAGGCGAGCAGAGGGAAGCAGTTTTCCCCTGATGAGGTTTGTCAGCAGCACATCCACTGAGGTGGACTCTGTAACTTCAGTCAGGATCTTAGTGTTGTGGAAGTCCAGAGGAAGTCGACACTCATCCAGACCGTCAAAGATGAACACAACCTGGAACTCTTCAAACCTGCAGATTCCTGCTTCTTTGGTTTCAGGAAAGAAGTGATGAACAAGTTCCACCAAGCTGTACTTTTCCTCTTTCAGCACATTCAGCTCTCTGAAAGTGAATGGAAATGTGAACTGTATGTCCTGGTTGGCTTTGTCTTCAGCCCAGTCCAGAGTGAACTTCTGTGTTAAGACTGTTTTCCCAATGCCAGCCACTCCCTTTGTCATCACTGTTCTGATTGGTTCATCTCTTCCAGGTGAGGGTTTAAAGATGTCTTCTTGTCTGATGGTTGTTTCTGGTCTGTCTGGTTTCCAGGATGCTGTTTCAATCTGTCTGACCTCATGTTCATCATTGACCTCTGCAGTCCCTCCCTCTGTGATGTAGAGCTCTGTGTAGATCTGGTTCAGAAGGGTTGGGTTTCCTGCTTTAGCAATCCCCTCAAACACACACAGGAACTTCTTCTTCAGCTTAGATTTAAGTTTACGCTGACAGGCTTCATCAGGAGGTCCTGAATGAAGACACAACAAAGATCATCAGTTAGTGTCTTGGCGAGTCAGTCC
>JALXJV020000025.1:24282884-24298259 GCA_024633595.2 Lepomis macrochirus | reverse complement strand
GGTACCATGAGTGTGAGGTCACTATATCCTACAATGTCTCGCGATGCCACCACTGCCTTTTCTGCTGCTGCTACAGCTCGCAGGCACAGTGGCAGTCCAGCAGCAACGGGGTCAAGTCTGGAGGAAAAATAACCTACAGTTGTTTTCCCCCGTGTTCTTGAGTCAGAACAGAAGTCATGTACCCGCTTCTTCGTCCAACAAACTGAGTAAATGGTCGGTCAGGTTTGGAAGTCCAAGTGTGAGCGCAGACTGTAAAGAGCCCTTTAAGTCTGTAAAAGCTCTTTCAGCCTCGTCAGTCCAAGTCAGTCGGTCATGCATGCAGAGATCTTTACCATGAATCATGGAAGAGAGGGGTGCCTCTCTTTGTGAGTAGTTTGGCAGCCATTGTCTACAATATGACGTCATTCCAAGAAAACTCATTAACTGTTTCTTTGTTTGTGGTTTTGGAACAGACTGAATACTCAAAAGGCGTTTGGGGGAGAGGGATTTGCCCTCTGCAGTGATCACGTGCCCCAGATATTTCACTTCTGTCTGGGCGAATTGCAATTTAGACAGACTAGCCTTGTGGCCATTGTGAGCTAAATGTTTTAGCAGCACAATGGTATCAAGCTTGCATGCTTCATGGGAGGGACTGCAGACCATGATGTCATCAGCGATACTGCAACAGAACCGAACCGACGCGGTAGATGTAAACTTTGGAGACTATCGCGTGGCGCACTGTGAAAAACCCCAGGGGATTACGCGGTATCCCATGGGGCAGCGCGACCACGTGTAGCTTTTCCCGTTAAAGGAAAAAGCAAACCAGTACTGGCTGTCCTTGTGTACTGGTACTGAAAAAAATGCATTTGCCAAGTCAACAACCGAAAAATGTGTGGCATCTGGTGGAATCAATTACAAAATTGTGTGTGGATTTGCCACTTCTGGTGCTCGCGGATGCACCGCTGCATTTACTGCCTACAGGTCTTGGACAAACCTCCATTCTGTAGGTTCACCTTCTTCCCGGATTTTCTTTACTGGAAAAATGGGTGTGCGCACTGGGGAGTCAGGACATGGAACGATGACTCCAGCCTGTAACAATGAATCAAAAACCGGTTTAATACCTTCAAGTGCTTCCTGTTTAATTGGATATTGTTTCACACAGGGACGAAAATCTGATCTTGGGCGAACTACCAGAGGCGTGTCTCCTTTTCAGCTGGCACCTCGGACAGTTCGGCCATGTCCACCTGTGTGTGTGTAACCATGGTGCATGAGAAATCTGTTACTGGACTTAGTTCAACACATCTCTTAACCAGAGCGTTGTATGTCAAAACAGTCTTGAATACATCACCCTCTTTACTGTACAGTGTTCTCGGATCCCCTTCCACGGGCCTGTAGTCAGTCAGCCGACTCCGAACGTGAACCCATTTCTCCAGATCCCTCCATTTCCAATCGGCAGGCTTAGCCAACGCCACATGCGGGCAAAACTCACCCTGGAACAACTGAGATTGAGCAGAAGAGAGAGAAACAGAAACAACAGCAGCCCTGCTTGTCCAATAAACATGCTGTAAACACAGTGTTTCTACCTTTTCACTGTCCCTGTTCCATATTTCTCAAATTTCTCATCCTGTCCCTCAGAACAGTGTGCTGTGCAGTGTAAAGAATCATCTGGTTGAACATCAGAGGCCTGAGTACAGTGTTGATTTATACATTTCAAAAGTCAAGTGATCAAGTTTATCAATGTTTTTCTTAGCTTCAATGTAAGTTATTGCCATCATTATTTTCTCATAGTCTTAGTTTGAGACTTACCCGTTGATGTGTGTGTGGCAGGCTGGTCCGTCCCCAGGGTCCGCTCCGCCTCCACTCCCTCGTTTCAGTCCGATTTCACATAAACCCTCTTTTTTTCCTTTTTACATTCATCCCGCCAATGTCCAGTTTCCCCACAGTTCCAACAAACATCCGGATCACTGGAACTTTGCCGGTTCTTCTTTCCTGCTCTTCCCCGGCCTTTCCTTTTCCAGTTTGAGCGAGCCCCCCGTTTCCTCCTTCTGAGGACTCTTTGTTTCTCAAAATTTTGAACCATTGCGTCTGCAATATCTGCTTCAGTCCAGGGACGGAAAACTAGCATCGGGCCTGCGTGCCCTGCATCTTCCATCATTGGCATTTCCAGGTTCAATTGCTCATCAGTAGGCTCAGACCTCAGTCCATATCGAGGTCGCTCCAAAGATCGTGCCCACGGCTTCCTGTCAGTACCTCTGCACATGGAGCCGCGTCTCTGAGGCACCTGTGTTCCGACACCTCCTGGGCCCTCTCCCTCAGTCTTTGATGCAGTGTTAATTTTGACAGCAAATTCTGATTTAGTCTTGGTCTTAGTCTTGTGAATAACACACCATTTAGTTTTAGTCATATTTTAGTCATCTGAAATCTTTTAGTCTTAGTCTAGTTTTAGTAGACTAAATATTAGCAGATTTTAGTCGACTAAACCTACAGTGGACTTAGTTGACTAAATGTTTCTCGAGAATTTCCAGTCATTGGAAGTATCCATCAGAATGTTATGGAATGGTATTAAGGTTTGAATATGCAATACAGACACAGATTTAACGCTTGTAATACAAAACATGTAATTTATTTTATTCTTAATGTCAAAAACACTGACCGTGGCTATTTCACAAAAGATAATCTCAGCATAAGGCCTGCTCTCCCTGAGCTACTTGTTCAAGGGCCAACAATATGTGTACAGGTTTACTTTGTTCAACACAAAAGTAGCATGCGCTTATAGCAAGGAATGAGGCTGTCAGTCCTTTTTTTGTCCACAAGTCAAGGCCAATGGATACACTCCGGGCAGCAGCCAGTCTCTCTTTGAATTTTTGTCTTTCATCTTCATACTGTGTTTCAATCAAATTGCTCATTTTAGTTTTCTTTGGAACTGTTAGTCTCCTATCTACTATCTCCATCATTAGCACAAAGTCCTCGTCTTCAATTGTTGTGAGTGGTAAACCTGTGCGTCCAATCCATCTAGCTATGGCTTGCTCCTTGGTCTGTTGTTCCTTCGATTCAGTTTTGTACTTTGAAGAACTTAGGAAAGCTGTAGAGATGGCCTGCTGCTCGGTTGCACTAGCAGCAGTAGCTTTATTTCCACTTGGCCCATGGTCATCTTTGTCACCAGACATCTTCTGTATCTGCGAGGATGAATAAAGGTTGTGATTTTTTTCTTTCTTGCCCAATCTCCTCAGATCTCTCCCTCCCCCTCTCTCACGTACACACACACACACCCTTTGTCCAGTTATATAACGTTACAACGCCACAACATTTATTATAATAGTACACATTTGATTCAATTTGAGGACATTGAATATTTATACTCATATTAATTCAGAGACAATCGTCTAATCAATACAGTTCAAGGTGGTTTCCTTTAGCTTCTATTTTATTCCAAGTTTAGCGGAAACACAGTGGTTTATCTGATAAAATAAGCTTAGCGTGTATGCTTACCTTCGCATGTATTTCTGGATAAGTAGTCTGTAAATGTCGCTTCAAGTTGGTGGTGTTTTTCCCAGCGATTTTTGCTCCACACGGTTTACAGGCGGTCTTGTTGTCCTTGTTGTCATATGTGAAGTGTGACCAGATGTCAATTCTTCGTTTTCGTCCTAGACCTAGACCTAGCTCTGACATTTCTGTTGTTCATGAGACATGTCGCCCTGCATGGTGCACTGCAAAACGTCAGCGTGTTGCTAACGAAATCAGCCAAAGCTGTGTAACTAAGACTGTGCAACTAAACACAACTAAATATAATGTAAAAAACCTAACTGTTGTCGTCCTTGACGTCCTCGAAACTGTGCGAAGTTCTGCAAACTCGTCTTTGTTCTCCTCCTGTGTAACTGCTGCTGCGTTTGTTTAGCTGTTGCGCCTGCATTTGCCGCGGCTTCTGCATAGATCAATCTACCCTCAAAGATTCGCTCTGATTGGATTTCTTCCCCTTTTGTCCCACAAAAAGAGTAATTATGATTGGATCTCTTCTCCATTCGTCCCCCCCTAATATTTCCGTCTCATTTTTATTCATTGACTAAAGTGTCGGTTATATTTTGTCACATTCTTCGTCATCATATCTGAGCCCCTTTGATCCAGTACCAACTACCCCACCCACTTGTCAGTTAACAAGCAGATAGAGGGGCCCTGCAAACCACTCGGGCGCGAGGTATGAGACACTTCCTTCACTCTGTTCAATCTCACTCTCTTAGCTTTTCACTCAATTATCCACTAATTTCTCACCGTGTAAGTTCAGGACCGGAGCGAGGGCTCAGTTGAATGCAGCTTCTCACCCAGCGGGAGGAATCCACTATCTAAATAGGCCTCTGCACTTCACCCGAGTCCAGATCATGTGTCCGTCCCATCTGGGGTGCCAAAATTGTCGTGGAAATTTAGATTCCTGGTGAGAGATTAGGCAAATAATGGAATTACAACCAACCGTTGTCTTTGAAGAATTTATTTAACAAAAGAGAAGAACAGAGAAGTACTACAACAAAATCAGCTGGACCAGAGGTTCTGTCTTCTAAGACAGTCAGTAACGTCTGGCCCAGAACAAAGGGATGCATAGTCATTTACACAGTCTCCACATCCTTGACTTAAACCCTACACACCTGTGGACAGACTAGCAGAATGAGAATAAGAATAAGAATAATAATAAAAGGAACACATTGAAGCTTAAACAATTTATAAGACATAATAATAATAAAAGAAAAATAGCACTATTATAAGTACTTGCATAAATGGATAAGTGTAAGAAGAATACAATTTTCTGTCCTTACATTTTCCTATTCAATACAGTAAATATTTTACACTATATAATATATTGAATGGGCTATACAGTAGGCCAACATTTTAGTCCTGTGTGTAGCCGGTCAGGAACAAAACATCTGGGCATATTTGAATATATGTTTAATTATCTGTAAAAAAACAAAAAAGAACTGTCCACAGCGTTACCAGCAAGAGGGATGTAAATATCCCCTACTGTTTGATTATCAACAATATCGGTATAAACAAATGTTATACATCCTTACATTAACATCGGCAGGATGGCATCTGTGTCAACACTGTGTTAGTTCGAGGCTGAGATCTAAACGCTGTAATTCCCTCGTGAGTTTTAAAAGTCACTCCGGGGATAAATCCCAACATTTGTGCAAGTTTTCCTTGAAACGTTAATTCCACATTGTTGGTAAAATGCTTACTTTGTTGGTAATGTTGCTGTAATCAAGCTCAATGTGGCCCATGTCATTTTCAGATATGCAACTGTTTAGTTCAGCTATTATCCGTGACATTGTTGTATAGAATCCCTGTGTCGCTGATAGAACTACCCTCTTGTTGGATTTTTTATCAAACACAACAAATTTTGAGTCTTCTGATGAAAAAGATTTCCATGTTTTTGGATATTGTATTTCTATCAAACCCACCTTGTATGCAGATTTAAAGTGTAAAGGCTTGGCTAGTTTCGTTCTAAAGTTTGCTATTGTATTGCTCGGGTAAAATAATGCAGACGAGTTGCTGGGCAGGGTGACAAAAAAATTCTCTGTATCCATTTATACTAGGGCTGTAGCGATACACTAATCTCAAGATACGATACGATACACGATATTAAGCTCACGATACGATTCGATACACGATATTAAGCTCACGATACGATTCGATACACTTACATCATTTTCTGAAAGATTTAAAAGGGACAGAGTGATTTTGGTGACATCTTGTGAGAGTTCCATTTACTTTTCAATTTTCAATTCAATTTTATTTATATAGCGCCAAATCACAACAACAGTTGTCTCACAGCGCTTTTCATAAAGAGCAGGTCTAGACCATACTCTGAAGTTATTTACAGAAGCCCAACAATTCCCACCAAGAGCAAGCACTAGGCGACACAGGCAAGGAAAAACTTCCTTTAAGAGGCAGAAACCTCGAGCAGAACCATGGCTCAGGGTGGGCGGCCATCTGCCTCGACCGGTTGGGGTGAGGGAGAGAGAGAGAGAGAGAGCAAGAGAAAGAGAGAGAGAGCAGAGAGAGAGAGCAGAGGGAGGCAACCTACACAGTATACACATAGAGGTACAGACAATAAAGGTAATGTTGCTATAGACTGAATGAAAAATGGTACAGATATTTATAGTAATGTTAATGATAATAATAATAACAGTAATAATAGCAATAGGACTAGTAATAGCAATTGCAACTGTAGCAGAGGGTCCGAGCAGGAACACGGGGCAGCAGGAGACTCCCAACCACAGATCCAGACTCCACAGCTCCAGAGCCAGCAACACCCGCAGGAAGTGACAGGAGGGGGAAGCACACGACCACGGGAGAGGGAGAAAAAATCGAAGTTAGTAACATGCCTTAATGGGATGAGGTTGCACTCAGAGAGAAAGAGAGAAGAGGAGAGAGGAGCTCAGTGCATCATGGGAAATCCCCGGCAGTCTAGCCTATAGCAGCATAATTAAGGGATGGTTCAGGACTCACCCGAGCCAGCCCTAACTATAAGCTTTATCAAAAGGAAAGTCTTAAGCCTACTCTTAAATGTAGAGACGGTGTCTGCCTCCTGAACCCAAACTGGAACCTGGTTCCACAGGAGAGGAGCCTGATAGCTGAACGCTCTGGCTCCCATTCTACTTTGGAGACTCTAGGAACCACAAGTAACCCTGCATTCTGGGAGCGCAGTGCTCTGGTGGGGTAGTAAGGTACTATGAGCTCTTTAAGATAAGATGGTGCCTGACCATTAAGAGCTTTGTATGTGAGAAGAAGGATTTTAAAATCTATTCTGGATTTTACAGGAAGCCAATGCAGAGAAGCTAAGACAGGAGAGATATGATCTCTTTACTGGTTCCTGTCAGAACACGTGCTGCAGCATTCTGGATCAGCTGAAGAGTCTGAATGGACTTTTTTGAAGAGCCTGATAATAAGGAATTGCAGTAATCCAGTCTAGAAGTAACAAATGCATGGACTAGTTTTTCTGCATCATTTTTAGACAGGATGTTCCTGATTTTTGCAATATTACGTAGGTGAAAAAAGGCGGTCCTTGAAATTTGCTTAATGTGAGAGTTGGATTGAATTAATTGAACTGAAAACATCAGTTACACAATATATGTCTCTGACTGGACAGAGAGTCTACAGCTTGCAAATGCTGGACAAAATTAATCAAAGATGTTTTGAGAAAATCAGTTCCATTTATTGAAAAAGTGCTAACTGTAGCTTACAAGCCTTTGAAAAGTAAATAAAGTGCAGTATTAACAATGGAGAGTTAAAAAGTGCAGCAAGTGGCCTGTTCTGAACAGTTTCTTTGACAGCTTTTTCAGCTTGACACTGAACATATGAGGTAGCCAGTCTAGCCACCAGGTAAGTAAACATAGTACCATGGCTTCTCCAAAACATCAAATAATTCAAGTCACTAAGAAGAACATTTAAACATTTAACTTAAAATGTACCCGTCTCTTAGCCGAGTAGCTTAAGGCCTTAAGGGAACACTAAAAAGAAACTCTCCTCCACATAACTGCAGACCAAATGATCTACATTGTCTTCAGATTTTTATTTAGGAATAGAATCTGATCTACGTGCTCTGGGAGAAGTGCACTTCTCTGAGCAGTGATGATATCTCCGGCGGTGGAAAAGACCCTCTCTGAGGAAACACTTGTGCCAGGGACACAGAGGTACCTTTTAGCAAGTCGTGACAAGAGTGGATACTGATACTGGTGCTCCTTCCACCAGACCAGTGGATCTTCTTTCACTTCCAGGAGATCTGCCTCCTTGTAGCAGATCATCTGCTCCTTGGCCTCGTCCTCTTGGGTATTTGTCTTGGGTCATGCTGCACCACCACCGTATCGTTCACCAAGAAGGGCAGCCAGTGGACAAGACGGCCTTGGATTCCTGGGTGGAGGACGCTGACCTTCAAATAAATAAACAATAAAAACAAAAACGCATTACTTATAGTTAAGCACATTCCATAATTCCTACACAGGTTTAGACAACACAGTGCGCTTCACTGGATAACAATGGGTGATACTGACCTTGACTGCTCTCTCCTTCCAAATATTTCTCATCTTCAACTTCTTTAGATGCCATCCCCTCATCATCGGCACAAGCATTTGCTGTCCCCTCTTCATCCACACTCCAAAGTGACTAAATTAAATAAGTCAACATGAAATTAAATTCATGAGCTTTTATTGTATACATATTTTAATAGATGCCTTTAAACCTGTTAACATTATTGTATTTATGCTTTATAAACTCTTTCATATTTATATATTTTAAACTGTTAACATTGTAGGATTTGCCTTTTAAACTTTGAATAATGCATTATTTATGCCAATGCTTACTCTCACCAGGAGATGGCAGTTAGGTACAAGGCCAAAGGTTAAACCTAGCAGTACCATCGCTGCCTTACCTCTGACAGCTGCATGCTCAGTCTTGCAGCCTCTACAATCAGTCCATCATAAACTTCCTGTCTTTCATTTTCATTCAGGAAGGGAAGACTTTTGAATCTTGGATCCATGGCTGAACATGCATGGAGAGTTGCCTTGAGGTTAATGTACCTCTTCTGAAGGTCCTCCACCATGGCAGCCTTCATCTCTTTTATCACTCCAGATTCACCTTCGATCGGTTTCAGTCCGTTGATCAGTGTGTCCTGGAGGGGTGCGATGACTGACAGTGTGTGAGTCTTCTCCTTGGACATGTATTGTGTAGCCTCCTTCACAGGCTTCAGCGCACTGATTACTTCTTCAGCTGTTGTCACGTCTGACTCAGTCAGTGTGCATAGATCCTTCTCGGTCTTCCTGACTTCACTCGAGAGCAGGGCTGCGCAGATGGCCGGTTGTTGCTCTAGGAATCTTTCCAACATGTCATGCGCACTATTCCACCTGTAGATAAATAAAAGAACTATACTTTATTTATTTATAGACCTATAGCGCCCTTCACACTTAACAGCATGGATGCACATAATGCTGCTTTACATAAATGACAAAAAAAGTAATAAAAAACAAAATAAACTATTGAAAAGTGACCACACACTTACCTTGTAACCACATCCGTCATCAGCTTGTGCTCTGGTAGTCGTAGAAGCCTCTGTTTCTCTTTCAGCATGTTGTTGGCTGTGGTTCTCCGTTTGAAAAAATTCACAATGTGTCGCACCCTTCCCAGCAGGCGTGCCACTGCTGTGATTTTGAGGGCACGTTGTGCAGCCAGATTTAGTGTGTGAGCATAGCATTTAACATGAAGTGTGAATGCTGCCTTCTCAGCTGCGATTGTCATATTTGACGCATTGTAAGTGACAATTACTGGATCCTTTTCTGTGATTCCCCACTCAGCGAGGGCCTTTCTCAGATGTTCTGCCAGGTTGTGTCCGGTGTGGCTCTCGGGCATGTCCCTGGTTTGTAAAACATACGTAACGAGCTCCCATTCCTCGTTGATAAAGTGGGCCGTGATGGTGACATATGCTTCAGTTGTGCGTGAGGTCCAGCCGTCGCACGTCAGGGCAACTCTCTCCGCGCTGGCCAGGGAGGCTTTGACGCGTGCCCTTGTCTGAGCATAGAGCCTGGGAATGCAAACCTTGGTGAGGTGTTCGCGGGTTGGAATAGGATAGCGGGGCTCCATCGCTTTCACCATGCGTCTAAAGCCGGTGTTTTCCACCACCGAATATGGTCTTAATAAATAAAGTAGGCAATGGACTCTGTAATTTTCTGCGACTTTGGTGAAGCAGATGGAAACTTGTGGGAACAACTGCCATTGATGTCCAGGATAGTTTGTTTTGGGTCACACGGCCGCAGCTTCTTGGGGTTCTCCGTTAGCGTTACCTTGTCCGGGTGGTGACATTTTAGGTGGGCTCGTAGGTTGGTAGTATTTCCGGAGTATTTCACGTTTGTGTCACACAGCTTGCAAACCGTGATGCTTTTGTCTAACTTGTCGCTTTCCTTCTTCTTTTTAAACCCAAAGTGATGCCACGCATCTGCTTTTAAACATGAAGGTGCTGGATTTATATTCGCCGCCATTTTCATCAATCTCCTCGCTCTGACTCCGTAAACAGGTAGAGGTAGACGTCTGTGTAAAGTAAGTAAGGTTAACTTGCTCTACAGCGACACTAGCAGCTGGCTGACCAAATCGCTCTTCCTGCAACGCGGAAAACACGGGGGATTTGAATGGGACATATGTATCAATACGCACGACTTAAAAATCGATACTGTCTTGGGAAAAAAAATATCGATTTATATGGCAGAATCGATAAAATTGCTCAGCCTTAATTTATACGTGTGTTTGTAATCTGCTGAGGCGGCTGAATGACCTGTTTTTCCAAAATCCACGAGTTAAATTTATCTGGCCATTCGACCCATTTGACTAACACCATGTCCCGGCCTTGTCTTTTCTTTCTAGATAAAATATTTTCTATTTTAAATGTTTTGTTTTTATCTATAATAACTTTTTGCATCTCTTGCTCGTAAAATGTTCCATGTAATATTTCTCCGTCATTGTCTTTTAACCTGTAAACAGGAGGGTCCCTTGACACGCATTCCTTTAAAGTGAAATGTTCATCAGTATAATTTTGCTCATAACCTTTTTTAAAAGGCCCGCGTAGTTTTGAAATTCTCACAGTATCGCCCACCTTATACAGTGAGGAAAATAAGTATTTGAACACCCTGCTATTTTGCAAGTTCTCCCACTTAGAAATCATGGAGGGGTCTGAAATTGTCATCGTAGGTGCATGTCCACTGTGAGAGACATAATCTAAAAAAATAATAATCCAGAAATCACAATGTATGATTTTTTAACTATTTATTTGTATGATACAGCTGCAAATAAGTATTTGAACACCTGAGAAAATCAATGTTAATATTTGGTACAGTAGCGTTTGTTTGCAATCACAGAGGTCAAATGTTTCCTGTAGTTCTTCACCAGGTTTGCACTGCAGGAGGGATTTTGGCCCACTCCTCCACACAGATCTTCTCTAGATCAGTCAGGTTTCTGGGCTGTCGCTGAGAAACACGGAGTTTGAGCTCCCTCCAAAGATTCTCTATTGGGTTTAGGTCTGGAGACTGGCTAGGCCACGCCAGAACCTTGATATGCTTCTTACAGAGCCACTCCTTGGTTATCCTGGCTGTGTGCTTCGGGTCATTGTCATGTTGGAAGACCCAGCCTCGACCCATCTTCAATGCTCTAACTGAGGGAAGGAGGTTGTTCCCCAAAATCTCGAAATACATGGCCCCGGTCATCCTCTCCTTAATACAGTGCAGGCGCCCTGTCCCATGTGCAGAAAATCACCCCCAAAGCATGATGCTACCACCCCCATGCTTCACAGTAGGGATGGTGTTCTTGGGATGGTACTCATGATTCTTCTTCCTCCAAACACGGTTAGTGGAATTATGACCAAAAAGTTCTATTTTGGTCTCATCTGACCACATGACTTTCTCCCATGACTCCTCTGGATCATCCAAATGATCATTGGTAAACTTAAGGCGGGCCTTGACATGTGCTGGTTTAAGCAGGGGAACCTTCCGGGCCATGCATGATTTCAAACCATGACGCCGTGCAATGGACTGTGATCACGGTGATCACTGTCTTTGGCTAGATGAAGCCAGACACTCCTGTTCTGTATCATGATCCATGATACAGAACAATAGAAATGACTGGCAAAAATAGCATATTGTTAAAATTTTAGAGCCCCCCCCCAAAATGTCACAAATCATGTTTTCTGGTTGAGCTCATGTCTTATTAAGAGGAGCCATGTTCCCCCGTAGTTCGCACCTTGCTTCATGCCACATACAGAACTTAACAGATAATTAAACATATATTCAAATATGGTAACATTTAAGAATAAAATAAAACAACATCAAGTTATTTATATACATAGCAATTTCAGAATAAAAGCTCAGATAATCTCTGAGATTCTAAAGTTATAGAAGAAGCCCCATATAGGCCGACTTTAGATGCACCGCATGCTGGCAAGTAGAGGCTTTTTGTCAAATATTCTGGCCTGTAATTACCCGACTGTAAGCTCCAGAATTTGGGCTGTGAAATTGTGAAGTCCTTAGGAATTGTGTGAAGGAACGGCGCTGTCCAGAATGCTGAAAGGGAGCGGAGATCAAATCATAGTTGGTTTTCTTAGACTGCTTGCTTTTCAATATAATTGTCAGCAGGGTGCCAATTAAACAATGACAACCGGGGGGGGGTCATACCACACAACAACTGTTGTAGTCAGAGTCAAAGTTCCTCCTGAAGTAGTACAGGGTCCAGGACTGGGGAGGTAGCGAGCCAAACCAGGACAAGTCATGTGATTACCTTTCTTTGGAAAGAAATTAGTAGGCAGCTGTTTCCCTTCACTTTGCTTTCTAACTCTTTCCCTTCTATCTATCTATCCAGGATTTTCAAGGGCCCTCCCCCCCCAATGGGGCCCTGGGAAAAAGTGCGGTTATAAGATTGCAACAAAACACACCAGCTTTCAGACAAAAATCTGCAATAAAGGCAGAAACAGCGGCATGCAGGCTGCGGCTTTTCTCCAGACATGTTCAGGCTCTGTTACTTAAACGTTCCCGGCTCAGAGGCAGAACAACACCGGCTCCGTACCTTTCATTCAGCGCAGCGAGCCGCATGTTGGCAACATACTCCTGAAAAAAAGACAGAATGACAGCAGCTATAGACAGACAGGGAGACAGCTTCACACAACATGCTGGAAACTCAGGGAAACTCCCACTGCAACGTTACAGTAATAGTTTGATCAGCTGCAGGTTGAACTAATCCACGCTCGTTACATGATCACGGTACATTTATTGCATTTAGCCGACGTGCTACATCGTTAGCTCGCCTGCTGCTTTCAGTAACTATCTTTACTATCTGTGAATCTGTCACCGGAGGCTCAGCAATGTCAGCACAGCTACATGTACTGGATGATAATGAAACAGAGAGCTGGACTGAATATTATAATGAGATTGTGTCCCACTTTCAGTCAGAGTGCAGTAAGTAACAACGTTACACACATTCTTTCTCTGTATTTACAGAAACAACAAGACGTGGGCTGGATTAGAAAAGGATTTGATTCTATTGTTTGCATTAAACTTTGTTTTCTATCCTAAGGACTTATTCATTCTTAATTTGGTTCTTGTTGTTGTTCTTTTTGTCCACTTGTTGATTCTGGTGTTGACCACAGGACAGGAACTCCCACCGATGTCCACTCGGCTTTTGGCCATACTCCAAAAAGAAAAGGATATGGCTAAATGTAAATTCCACCTGCTGAAATTAGCCGAGCGGCTAGCGGGCTTTCCCTGTGCTCAGAGCTTAATAACATTACGTTGTATAATTATACTGTTTCTTCCTCACGGCTGCTTTGAATCGCTGCCTCTCCCGACACAACAACACCGTTGAATTTCAGTCTGCATTCACATTTTGTTGAAACAGCAGCTGACATTTCCTTGGCGATAGCAACAAGCTGGCACATTCAGGCAGTTCAGAAGCCGTTTTACTTTGAAATGTGGAGGCACCATCACGTGGTCTCCGAAAGCAGCCGAATGACACCAGTCCATTTTCTTTGTGTGAAGAACTGAGATCCACAAATACAGGCGGGACTCACAAATGTCTGTTTGAAAGATTTTCACAAATGTGCTTCATTTATTTGTAAACTATTAAATATATTCACAGATATTTTTTGATTTGTGGAATTTGTTCATGTGTTTGCAAATCTGTTTAATATTTGCAAAATATTTTTGTGAGTTTCCAAATCTTCATTTTGTGTTTTATATTTCCAGATGACACATTTCCACACAGATCGCTTCATCTGTTCACACAAATAATATTGAAACATAAATAAGCCCATAAATGTCCATGTCTGATGCTGCTCTGACCCCCCTCCTCCTTTCAGGGTGGAGCCTGCTGGAGTCCGATGGTTGAGACCAGGTCTGAGGAAGTGTAAGTGTGTTTTCATTTGATTCATGAAAACAAAGCAGCACACATTCAACCATCTTCAGACTGTGACATCACTCATTCAAAGGGCCAATCAATGAACAGATGATAGATCAATAACTGCAGCTGGATTCTCTCATCAGATTCCTGTCAACTCACAATCGACACAAACACAGTACACAGAAGGATCAAACTGTCTGACAACAACAGGAAGGCGACACATGTGATGGAGGAGGATCAGTCATATCCTGATCATCCAGACAGGTTTGACTGCCCTCAGCTGCTGTGTAGAGATGGTCTGACTGGTCGCTGTTACTGGGAGGTCGAGTGGAGAGGAGAAGTTTTTATATCAGTGAGTTACAGAGGAATCAGAAGGAGAGGAGGCAGAGATGACTGTTTGTTTGGATGGAATGATCAGTCCTGGAGTCTGTGGTGCTCTGATGATGGTTACTCTGTCTGGCACAATAAGAGAGAAACCTCCTCCTCCTCCTCCTCCTCCTCCTCCTCCTCCTCCTCCTCCTCCTCCTCTGGTAGAGTAGCAGTGTATGTGGACTGTCCTGCTGGCTCTCTGTCCTTCTACAGAGTCTCCTCTGACACACTGATCCACCTCCACACCTTCAACACCACATTCACTGAACCTCTTTATCCTGGATTTGGGTTCTGGTCTGGTTCCTCAGTGTCCCTGTGTTCTGTGTAGGAGGGAGAGTCTCCTCCTGGTAGAGAACAGATCAGATCACAGTGTTGTGTCAAATTCATTGTTACTTTGCTCTAGTTGTACTAGATTCACCCAGGACACTCAGAGCACTCCCAAACTGCAGGGGGAAACCATGCAGCAAAAGGTGGTGGAACAAACATTTGGGAAGTGCTTTTGGGACCATATTTGCCTGCGCACCCACAGGAAGTGCATGGCATTGAAATGTTTGTGGAGAGCTCAGTTAGCCCTCTCACTCATTCCTGGAAGATACTATGACCACAGCTCCTGATCATCCAAAGACGCAACTGGTAGGACAGAATAAGAGTGAATGTGTTTGAGTGTGTTGAATTCTATATCTTCAGGTTTTGCTTTTGCTTGGGTGTAATGTGCAATTTAAATTAAATAATGCAGACTTTATTATGTGAACGTAGAACTTGACAGAAGTAATGTTACTCTAAGCATGTGTATAAGTTTGATTATGTGATTGGTATTTTTGTTATTAGAGATACTAGGTTAATCTAATCTCTTACTGTGAGAAAGTGGTATTGAGATTTATGTGTGATTAATTCATGATTTATTTGTAACTAATTCATGCTTTTTGTTTTGTGTATTCAAAAGGTTATCAACCTATACTGTTCATCCCTGATCTATCAAACCAACTTTAAGAAAATAAAGAATCATAAAGGGAACAGATTTGAGTTGTCCTTTGCGTTCTAAAGAGATAAAGCAGTTTTCAAGTTTGGGCAGAGCTGTGGTCAGTCGAAAAACACACAGAACTTGACACACAGAAATCT